>VYXF01007245.1:1955842-2046250 GCA_013397295.1 Polioptila caerulea
GGGGGTGGCGGGTTTGTTTGCTTGTTTCTCACCTTGATAGAAATTAACAACAGGAATTTTAGCAGCCACTTCAGTGTGCTGTAAGGGCCAGGTGTCTATGGAAAAAGTCCTGTCCCCTGGAATAGCCTGGTCCTTGCAGTGCTGGGCTTGTTAGAGTTTTGTCTATGTACTATGTAAGATTCTTCTCAGTTCATAGTTTAAATCAGAGCTACAAATATAAAAATGGAACAGTCAAAGACTATTTGAAGGGCTGCACACCCTTGCAGAATTGAATGGATTTATACCATAGCATCACCATGGAATTTTTTTCTGACAGCATTAATCATACTTTGTTCAGGATCTGCAAAACACCCTTAAGCCCCTCTGAACTCAAAGGGCCTCTGAGAGGCTGTTTTGTATAAATTGACTCACTTCTCATTAACTATTTCTGTATGGAAATTTTTATGGTTTTGCAAATGTATACGGCAGCAAATGCTTCTTAGTGCAAAGTGTCTCATCAAAACACGAACAGGGATGGAAGGGTAGTTATTTTTCCTAATGGTGTCATGGGTATCTGGGAAAGATAAAACCTGTTTGTTGAGTCAGGGAGTAATGCAGCTTTGGCACAGCAGGCTGTGTTGCCTCTTGATTTGCTTCTGTGCTGTGAGGGCAGCTTAGTATGTAGAGGGACAGAAAGCAACCCCATAACTTGGTGATTAGAGGACTTGCTTGTGACAGTCTGAACTCTGAGCCAAAACTGGAATGGAAGAGCAGGGTGTCCTGGTGCTTGAGGCATGAGATCACTCGTTATTGGATGGTGCTTCTGGTCCCTTGTCTATTCAGTGTATGCAGGGTATTTATCACCTCATGTATTCGTGTTTTCCTTTAGGGAATGCGGTGAATCATGTGACCCAAAGTGGAAATAATTTTTTTCAAGGAAAAAACCTTTTCTTTCCATCTAAAATGTTTGTTTGTGTTTTGAAATCAGACTCCACACTAGCAAATTGATTGTTGACATAGTTCAAATTAATTCAATGTTGGTTTGTTTTCACAAACCTTCCTGACAGGTTTTAGTAAGGTGTTATCTGAATTAAGAAACTTTATTCCTTATAAAATCCTATAACGGAGGTAATTGCCTTGTTTTATGTGAACCTGTAAAAGCTTTTTTTCCCAGCAAAGCTATGAACTCAATAGACTTGTTTGGCACTCCTCTAACTGAAAGTCATCCTTCTTCTCCAGACATTTCCTGCGTTTGTCAGCAAAGCTGAATCATAATGCTACATTTCTCCCATACATTGCCAGTCTTGTGTGACTCAGGTATGAAATAAAGCCCAGCACCTCCTCCCTGTGGTACCTGGTGGAAGAATATCATCCATCACACCTGTCTGTGTCAAGGATTTGTTAGGAAAGGTTCCTTTTGGTTGAAAATTGGGCTTTCTGTCCCCATTTTCTTCAAATCTAACTCTGAACAAACCTTTGACTTTTTATAAGATAATTTCCTCTGTCAGTAACCAGGAGGGTGCAGTCTCCAAGAAGGGAATGGGTGTGGAAGTTTTCTCCAAGTATTTTCTGCAGCTGGTTATGGGTTCCAGTATGTCTCAAGGATGCAGTTCCACAAAGCAGATACTGGGTTATCCTGCTCTAAATCCTGTCCCTAAACCAGGACAGCCCACCATGAAGAAAAGCTGCAGTAGAGATGACATTTAACTCTCTCAGCACCAGTCATGTGTGTCCCCCAGTGAGGCTCACAGAAGGTCTGGGGTGTGTGCACACAGCTGATGTGTTTGTGACAGAACTTGTCTGGGGTGTTCTGAATGATAAATCTCAATCCATGTACTAGTAGGTGTTCAGAATAAAATGCACTCTTTATAAGGTTTTGCCTTGCTTAATTATACAGCCTCTACAGAATAGATGACCAGTTTTTGTCTCTTGGTAATTGGCACCTGTATTAGAAATTCTGTTAATGGATTTTGAGTGGCTCTGCAACAGATTAGCAGCAAAAGATATTCTAATCCATTTCTAACATTATTTAGAATACTTGATTATGAAAGCAAATAGTACTTGCAAATAGTAAAAATAAATCTATAGTGACTAGGAAGTAGCTGAGCATATAATCTGATAATGTAAGACCTGATCTTTTTAATCACAGGTGGTGCTCAAAGCAGAAATACCCAAATATTGTGTATTTAAGGTAAAAATGGCTCCACCTCTAGAGACTTCTAGAGCAGAGAGGCACAATGCTAATTGTTAGGGATTTTATAAGAGTACTGCCACATCCTCAGATTTCTTATCCGATAAAATAAATTTATAATGATGTCATTGCAACTTAAGATATTTTGTCTTTGAGAGGAACAGTAAAACTTTTGCTAACACTCTCCTGTTTTCATTGCTGCTTTTAATCTCTGCACGGCAGGGAGTCATGTCATCTTTTGCATTTATAGTTCTTAGTTTCAGCTGTAACGCACGGGACAGACGCTAAGACCAGGAAAATGAAAGATTTTTAAAAGGTAGAGCTGTCATGTCCAATTAATAAGTTCCAGTGGTGCAGCTGGGTTCCTTGTGGCTCTAGAAATGGGAGCTACAAGGGTGGCTGCTGCCCAGCCCTGCTGTGCTGTGGGACTGACCCCACAGACCATGAAGGAAAGAGTTCAAATGTCCACTTTGACACAGGAATCCTTTCTCCACTTTAGGATGCACCTAGTAAAAATTTGAGTGCGCTGAAGTTGGCTGTGTGCCTCTAGAAGGCCTACGGATATCAAATTTCCTGATGAGCTGATGATTCCAAAGAATTGTATGGAAAATGACAAAGCTTAAGTTAAAACAAAATCCATTTCCTCAATTTTGTAAATCTTTGCAAATAAAAATCTAAACTTTTCTTTTGGATTTAAACAATTTTATGGTTTTATAAATTAATAATCAAAGGTAAAGGCAAAACTACCTGTTTGGTGTTGAAAAAAATCCATATTTCCATGTTGGGAATCTTTTGATTTTTTTTCCCCTTTTTATCTTGATCAAACAACACAAGCAATTTATCCAGAAGTGAAGCAAGTTACAAAGTTTTAGTCCAGATGAACCTGCAGTTTTTACTCCCAAAGAAGTGCTAGCCAAAGCTGCTCACACTGCTCCAAGACCAGCCTGTGACAGAAGCAGTGTCTTTTCTATGTCTCGAGGGACAGAGGTTGAACCATTTCCCCCCTGCTCTCCATCAGCTGGTGGTGTTGGCAGAGCCCTGGCAGCAAACCCAGGTCCTCCTGCAGCTGGTGAGTGGCACCCAGATTGTAGGGTGGCTTCAGTTTCAGCAGTGATGGGGTTTGAAATATCTTGCAAGAAATGTTTCCTTTCAGAAGGTGGAGGCTATAACAAGTGTTCCCATAGCAGGGGATCCTTCTTCAAAATAAGTTGGATTTTTATGGTGATATTTGAGTTCTGGCATTGCACATGAGCACACACAGATTTGCTGCTTCCTGGGAGCTTAGAATCCTAACTTTGTAAGAGAGATTCAAAGTCTTCTCTGACTTGAATAATTCCAGCATGAAAGTAACACAGCTGTGTTTTAAAATAGACCAGATGAAGAGAGACATTTTCCCTTTTTTCTTTCCTCCCCAATTTGTTTCCCAAGGCAGACCAGGGAAGGGCTGGTTTGCAGCCAGCAACTGAGAATGACTGGGGCAGAAAGAGGGGCTTGGCTGGTACAAACCTTGCTGCAGTTCTGGGTGACCTGGCCAGACCCTGTAGCCTCAAGACTTTATGGCCTGAGGTACTGTGGCATAGGGCTCCCCTTGCACCACAAGTTTTTTTAATGCACGACAGGATTACAAGGGGGATCCCTTTATTATAAAAGGAAACAGGCTTGGTAAATCTAAAACCCCCAAAACTTACCAATAAAACTTCAAGCATAATAAGTGTCCTGTAAATGTTTTCTTGCTTAAAAGAAAATACTGCTTCAACAATATAAGACTGTCTTCATAACCCTAAAATTAGGTGTAACACCTTTCAGTTCTTAGTTCTAAGTGATTTTAAAGTCCCAATTTACAATAATAAGACTTGCAAACTTTATGAAAGCACCTAATTTCAAAATAAAAATTACTGCCTCTGGAAAAAAATATCTTTTGTTTTTTAGAACTCTAATGTAATCTTTTCAAGTTTTCTTTGATTTTGTGTAATTTAAACAACTATTTAAAGTATGCAGCTTTAATGCTGATTTGTTTTTAACGCTAAGCCTGTCTGTAAACTTAGGACTAAATGCAAATAAGAGATATAGTAATATAATTGTCACATAAAAGGTTTTATAGTCAATAAACAAGTGCAAAACTGTAAAACACAGGAACTGTTTTAAAATTCTTTTTTCTTTGGGAGGAGTAGAGGCTGCTGTAGATTGAAGAAGCAAGTACTTGCTCAATCCCTTGAGTAACCACTTCAGGAATATCCTGTTGCTCACTTTTCAGAGTGACCTCACATATATGGAGTGAAATCTGTGGAGCTGCATTGACTTGGCTGTATCTCTCTGGAGGCTGCAAATTTTGCTTAGCTTTTATAGGCTGTTTGCATTTTCACATTATAGCAGGATGCATTGAAAGAGCACTCAGTGTGCTTCACATTCTCCTTTGCAGTGTCACCCTTAGATGAATGCATGGGATCTGGAAGTGCTGGGACTGTGACCAGTGTGGCCCAGTTAAAAAGAACTTTTTTCATTGCATGGGATGGAGCTGCACATTTTCCATCAGTGCCAGCTGTCAGGCTGGGCTGGGAATGAGTGTTTCCTGTTTTCCTAACTCTTGCTTGATCTCTCATATATTTCAGTGTATGGCAAAGCCAGTTAAGACACTTTACAGATTGTAACATGGTCCACACTCAGCGTGTGCAGCCTCTGAGCTCAGAGCAGGACAAGCCCCATTGCCTTTAAGGATTATCATCATGCAGCATGCCAGGACAATGGGGCTGTGGGGAAAATGACTCTGTGTTTGGCAATGCACAGGACATAAAGCAGGAGCAGGATGCATTTCAAAGAGGCTTTCTGCCTAATGTTTGTTTGAAATCCACAGACTCACTTAATCAAAGAAGGAAAAGTGAATTGAATAGGTTCAGTGTACCCAGAGCAAGTAATTAACTATTGGTTTTCTGACAAAATCAAACGTGATGGCCAAAGCCTTTGAATAGCAGCAGAAAAGAGAAACTGACTTGATTAATTAAACTTCAGCAGTGTCTTCCTCATCACTGTTCCTGCCAGGGAGATGGGAGTCAAGGCGGACAGGAAGAAGCAGCAGGGGAGCAGTACTGCTCCTCAGAGAGCAGGGACTTTACTTCAGGAGAGACTGGGGATGCAGTGAGGGCATACCCATAGAGGAGCTTTAAACCTGCTAAGGTAGAACCTTGAGGAATAGACCCAAAACCCCACGTTTTCCCATGCCTGTTGTTTTGATGATCCATCATGTTCCATATCAAATAATGCTAAGAAATGATGCTGTGGGCCAAAGTGGTTCAGCTGCCTCAAGGTCTCAGTGCTGCAGGAGCTGGGAGGTGTTGGGGTGTACCCAGAGCAGGGGGCTCAGCCAGTGGCTGCTCTGACTCTCTGGGCAGAGGTTATTTTGGGAAATATTACTGGTGCTGCTTCTGCTCCCTCCTGCCCTTTCCTATCCACAACTCTCAGGACAGTTTTTTCTAAAACTGTTTTATCATCCCTTATGAAAAGGAAAAAGCTTTTAAATATAGCAATTTTGAAAGATAGCTTCTTGTATTTCTCATCTACCCCTCCTTTGCTCTATGAATTAGGAACTTCTAAGTTTAAAAGCTGTTAATTTAAAAAAATGTAATTTACAATCCTGATATTTGCTTAATTAGACTTCTAAAAATACAGTACCAACTTGAAATATGTTTTTTGAATAAAGTAAGTCACAATTCTCAAAAGTGAATATCTTTTTCTAAGACTCTCTGCTATAATTTAAAATTTTATTCCATTTTTTTTGTTTGCATCATGTTTCCAGATGTGCTCTTATCTCAGTAACACTTGTGCTGAAGCTCAAGCTAAGGATTTGTCAGGCAGGATAGGATTCAGCCTGGATCTGTGTCCCCCCCTCTGTAGCCACAGCAGCACCCTGGTGGCTGCTTCCTCCACTTGCTTGTTTCTCAGCATCTGCCCTGTGTGGGTTTCACAGGTTTCACTGCACCAGCACTTTTTGTCTTTTCTCTGAAGTCTGGTCCTTAACACACATCAGTGAAGCTGAGAGAGTTTTTCTTCCCTACTAGAAAAATGTTAACTCTGGCAGCCATTAGGGAAACTGAAATTAGTGAACACATTTGATGTTCCTGCTGTTCCTTGGGATGTTCCCTTTCTGTTTCATGAGGGCCATATCCTGCAACTGGGTTTGCTGTGCTGTGTATACCAATACACTCATTACATTTGTCCCTTTGATTATGGTTGTACATGTTTCCTGCAAACCTTATTTGCTCTGTGTATTTTGATTTTAAATATGGCAGAAGAGAGAGTATAATTCTTGTAACCTTTGTTAGCTACTTAATGTGTCTAATTTCTGCAAATAAGCTGTGTTATTGAAAGCAAAACTTACCATTTTGTTATGATTAAACTAAAAATGCTACATTTTCTTATTGGTAAGGCCCACTTTATAGAGGCTGTACCTTGAGTTTCTCTAAAATTGAAGTGCACAGATAGTAAGTTCTTTTGTGTCCAATCTGGCTGAAATGCATAGAAAAAGTTGTATTTCTTTTCTCCTCCATTACCAGTGGAATGAAAGGTTGCTGCTTATAGCATAAGTTTAATACTCAGTTTCTTCTTGATAAATTGGTGATGAGATGAGGAAGGAGTGTCCCTTCCTTTGAGCTCTTGCTGAAGCAAAGCCTCAGTTGTACACCCCCCTCCTCCAGATTTGGAGCTGTTGCAGAGTGATGGGGCAATGATGTAGGGCTAAATGTGAAATCAGAATTAGTATTTAATAATTTGTACATAACCTGATATCAAACACGTGAGCAGTGGTGAAAACACCAAGACTTTTGTAAATTGTCTTCTTTCTGTTCTTGTACCAGAGTGTGGAAGCCCTGAAGTCTGTTAAACATCAGTCAGCCCACATCATCTCTTCTACCCATAAAATCTGTAAATTATTACAACACCAGGAGTTATGTTATACAGGGGTCAAACCAATCAGGAATCATGCAGGCAGCCAGGCTGAGAGAGCCATCCCTGTCACCTCCTGCCCCCAGAGTGGCTGCTCCTTGCCCTCCATGCTTGTTTGTTCTCTAGTCCATGCATGGTCTGCTGCCCCTTCCAGCCAGGGGTGAAAAGACACTTTTGGAGAAGTCCCCTTTTTTTCCCTTCAGGTGCACAGGAGCTGCAACACTCCTTAGGAGTTTATCCTGGCCAGTGGCTGGCATGCTCCATGTGGCATTCCATGGGTTTTCTTGTGCCAGGCATGTTGCTTCTCAAGTTGCAACCCAGACTCATAATTTAATCTTGTCTTACTCATGACTCTCCCCTTGTTTCTCAGGCAGGGTGATAGGAGAGACGCGTTTCAGACACGGATATTTCAGCTGTGCTATGTAAACATAACTACATTGAGAAAGTTAATGTTGCTATAAAATCTGAATATGTTCTCATATTTCTGATGTTTGAGCTGAAAATGTGGTATTAAATTATCTTATTTATCTTTGTACTTAAAGTATGTGTAAAAATTAAAAGCCACTGCTCTTTAGAAGCAAATATCAGTCCACTTTATCTTCCTGATGTACTGTAAACTGCACACACAGAGGAGGTTAGTAGCTGAATGGGGGATGATTATGAAGATGAATGAGTGGCCAGGAGACAGAGTCAGTTTAATGAGCTGAGCAGTAAGGAGGCTGTAATTTTTATAGATTAGCACTAACTTGTCACTTACTGCCTGATACAACAACTTAGTTTCAGAATTACAGTACGTCAGAAATGAACTCAACAAGCTCAAAACCAGTGGCAATCTGATTATCCCCCATGTAATCCAAATTACGAGTTCTCCTGGATCTGTATTACCTCTTCCTAATGTCTTATCTGGCACAGGTAAGAATCAGAGGCCATAAAAGTGCACAATTACTTTGGTGTCAGATGATTATTTAAAAATTCCTTTTCTTTCTCTTTACTGTAGTGGGAGAGCCCCTGAGCAGCTTCCCATCCCCAGGTTCTCTTGTGCCCAGTCAGCTCAGTACATCACCAGATGCCAGCCCTGAGGGAAGCAGCAATGTGGGAAACAAGATGGTGAATGCCCAGGACCACCACTTTCCTAGAGATGATGATACAGTGCTTTCTTTGGTTACCATCATTTTGTGTTCTTGTGCTAAGACCCTCCAACACTCTGTGGGTTTGCCACCAGGATTTTTTTTTTATGTTCCCAGTACAAAAATGCCTTTCTGTGCACTAGTTTGGAGGCAGAAGTTGGTTATGCCATAATATGTTATCAACAGCTGCTTGTTTTAGTGTCCCCATAAACCCCTTCCTCCCAGTGTCATTGGGTGCCCAGTGCCTTAACTGACCCCAGGGACTGCTCCAGGTCAGTTCTTACCATAGGTCTGCTTGGTATGGACGAGCCAAGGACCTGATTCCTCATAGGAAAGTCAAGAAGAGCAGGACAAGCACCTAGGCTGTTTTGTTTTTTACAAACTGAGCAAAAGCTGTGAGCCCTTAGTCTGGCAACATTCCCAGAAGTGTTATTTTACAGGCATGATGCTTTTTGATAATGGCATTGCTTTTGGAGTAGCATACAAGGGATAATTATTGTTCCATGAACAGATGACAGTGTTGATTTCTCCCCCTCGTAATTCACTCAGGCCACAGGCTGATTTGTTGGATGAAGTATTTTAGACAGGTCTTGGACAAGAAGAGGGAAGGCTATATTTGGGTTTGTTAAGATAACAGGCATCTGAAATTTTGGAGACAGCTCTTGTGGTCAACTGTAGACAAGTTTGCTGGGACTCAGTTTTTGGTGACGTGAATCCACTTTGAGTCAAGTCCAGGTCAAGAAATGGTGCTCTAATTCTCTGTTCTTGTGGTGTTCCCCAGTACTTTACAAAAAGATGTACATTAGCAATGTGGGGGTTTTCACATACAATTGTAAGATTTTGTTACTTGTGTCTGCTCTCTATCCCTTCTCTTGGGTAGCTTACCTTTCCAGTGAACTCATGGAACTGTTCCAGTGAACTGTTCCAAAGGCTAAGCCTTCTCTTGATATTTACACTGCACGTGTGCAGCAAAAGCAGCAAAACCTGGTTAACCTGATGATCAGCTTTTTTTTCCTCAGCCATTCACCTGCTCTTCCCCCCTAGGGAATAATTTTTACCCTCTGTATTTCCTTTTCTACCCATTAAATGAGAACAGTGATTTTGTCTTCCTTTGCCCAGCCCTCTGAGAGTCTTCAATTGCCACAGGATATTATGTAGGCACTATTACCACTGTGCATCTTGCAGGTAAATTACTTCTTGTATCAAACGCACTAACTCAGAAAAGCTATTTTAAAAATAAAGTTGTCCTGCACTAGGTAAATGAACTGCTTGATCAAACAGTTTTACTGGCAGTTGTCAGCAGCCAAAGTGAGATGGCTCCAGCTGCCCTCAGACGAACACAAGTCCTGCTACTCTTCACCTTGTGATCATCTCATCCTCTCAGTTTGCCCTCTGCTTCTGTCACGAGGGGTGGCTCCTCAGGAATATTTGGAAGTGACTATACGGCTCTTGACAACTTAAACTAGCAGTGCTTTCTAAAATAGTTTTCCTGTGTGCTTACCGAGCATTAGTTAAGTAACGACGTTAATCTGTCAACCAAGGACCTGAACAGATGAGTTCCCTTTTTGAGTGTGTGTGTATAATCTTGTCTTTTAAAATATAAGTTCCTATTTTTAAAATGATTCATTTTAAAAAAAACCAAAACAAAAGCACAAAAAGACCCACACATACTGACCTTTTAAAACCACTGTATACCAGACCTTCTTAAGAGATTTGGCACTGACATTTCTTTCATAATGGAAGATTCATTAAGGTCAGTTATAAATTTGCTGCAATAAATACAGAAGAATTAAGAGCTCATCAGCATTACCACAGCATAATGTTCAGTGGATTGAATTATGTACTTAGAAAGATGAATCTGTGGCAATTGGCAAGCTTCAAGAGGAAAGCTGCATGTGAGCATGGACATGTGCATGCACATGTGTGAGAGGAATGGCAGAGGAAATGAGGGGAGGAAAAAGGAATTTTTAAAAGCAAACCATTTTTTTCTACTTCTACAGTAGAGATGATAAATAGTACGATTGTACTCTCTCTCAGTGCCTTGTAATCAATGTTTCTGGGGGTAAATGCTGTGGTGTGACTGGGTATCTGTCCTGCTCTCCTCCCCTCGTGGGTAGGCGCTGTCTTTTGAGCCATATTTTGTGCAAACAGTATTGATCGTGATTGATGAAGAGCATGAGAGGGTCAGCCCTTTGCCTGCCCCCTGGAGTAATTGGGCTGCAGTTTGTTAAAGGGTAAAAGAAAAGATATTAAACATGAAGAAATGCACTAAGTGGGTGTGAGCTGTGTTCCCAGCTGTTCACAGCATCTCTTCAGTAATACAGAGCATCAATCTAATTCTCCACACAGGGTAGGAGCATGGCAAGTCAAAAGCCTCTGATAGGCAGTCGTCACCAGCAAGATACAATGTTCAATTTAAGGAAAGATTGAAAAACATCAGTCTTCTCTTAAAACAATTTGTACAGAATAAATTTGGCACTTGCCAGCTATTCCCACAGAGAGAAGCTGATAATAGGACAGTGAAAATCATGTAACATGATTTAGGATTCCCAGGATGGGATTACTTGTAATAAAACAGGAGGGAGGCGGGAGAAGGAAGAACTGACAGTAAGCTTGATGTTAATTCAGAATGCTCTCAAACCCCTGGAAATTCAGGGCTGAGGGTACTGGATATGTCTCAGCATCAGGACTCAGTCTGAATGCAGGTTCAGCACAGCTGCAGATACTGGCTCTGAGTGCCTCAGCTGGAGCTGCTGGGTACAAGTCCCTTTGAAAACCTGGCCCCTAGGGCTTGTGTGTCCTACAAGATAATCCTCTGATGAAAACTGGTGTCAGGTGCTGAACTGTTGCCTCATATGGTTTGCCTTTTGTCTTTCCTTCTGGCAAAATCATTTACAGGACATGTTCAGCTGAATCTGCGACTTCCCATATTGCTAATAAAAAAATTCTGTGAAGCTTAAAACTAGATTCTGCTGTAGGCCACCGAGGGCAGCCCTTACATACCACCTACTCCAGACATCTCTGGGGGATCTGAGCTGTATTCTGGATGGAGGTATAGATGCTGGAAGGCATTTAACTAGCACTGGTGCTCCAACACAGCCTGGTACCAAAGAGTACAGAGATAGGTACCCTCAGCACTGAAGGTAATTTAGATCTCATTGGTGTGGGCCTGTAACAAGTTCCAAAGTCCCACAGGGCAGGAAGTCAAAACTACTACTTCTCTTTCACAAGTTGTATGTCATTACCATGCCTTTCATAAAAAAAAAAAAATAGGAGGAGGGGATCCATTCTTTACATTAATGCTGCTGCTTAAGGTTTCCTGTAACACAAGAAATCTGTAGTCCTGAAGCTGAGATGAGGGAAAAGAGCGTATTTGCGGTGATCATTTGTATTTATAGACAGACATTTCATCACTGGTACTGGAGCATTAAGTTCTCCTTCAAGGCATACTCAACCTCAAGGTGAGAGAGAACAAGAGGTCCTGCTAGAATTAATGCAACTCAGCCAAAAACCCAGCCATGAGTATAGAATCAGAGCCTGAAATAGGGGGTTGGATCTAAGTTTGAAGTGTAAATTTATTTTTCATGAGCTTTAAAATCTGCCTATGTATTGGTATAGTGACTTTCAATATGGGATCCTTGGACAACCCTTCTAGAGCCTGTGAAAGAAATAAAGACCATCTATCCTGCAATATATACACATTATTTGTATGCTGTACATCAATCTGCAAGTGTGACAGCTTCAGTGAATGCTTAGAGGTCCTATTTATCAATAAAGCTTGGAAGGAACCAAAACTAGTTCACTTAATAATGTAAAAAATCCTAGTTTACAAGGAACAAACTATAAACTTAAAGATCTCCTTTAGGGATATCATCCCTGTTCCATAAGTAAGGCAGATTTGTAATGCTTTCAGGAGAGATTTAGAAGAATATTTAATGGCCAAGTACAATTTACTCTTTGTCTGTGTGTTTTACAGTGTACTGAAACACATACTCACAATTTTATCATGCTTTTGGCTTCCTTTTGTCTGATCCACTGAGATGAACTAGTAAAGCAGACTGCATTTAGAGGCATTAGTCACACAGTAAGGTAATCAGACAGTTACAAATACCATCATAAACTTGCCTCAGTAGAGTAACTTGACTTTTTCCCAGCAATGCCTCTGTTGGAATAAAACCTGTAGTCAAGAGAAGAAGGCTGATTAACAAGGGGTTTTTTTAATACTATATATTTATTGCCTGGTTCAGATTACTAAAATTATGGTGATTGTAGTAATATAATTCAAGATAAATAATTCATCTGAAGTAAACAAGCTTAGTCCATTCTGTGCTGCCTCCCTTTCCCCAAAATAACCAGCCAGGGTCTAGTCCTGGGAGTGAGTGCAGTGGCACTTTGGAGAGAGGTTGCTACTCCAGACAAAGGCAGGTAAGAAAAGTAAGGTGATCTCTCTTTTCCCTTGCTGAGTTCTCTTGGTGTTTGCCTGCAGGCACAAAATGCTCCTTCCTGCTGGAGCCTCCCTTCCTGCCCTCCTGGGTGCCCAGCTGGTGTCCCAGCAGCGTGGCTGGTGGGACAGAGGTGGCAGCAGTGCAGGGGCTCAGCCAGGGACTGCAGCAGGTACCGAGAGCAGAACAAGGTGCTGCTGCCCAGGGACAGTCTGAAGTTTGAGGCCTGTGCAAAGACCCTGCCTGTTTTTAATGAATGAGGCCAGGCTTTACATTTGTGTTCAGCCAGTAATTAGCAAAAGAGTGGGTTATGAAATGTTCCCTGGCAAAATTGCCAAGGCCTACTCTGATGTCTGGAAAGGTTTTAAAGACAAGATTAATGAGCAAAGTGTGCTATAAGATCATAGAGAAGCTCAAAACTTAGGGCAGGTGCTGGTTAATTGCTCTCAGTGGAATATGGTGTGGATGACAATGATAATGGCAGTTTGAATGGGCTGACAAATCTTGCTACTAGGCAGAGAAAATGATGATAAATGTCTGCATAAGGACTTGAGTTTAAACTCTTGCAGGCTTCTCATCTGAAGTGCATTTTCAAGAGGTCCAAGAATTCAGAGGCTTCTTGCCCAGTTACTCTATGCTGAACTTGTTCTGTGTTTTTAATTTCATATTGGAACATTTTTTGTCTTTTTGTGACTTCTTTTGATGATGGAACGGCTGTGAAGTACAGTTGTTCCTTTGTACTGAAGAGCATTTAAGCACAAAATGTGTGAAATTTTTCATTTTATTTGTTGCAATTATGAGTTCATGTGAATAAGTTTTGTGACACTTCTGTCACAATTTGATTTGAGGTGTGTAGGTTTAGATTTCAATAGTGAGGTGTTGTTAAGATAAATTTGTGCAGGGAAGTGTGTATTGCCACCTGAGCAGGGAACAACCACATGTGCCAGGGAACTCAGCAGCACAGCCACCACTGGGGCTGCTTTTCAAGCCCCCAACAGGCAGCCAAACCAGAATCCAGAGGTCCTCACCCAAACCCCCACTATTGCCTGCCCTAGGTAGGGGTGTTACAGCATCCTCCTCCATTCAGGGAACATTTTAGTCAACATACGCTTTCCTGGAAAGTATTGATTACTGTGTATTACAGAATTTTTTATTAAGGTTATCTAGGTCTCACAGATACTGTGGGTATGATAAAAGACCTGAGCTTTGAAATTGAATATGACTGCACTAAGGAAAAGATGGATGTGTCCTAAGAGGATTGTGACTTTAAAGGGATGAAGTTATCCTTGTTATATCCTATTTTTTACATTACTAGGACTGCAAAGCAGAGGATAACGTTTTTAAAATGTTGAAGTGACTTGAGACTCCACACTTGATTTTCACAAGTGACTTTAGCTATTCTTGTCCTTGTATGCTTCAGCCTTTCAACTATGATGAAGTTTAAGGGGAGTAAGCAGTGGAAATAAAGCTCTGAGAAAAGCCACCACCTCAGCTAAAGCTGCTCTTATCTTTTTTTGGCAGTACTAATGCACACCTAAATGTGATAGATGTGGTAAAACAGGGAGGTGATTTCTTAGGGCAGAGCATGACGATCATCCCTTTATACTTTGTGTTATGGAGTCAACCAGGTGCTCCTGTCTCCTGTCTGTGCTGCAGGCCAGGTACAGACTTGGATTTCGCAGCTATGGAACTCTTACTATTCAGCTAAACCCATAATTTGAAATGTTTATAAAAGAATTACATCCACTCCTTTCATTGTGGGAGAAAGAGACCCTGAAGAAGCTGGGAGGATGAGAGGGTTGCTGCTCTTAGGGCCTGATACAGAGAGCTCAGCTGCAGGGCTGGGGGCTGCTCCTTTCCCCACATGCTTTCCTGAATGAGAAAAGCAGGGTGAGCCCTGCCCTAGAGCCTGCAGTTCCACTGAGCACTCCTAAGGGGCCCTTATTCAGCAGTCACTGCCTGCCAAAGCAGGGCTGCAGCCACTGTTTGTATGAAATGGGTTGGCAAACAAGGCCATTTGTATAATAAACATGATTAATTTCAAATGCTATTATCTTAGTCCCTCTCCTAATCTCCTTCTGATCTTCCTGGAGAAAGATCTAGCACATTTGCTATTACCTCATGCTGATGTTTTCTAAATCTCCTGCTTTTCCTGTACAGATCCCTGCTTTATCATCTCTGAAATAGTGACCATTCAGTTTCCCTTACTCTTTGGTCCTCTACATAATGTAATTTAAACTACACTGGCATTCCCAAAAGAGCAAAGCTTGAGCTTTTCCTGAGATTTTAATTCAAAACAAACACAGAGCTAAGCCATGAGCTGATGTTAAGTATGGTATAAAATGCAAAAATGTCACTTCTTTGCCTCTCCTTCCATTTAGAAGCACCAAACTGCTTTTATTTCAGCAATAAATGCCATTTTAAGAATTAAGATTTTATACGTTATATTTGGCAAAGAGGATTAATTATTCTTCCTGCTTAGTTTCTATTTAGGCAATCAAATGACATTAAGCTAGTTTGCTCTTCAGTGTTTCATTTCGAAGGTAAAAGAGGGATTTCTGTTTTTCACATACAATGCCTCAATGATTCATGCTAATACAATTTGAAGCAATGTGAAAATAAGGCATTTCAGTAGGGATTTTTTTCCATTAAAACCTGGTTTCTATTTCCTTAATACCTTACTCTTACATACGAACCATTTTTGCTATCTCCCAGTACATTTATTTAACAAAAATGATATTTTAAAACTAGTTCTAGAGCTGTGGTCACTTTATTAAAGAGAATAGCATGGGTGCCTTTGGTCCCAGCTGATGGTCTGGGTGCTTTCAGGATGTTTGCTGACACAGGAGCTCCAGCTGGCAATGAGGCCAAAGGCAAAGGGAATTCCAGCTCTCTTTCTGCTCAACACTGTGGTCCAGGCTGAGGGCCCTTAAAAAGGCAACACATGAAAAAGTATTTTTATTTTGATGTCATGGTGTTGGAAGGGCTTGAGGGGAAGGGAGAGAAAAATAAAGAGGTTGTGAGTTCTTTCTGCAGGGACAAGAGAACCTGATTTCATGCAAATTCAAGTCAGTGAGAGCTTGAAAACTTTACAGACTATATTTGTCTTGTGTTGCTGAGAAGGTTCCATGCAGAAGAGCATCCAGTAATTTGCTTAGTGAGCTTCAAGGACCTGTTAGATCTGCAAAATGGGTTCTCTTGTGGTTTCTCTGCTTTTCTCGTTGGTAGTCTCAAGGGCAGCAGGGCAGTCCATTCTGGTGCCCTAGATGAAACACATTAAACCATATCAAAACAGAAACCTGTAAAACCATATCAAAAGAGGAAACAAACTGGTCAAGAAATCATGCAAATAAAACAAGAAGATTGACAGTTGCAGTAAAATCTGTAGCACTTATACCTCTTCCCCTCCTGGGGATCATTGCAGAAACCTGTGCAGCACCAGACCCTTTGTGTGGGCAGCCAGAGAGGAGAGAGGAGGTCTGATGGCACCCACGCTCAAAGGGCCGGTGCTCAAAGGGCTGCTCTTCTCTAGTCCCAATTCCTGAAGCCAGGGGCTGCTGCACCATCCCTGCCAAGGCTCACCATGCCAGGAGCCCCCTTCCCAGGGTGGGTGCCTCAAGGAAAAGCAGTTCTGGGGCTGCCCATGCTGCAGAGAATCATGCCCAGGGTGCTTCCTGCAGGGACTGTGCTCTGAGGTGTTTTCTTCTTGTCTAAACAAATGTCATTTGGGATTAAAGAATGGTTTGGTCTCTCAGTATAGGAAAACAGGACAGATAGAGGTTATTTTGGCACATCCATCTCATTTGTGCTAGTGAAATTTAGTCCCTTTAAAGGGTTCTGGTAGTTTAATCTGTTCCTTATCCCACTGATCTCCCAAATAGAAAAAATGTTAACAATACATCTTACTTGAGCCTTTCAAGTCATCCTTGTGAAACACTTTCATTTGCAGTGTAATGAGAACTATCAGGTATTATTGTTAAGGGCTGCTTCAGTCCTAGCTGGATACCAATTCACCTCTCAAGCCTGAAGAATAGTGTATTTCACTCCATATCATTTGTTCATATACGAAGAACAGACTTTGAAATAGTCTTTTTTTCATCTCCTTTTTTTTGTTTAGTTGGAAGGATTGACACTAGAAAAGCTTATTTCATGAAATAAGTAGTTCTTGAAGTGATGGGTAACAAAGGGATATGCTTTAAAGTGAACAGCAACACAATTCTGTAGTTATCCAGCCTGTGACATTAGGTCTATTCACAAAGTGCCGGTAAGGCTGGAGTCAAACTCCCATGCAATCTCTTGGAGGCAGACTGTGCTCACTCCAGCATACCTGCCAAATACATGTGAGGCATTCAGCAAAGAAAATATATATCACTTCATCTTTTCTTCTCAGTTCCTGTCCCTTTAATTCAGTAAAATTATTTTTATCATGTACCCTGGTCAGACTGCATTGATGGCTGTATGGAGGGCAACCATGTTTCCTCTCCTCTGCATCTTAGACAACTGTCTCAGAAATCCAGAAAGATGGTTTATTCCAAGAGGAGGCTTTATGGGGTCAGCCAGAATAGCTCACAAGGTAGCTGATTTTGGCCTTAACATTAATTATGATACTAATTTGAGTGAGCAAGTTGTCAGTCTCTCCTAATTGCAATTACTTTGTCCTTTTCTGGTTGGTTGTTTTGTTTTGTTCTGTGTTTGAACTATAAGTCACATCTCTTACATCTCTTGTGCTTATCTCCCAGCTTTGCAAGCAAATGTCTTTGCTCAACCAAAGAGCATCTGTAGCATCACGAGTCAACATTGCTGCCCTGTAATCCTCCTCTAGCTAACACTGCCACAAAAAACAAGTGATGAAAGCCAGGCTGGCAAAGTTGTCATGGTGAAAAGGGGACAAAAATTAAGGCTGCCCTTCCCTGGCAGAATCCCAGCTGGAATGCAGCACGACAAACACCATCTGCTTTCTCCTGCAAATAAGCCCTTACAGGGTGCAGTGGGCCTGCCTGCTGGAGGAGGAGGGAAATTCTGCCCCCGTTTATCACAACCCCTACGGATTTGGACTCAGCCTTTGCTTGTAAGTGCAAATTATTGTTACCTCTACAGCATGTAACTGAGTCTAGAACTTGAGCCTGGTTATCACTGCCTCTATCTGTGACCATTAAATGATATCATAGAATCAGTAAGGTTGGAAAATACCTCTAAGGTCACTAAGTCCAACTGTTAGCCAAACATCACTCTATATCACCAAATATTTTTTTTTTAGGAAGCTTTTAAATTTTATTTTTAAACTAATAGTCTCAGCTATTTACTAAACATTTTTAAAAACCCGAAGTAAACCACAATCAAACAAAAAACCCAAACCAACAGAAAACCAAACATTCCCCCCTCAAAAAAATCTAAACAAAAAGAAGCCCTTCCCCTCAAAAAAACCCAAATAGAAAAGACCACCACCTCACAAACAAAAAACTCCCTCCAAAGTTTTAGAGGAAGGGGTTTGGAAATAGAAACCATCCCAGGACTTTTGTTAGTGTATGACAAACCGGCTTCAATGTCTCCACTCCTTAAACGTCTGAGAATTTTATTAAGATAATATCTTCTAAATCTTAGAATTATATCTGTGAGTGACCACTGGTTTTTGAAAGCTTCCTGTATTCGTGTTCATAGGAACAAATACATTCAGAGGTTAAAGCAAGTTTTCATGTTACTCTAGGAAGCATGAACACTGCTAGTGTTTGTTGAAAACAAAATTGTCAATGTAACTGGTGCACCACTTCTTGAAATTAATTTAAGCAGTTGATGAAATTTAACCTGTGCCATTTCAGTTAAATATCTGAGACTGCTCGAGCAGTAGCTGCTTTGTCTTTGACGCTCACGTTTAGGGCTTCACTGTCCTGGGTCGCGCCATGCTCAGGCTCAGAGACACAAAATGTCCCTCTCTGTTTTATGGCTAGGGAATTTCTCTTTTGCCTGTCACTGAAATAACTGGGTTATTTGGTTAAGAAATCATACATTTTGTCTTATCCACTCAAGCTCCCTCTCCTTCTATTTTTTCCAATTATATTTTGAAGAAACATCACTTTACTAGGTAATTTAGTCAGTGACTCGGGATTCTCAAGCCTTTCTCTAATTTCCAAAAATCATATAAAGTGCTGCCTCTTGTGTAGGAAATGAATACATATGTCTCCTGCCTTGTATTCCTCCCAGCTTGAGAACAGGCTCTGCTCTTTTGTCCCTTCTAATCTCAGGCTATCAGGAAAGCTTCTATTACTTCAAGGCTGATATGATTTGAAGTATCTTGGTTTAATCCCATTTCCCTAAAGACTTAAGGGATTTTTCTTCTTGAATCTGAAAAATTATCATTCCTTGAAAATAATTTGTCTTTAAAGCCTGGCTAAAAATCCTGCCCTGTTTCTCCTCTTTAAAGTTAATGGATAAAAAGTCTCATTTGGCAAAAAAAATACTAAGCCCCAAATTACTGTTTCATTAAGTTCTAATTCAATTATTGTGATTGCTATTAAAATTTGAGGAAGGACAGAAGATTTATCAATAATTAAAAGAAAATCTCTATATCTAGACTATAATATTCTGGGTGATAGAAGCAGAGATTTCAGATGTGTGAGTAAAAAAGCTATAGACATCAACAAAAAGCCAAAGGTCAAATAGATCGTGAGTAATAGATAATCATAAATTATCACAAAACTAATTATTGATTATTGCTTCAGACTAATCTTGGACAATTATTACTCTCTCTTACTACTGAATACTATATAGCATTACCTGAAAGTTAATTGCCATCTCTATGGAAGTAATTCACCATATACCTGCATTCATATTAAATTACCCAGCTCTTGATCCTTAAATTCAGTCTCTTTTGTAAATCAAGTTCAATCTATTCTTTAAAGTGCTTTGCACCTGCTTTCTGTTATTATTTTTCTTGGCATACGGAAGTCCTTTTATAAATGATTGTATTTAAATCAGGTTCTGTTATTCTTCAGAGTTGTATAATTTAACAAAATTTATTTTTAATCATTTCTTAAAATGTATTTTGACATCTTATTGTTTGGTATAATTGCCTATTTAATTCTATACAATATTTAAAAACCACTGCATGTTGTAAACTGTCCCATGAAGGTTTCTTTACACGTTACATCTCTCTCTCTTTTCATGCTCGTGTGTCCTGGATTGATGTAGTTTTTCCACTCTGGGTTCAACAGGACCTGCACAATTTACCCAGACTGTACAGCACCTTTGTCAAGAGAAACCAAACCAAGGGGCTGATTCTTCTCAAGTGCTGCTGTCTGACTCTTTGCAGACAGAGTGAGTGAGAGCTAATCCAAGTCTGCACTCCTGATTCAAAGCACCAGCTTTGGTACCCTGCTAGAAATAAAGGGCTCGTGCAGAGCGAGCGGATGCAGCGAGAGGCAGCCCCAGTGTGTCCGGGGCAGGCTCCTCACCAGCTCTGCTCACACCAGTGCTTTCCTTCACACTCTCAGAGATCACTCCAATGTTCATGTTTAAACACATGCACATTTTACAAGTGGGATTTAGGTGGATTTTAAAGTTACTGAGAGTAATATGTTGGGGGGAAAAAGGTTCCAACTGTTATGGAAGCTTTGTGGAATTGTTTTAAAATTTTATTTTTACTACTGTGCCTCTAACAATGGAGATGAGGAGAAAACACAGACTGGTGCCTCACAAAATAGAGGACTGAGGTTTTTTAAGAAGATAATTTCCTATTTTAAAATTACCAAAAATGCAGAAATGAAGTTCAGACAAAACTTTCAATAAGAAGAAAGATGTATTTTGGCAGTACTGAATTTTCAAGAAAAAAATTTCTCTGCCTCTGTGTTGTACTGAGAGTGTAGTTATAGAATGTTGATATTTCCTAGCAAAAATAGAATTAATTGTGTATCTGGTTTAGAAATCATAATTTTACTTTTACATTATAAGCTTCATCTGAAGGGGGTTTTTTGGGATTTTTTATGTGCCTGATAAGCACCAATAAATATATATATATATGGTCACATACTAAAACATTTCTAAAAAAAGAATACGAGTGCTCATACCTTCTGCTACTTAGATTTTTTTAAATGATTGTTCACACTGTATGGTAACTGCGTTGGTTCATCATTTTTAGGTCTTTTAATTCCTACGTGATTTTCTTTTAATGTTCTCGGTTAGTTCCCTTTGATCACTGTATACATCTCCATTATTTTGTGAGTGCGTTTTGTCTGTCAAGCAGGTCCTTACCATTAGCACAGTCTCCACTGTGTAAATGATTCTGTCTAAAAGGAGCCTTCATAAAAGCAGTCTGCACCTTGCTGGATGCCACTTGCCTAATATTCAAGCCCTACCAGGAAATGCTTCTTGCCACTTCTCATGGTTGATGGCATCTGTTATGTATGATTTTTGTGTAGATCTAGATTAGGAGCTACAATCAACTTCCATAATGTTTGGGGAATTTGGTTTTGTGATAGCAGATTTTTAGACTGTGGTCTGACCCAGTTAACTTCTGAGAACCTGCAGATTTTTGAGTCTAGTGTTTATGAGAATAAGGAAATTGCATTTTTTGTACGTTTTTAAGTTCATCTAAAAGCTGCTAAGAGCACCTCCAGCTGGTGCTGGTGCTCAAGCACAGGGCCCAGCACGACAGCAGCCTCAGATCCACCCCACCAGCTTCTCACCAATAGGAGCCCCTATTGCCACAACATTGTCTCATTCTCCATATTCAGACATGGAAACTTATTTTCAGTCATCTCTCGAGCAAAGAAGGCATCTGATATCCTATTTCCATCCAGTCACATGCAGCTGGTGGGTCAGCCCCTATGGGAATGTTTCTTTCCCAAGCTGCGTTTGACTCCTTTCCTTGTGGCTCACTTTGTCCCCACCAGTGTTCCACATATAAAAGCTGGCTCCAAACACAGTAAGTGCTTTACAGTTGCAGAGACTTCTACCCCCACAAAAGTTCCTGGGTTTCCCAGGCACCTGCTGTAATTCAGTCTGTCTTGGTGGCAACCACAACTGTCGTGAACAAAATGTTATTTGGCAGGCAAGGGCAAACAGGTGTCCTGTAGCATGAAGACGCACGTGTTCCTGCTCTCTTGTAGCCCTCTGTGCCTGAATAAATCAGTGCTCCATGAAGCATAAGGCTGGAATCAGAGCAGTGGTGTGGAACAGCAAGGCATAGGCATTCAGACAGTATTAGCAAGGCTAGACAGTAAATTTGGGAAATAACAACAAGGAGTAATAATATCTCTTTTGTAGTTCTGACTGGGAAAGAAGGTTGCACGTCCTCACCTCGACTGATGGAAAAGCCACAGGGAATGTGAACAAACCAACATTCATGTGTGTGGTAGGGCAACACTGCGTGAGACAGAACTGAATCCTCTACTTCATTACAAGGCAATGAACCTCTTTCAGTTCACGCTGAGATTTTGGCTCTGCTTACTGCATTGGCAACAGAGTAGTGCACAAGCTACAGGCAGCTTCAGGGAAATAGCAGGAAGGCCCCCAAATGTATGAATTAGAGTCATCCAGATGGGGCATTACACAGGCTGCATAAGCATCTGATGATCAAGGCAGGACATAATGATTCATATCTTGGAGCTATTCCTGGAATTACCATGGGAAAGCTCAATACTATGGTCCTGTGACCCACAAGGCTCTGGAGAGGTGTTAAAACAAAGATCAGGAAATTTTATGGAAGGGGAAAAACCTCAAGCTGCTTTGGCAAGAAAGCACCTGTGAAAACAGGCAGGACTTTAAAGCAAGACTTGTTGCTGCTGCTGCTGCTACTACTAATGTTTTGTCAACATCTTAAAAGGGTTATTTAGCACCCTGACCTTAAAACATGACATGTTTTCAAACCTGTGTCAGCAACAGCCAATTCTGAGAGTTCAGGCACAAGACTATCCCTGTACTACCTTGCTATACAGGATACTAAGTCACAGGAACGTTCTGGTGCTGAGCGGAAATATGTGTTTACTAAACAAACTGCCACAGGGATGTTCAATGAACAGAGTTGTGAAAAAATTAATACAAGTCAAAGGTGAACACCTTACTTATATGTGATATTCACAATCTCCAATAAATGGGAAGTGAGGGGGAAAAGAGTCATCGGGAAAGATCAAAATCCTGCAAGTTCATGTGGTAATTATAGGGTCACTCCCTTGAAATTGTAGACCCTGGATGTGGTCCTATGGTGGCTTGGCTATAAGAACACAGCCCAAAAGGAATAATATGCATGTGTAGAGAGGAAGGCTAAACTCTGTGCTCCAAAATTTAGCAGAGATGG
This sequence comes from Polioptila caerulea, assembly GCA_013397295.1. NCBI lineage: Eukaryota > Metazoa > Chordata > Aves > Passeriformes > Certhiidae > Polioptila > Polioptila caerulea. The sequence continues at coordinate 1,978,805 of VYXF01007245.1, forward strand.
TCAATTACTGGCAGATTTTTTTTTCTGAGAGACCTACTTTACTTTTAGCAAAAAGGATTTCACTGTAAAACAATACTGCCATTTAGTGCTCTATACTAGACAAAATTCATTCCACTGTAATCTGCTCTGTAACTATTGCAATATAGATGTTTCTACAGGTATGGAGTAACAGCATGGTTAATAGTTTCTGAAAAGTAAAGGAATTAATAATTGGCAAGGTAACATTTCTATAAAATTGCCCTCAATTAGGGTATCTTCAATCTGTAGGCAGAAGCAGCTCTGAGGGAGTGCTATAGCAGCAGTGTTACCAACTCCAGAGCTGGAACTCCCCACTAGCAGCAGGCAGGGATGCAGTTGTCCCACTGATCTGGCCAATGAGACTGCTTTGGAATGATGTTCTGTGGAGAAAGCAAGGGGTGCATGGACAGCCGCTGCTGACAGGCCAGGCACTCAAGGGCAAGCTCAAGGACTGCCTGTAGCCAGATGGCACTTCTGTCTCAAATGCATTTCACAGGTTGCTGGTGCATGTGCTCGAGTCAAGGCTGGTGTTCCTTAGCAAAAGCCAGTATGTGATATCCTTTTTTATGTTTCAGACCCAGAATCATTGTCCAACTTTGCTGAAAACTTGACACCAAGTGAAGAATTTATACCACCCCCAGTACTGTTACTCAGCTTCTCCCTGGCTGTTTTGTCAGTGCTGGCATGTGAGCAGAGCCTCCTGCAGAAGCAATGCTGCTTGCTGCGCTTTGCAGGCTGCCACAAACTTGTTACTGCCGGGCACCTGTGCTCTGTGGCACGGGGCCAGACAACTTGGGAGCAGGCACTGCTCCGTCCTGACAGATGGGGATTAACGTCCCCCAGGCTTAACATGCCCGGGCCCTGTACTCCATGGATCAAATATTTGGAACAAGGTTCTCAGATGGGGCCATCTTAGCTCTAGTCCTTACTGAATTCCTGCTGCTCCCTTTAGGAGATGGTGGTGTCACTAATCTGGTCCCGTACCAGTTTTCTAAAAAAATTGAGTTTTCAGAGGAGCCTGACTACCTTGCAAGTTTGTAACACAAGGCAGTAGGGCAGCACTGTGCACAGGGAGGTCTTACAAATGTTTTGGGACCCAGGGGCAGAAATCTTCCACTTGGTGGTAAAAGAACTTGTTCTTGGAGGTCACAGCTCCAAGGAGTGCTCAGGGCATTCCCTTGTTTGCTGATCCAAGCTCTGAAGTGGAAAATTAGGACAAATCACCCACAGCCAATGCCAGGCCAAGAGACAGGCAGAGTATGAGCCAGAGATGCAGGTTTTGTAGGGAGAGGATCAATAGCTGGACACACATTCATATTTTTGTACTACTTTGATGTAGTCTCCTGTAAGAACAAGATCAGATGTGCTAAGACTCATTGTCAAGCCCGTAGAAATGCATGCAAGGTTTACTAATTGACAAAAAATTAATACAATTAGGAGTAGGACAAATTGAAACTAGAGTGAATTGGCTCATCTTCTAGGGTATAGTGCAAAGCATATATGGTAGTGCTAAAACACCAGTGCACATCAGCTAACATTAGCTAACTATATGGCACTTGTTATGATTGTAAAATATTCTTGGTACATGAACTCTACTTGTTTTAGGGAAAGAGTCATTAAAAATGTTTGTTTGGGTGCTTTTAGCTCTGCTACTTTTCTGACATAACATTTGCAGTCATCTTTTGAACTTTTGCCATCAAGAAGCATATGGCTTAAAATCTGGATCTTATGGACCTTTGGAATCCTGCTGCTGACCACTAGTAGTAGCACATCTGGATTTTAGTAGAGTAAACATTAGCAATGGACTAGTAACTGCTAAACTTGGCACATTCTAGCAATGGAGGTTGCAGAGTAGAAATGAGATCGTTTTCTTTTGAAGGAACCTGGGTACTGGATATTTTCTGAAGATGTATTATCTGCCAGCAGCTTACGAATGTTTCATGAAAACTGAGCTATATAGTACACTGCATGTCATCTTAGAAAAGTCATACAGAGCCACTATTGTGTTCCCACACAGAACATGGCATTCAGAAGCTGCTCAATTTTTTAGGTAAATAATAGATGGGTAACGCTGTTCTGGACACAGAAAAAAGCCTCAGTTTCCTGCAAAACGCACTCTGAAATCCAGGCTACTCTTTTCCATTTTGGCTGGTCTCCTCCCCCAGGCCCAGGGTGTACCTTTTGCTTCTGCTATGCACCTGAGTGCAATCTCAAAGATCAAGCATTTCTTGTGGTTTTGTAGCATTTCTGCTCATTCAGCTTACTCTATATAATATTTCTGTCCCAGCAGGGAATAACAAAAGCATGACTCTCTAGTAGTCTGTTCTTGGAAGACTTGTAGTGCAGTTTTTCACTTTAACTGCTCAGTCCTACATGAGCAAAGCCAAATGTTTTTATTCTACAATGTTTGTGTCTGTAGTATAAGATGCTAGGTCTTAGGATGGAATTATAGCTAATGAAAATCTAATACAGACTTGTACTTGTCACTGCCGTGTGTGAGTAATTATCAAAATTCAAAAGAGTTAAAGATTTAAATGGCTGCAGGTATCTGGAAAAATGTTAGTTGTAGCATCTTTTTTCTCTTGGATAAAGAAGGGAGAGACACATTTCTTCTGGCCTAGCTCCTCAATCACTTGAAAGTCACCAGGAAAAGCAAAAGGTTAGTATTGCCTTCCCTGCATATGCTTGAAGTTTGATAGCATGCAACCATTCCTTTACATTGCAAAGGCAGAAATCAAATTATTTCCACCTGTGAAAACATCAAAAACCAAATTATAATTATGTTGCTACTTCAAAAAGAAAGAAATATTCCTCTACAAACTGCAAACTTTGAGATTTTGACCCCAACCCTAGCAGGTTTCTCAAGATACAAGCATAACACAGGATTTTTTTGAGATAAATTTTGATTATTCTTGACTTCAAGTCTACTTTATGTTCTTATTTTGACATAACTGGCTATTGCAAGAGTTCTTTTATGAAATAATACAGCATTTCTCTCAAGAAATGAGATGAAAATCTGGGCCAGTCTGTCAAAATAACAGTTATCTGAGCACTCAGCACGTCATAGTGGTAACTTGATTTCTCAGTCAGAGCTGCTGCTAGTTATGTTCTGAGTAGTGGAAAATATTCTTGCATCTTGCAAGCTGGCTCAACAAATTACTGCTTATTTTGCTAATTGATAAAGGACAATTCTGCTGTCCTTTGATCAAAATAAGTGAAAATGGTTTGTGACCCAAAGTGATCCACCCCAATTTCCTCCCTGCCTGTGTCCCAGTCCTCTCTGGTGAGCTGAAGCTTTGGCAGGTCCCAGAGCTGCCCTGCCCTGCTCTCTGCACAAGCTGGGCTGGCTGGGCTGGCTGCTCATCCCCCCTGGTTGGCAGCAGGCCTTTCCCACAGCTTCCCAGTCATGGGCAGCTGGAGCCAGGCACTCTTGGTGCCTCTTTGATGCATGGCCCTGGTGGGAGACGTGGCAGCAAACAGCCATGCCCTCACCATTAGGAGTTCAGCAGAACACTGGGGTGATGGAGCACCATCACCATTTGATTTTGTCAAAGTATCCTGACGGATCATGTATGCACAGGGGGATTCCCTGGCCTGAATGCATGTTGGAAGGAAAGAGGGGAAACCTGTTGGGGTTGGTATTTTCTGCACTCCAGCCTGCTGTTCTAACCAGGAGTGCAAATGCTGCTATCAGTGCAGTGTGCGCTGATGTTATCTGCTGTGGAGATCACTCCAGAAGCACTTCACAATCATGTTTGGGGGCCATTCACCATCTCATAGATATTCTAGAAACAGCCTTTTTTCCAGTGTAAACAAACAAAACTACCACCTGCACCTGTTGCACTGCACCAAGGTTCACCAGAACCCTTCCAGTGTGACCCACTGAAGCCCAGCAGGTGCCGCGGGCAGCAGTGTCCAGCCTGCAGCTCCGTACACCGGTCACGCAGCTCCGGTGCTGTGACCACAACACGTCACTTGGTGAAGGGCTCTGCTCTCCAAGGAGCAAGGCAGTCTCCTGTGCAATCGGAGCAGAGCAGCCATGGCAGACCGAGGCTGGGGGGGCTCCCAAAGCAGGTGAAGGCAGCGCCATCCCTCCGTGCTGCCGGTGCCCCAGGAACGCACAGCTCGCCTGCGAGCGGCCCTCACAGCCCCTCTTCCTCCCTGTGCTCTTCCAACACGCCGTGTGTCGCACGACAATGGGATTTTGGAAGTTGGTTTATGATCAGAAAATTTGGTCTCTCCTGCCTATGTCTGAGAAATTAGGGTTTTGTTGGAGAAGGAATTGTATTATTTGCTGAGTGATGAAGGTTAGTGCTTTGCTGTCCTAAGGGGAGGTTTGGATATAAGTTAGCTTTAGGAAATTAAAAATTACTGGACTTTGTACACTACTATTAAATGTTTGAGGCTTAGCACTGAAGAATGGTTGTTTTTAGCACAATTCTGGACATAATATAAATAATGGCTATGGGAATTGGTTTCAAACTGATGCCTGAAATTGTTGTTTGAAAACTTGTTATATTATTAAAAAATACTTTTATGAATTTCTACAGTTTCTGTGTATTGACCCCATCAATCTGATCAACTAAAGCAAAATAGTTTCAAATTAAGAAAATTTAGATCTTAATCTCTACTATTTATGTTTTTTCTCTTTCTTTCAAGGATATGAAATTTTATTAAATCTCACAAAATACTGAAACATTGATGCTGAAATTAAAAAAGTTAAAAAATTAACGCAATGAATTTCCAAAAGCCATGTTTTGTTAACCTTTCTTTTCTAGGGCATGTTTTTATCACAAACAGATTATTTAGATAGAAATTTAATGAAGTATAAGTAGAAAATACTCAATATGCAATTAAAATAAGGTTATAGGAACTTTAATGATGCCATTTTTAAAATTTCTTTGGTATTTAGATTTAATTTAATGTTATGGGTTTTTTAAATTTCATTAGAAAAGCCAAAGATTTGTGAGGAAGTCATTCCTGAATGTGTGAGTATGCATGTGTGTTTCAGGCTGCCAAATGTCCTTGAAACGTTCCTAAACAGTTTTGCTGATCCAGTAGGTTCTGCACTGTATCTGCCTAATTGGAATAAGATCTCTCTAGAAGAAAAAAAAAAAAAAAGTTCATTCCAGACCTGCTAATCAGAGTTATTTCCTCTAAAATACTTCTTCAGATCTTCCTTTAAGAAAATCATGTGTTATGTGAGCTCTCCTGTGTGATGCTGCTGAGAGGCTGAGTATGCTGACATGCTTATTTGAAAACTAGGAGAGCTGGCGAGGTCTCCTTTGTGTGACAGCTGAAATCCAGGAGTTATGGATCTGTTTTAAAGGGTGGTTTTGGTCCATGTATGATATCTTGTGTCAGACCCCACACCTCAAGCAGTAATACCTCACTTGTGCCTGTAGGGACAAATGCCAACTTATTCAGACTCTTTGGAGGGTGGGTGCCACTGCCCTGCTTCAGGACTAAGGGATGAAAATGGCAGAATTCCTTTCTAGGCTGAGTATTTGCAGATTGAACAGCAATGGCCAAAGTGATAACTGATGACAAAGAAGTGAAAGAAGGACAAGAGGGGACAAATATTTAGAGCAGAATTTTGCCTTGTTGTAGCATGGACCTGTGGGCTAGAAATGGACTCGAGGGCATAGAAGTGTTTCTCTCTATTCTCATCTTAAAACATTCTAGTGTCAGAAATCTGCATATTTTAAAGTTTGGCTCTAATATTATCCTGAATTACTAGGGAAGAAAGGATTTTGAAAATTAACTCTGGAAAAAAGTACCAGTGGGTAGAGCAGATATTGTGAACGTTTGCTCTTTAAACAGTCTGCTTTTAACAGCAGCCAGGACACCGCAGAGCTGCTTTCCACAACAGATTTGGCTGCCACATGAAGGATGTTGCACTTTTCTTTGTGTTCTGGGAGGCCAGTTGACGTTCCCAAGATCACACTATGGATCTCAAATATTTTTTTGATTGCAGAATAAGCTAATTAATACAATACTGTCCCATGAATATTTATTGGCTCTAGAGACATAGAAGATAGATGTCAATAAACCTGGAGCAATGTACACTATGAGTTAAAGAGGAAATTCTACTTCATATTTTTCCTGCCCAAGAGATCCAGGTCTGTTTTCTTATCTGGAAATGAGGTGCCTCAAAAGACAAAACAGAGCAGACTGAAATGTCTGAATGTTCACACATTTCGTTTATATCTTCAAAATCTGTTTTGCACTGTATCTGTCTGGTGTGTATATATATATTAATATAAATAGGAGAAAAAAATTTACTAGTTATTTGATTTCATTTTATTTTGCCCATTCTTATTATTTCTAAAATGCAGCTAAGGACAAAGGTAGCCTTGTGATTCTTAGCTGATAAAGAAATAGCTGCTGCTGAGTCTGTAAAACTGGCATTCAGAATTCAAGCTTCACTTGATTATTTTTTTTCCCCTTTCAGGTGCATCTAGTATGTCTTTAACTGTGTCACTAGGGGTTTTTATAAAGCTGAAGGTTATTAATAGGCACATAAAACTGTGATAATGGTGTAAACCTCAGAAACCTGAAGACTGCAGAGTCTACTGTAAAAAGTGCATATTTCTGTTATTAATTCCCTCCTCAGATCAGGTTGCTCAAAGCCCCAGGTCAGACAGACTTTGAGCAACCTGATCCTGGTGAAAGATGCCCCAGTGTGTGGCAGGGGGGTTGGAGAAGATGTTTAAAGGTTTCTTCTAACCCGGACCATTCTGGTCTTAATACTGCCTTATTGATTCTGCTGGGGTGTTTGAGTTATTATTCTGTAAAAATGTAAAAACCTGGATTGCAGACAGGTAGATATAGAGGATCTCTTTACCGCTTTGACGCACAAGGTCAAATACTCATCAGTGCCAAAACAGAGCCTGTGACAACTCCAAATTCCAGTTTTTCACAGCACTGGGAAATACTTTATTTCACACAACCACTAAATGAGTTATTAAGTGGAATGAATCCATATCATGTGTGGACATAAACACAAAATAGGCTGAAATTTAGTTCTTTCATTTTATGGTTTTTTTTAAGCAGTGTTCTCCTTAGCTGGTGGACAGTAGGACTTCAGAAAATACCTACATCCCAATTGTCCCCTGAACCATGGGCATAATGTTGGTTTCTGCTATGTTCTGTGCACTCCCATTGCCCTCAGACAAGAACAGGAACAATTTTGTCAGTCTTTCTGTGACTGGGTGCATTGGTCACAGTGTTGGTGGCAGGCACAGAGCGGGTGTAGATGAAGGATGTAAAAGGTCTACTCTTCCTTCCTTTCTCAACCCTTTTTTGTTTTATATATATATATGGATATTTTAAAATCTCTAGGTTCTGTATGTGGAAAAGCTTGTTCCTCATTTCAGTGGCTTTGGCTGAAGCCTTGGGGGTTTGACTTGGTGACAGCCTTGTTGCAGTGTCGGTGCAGTAGCAAGGAGCACTGGTCACTCCTGTGAGGGACACAGCTTTAATTGGCAAAAAAACCTCTTGGTTGCATGTTCAATAGGCAGAGGAAATTTCTGCGTTCCCAGGAATTAAACCTTATGACTATGGCTGTGTGAACATATAAAAGAAGACGTTTGGCAATTTTACTGGAATCATTAACTATGTATATTACATTGATAACACTAATTGTTACTTGAGGGATTTATTAGCTAAAGTAGTTACTTTTCTTGAGTATCCAGGATTCAAAACTCGCTGACAATTTTTTCTTGCACATAAACCTCAGGAGTTATGAAATCTTTTTAATTGGGAAAGTGTAAGACACAGTTAAGCCACGAACATAACGAAGATGTTTCTGGTAATACACTCCTGGGATACAGATCTGTGCATTTCAACGAGCTGCAAACTTTCTCTTGCAATTTCTGTTCAGTGAGCAATTACTATTTAATTCATACCACTGAGCTTCCTCAATCAACAAATACAAGTGCGATGAGATCATGGGACAAATGAGTATATTAAAGATCAAGAGAAGATGGATAATTTTCAAATTACTCTGAATTTGAGAGAGGCAGACAGTGGAAAAGCTATTCCATGTGTCAGAACTTAAGACGTGCATCATTTTCCAGCAGCTTAATGATGTAGCTAGCCAAGATTTCAAACATTCAAGTGAGCAGCTGTCAATGTGCAGGTGTGATATTCTGCTGTTTTGCAGTACAAACTGTCACTCCCAGGTTCAGCAATGCTGGCAGCCTCATCATCATTTAAATGCAATCGTGGGCTCCTCTCCACTTGTGACCAGTGGAGTCTGCATGGTCATGGGGAGACTCTGCACGTCTTGGCAGGGCTGCTGCTGGCATCCTTCACACTGGGATTATTTTAGATTGACTGCAATGAATGTGTTATTTTCCATTTGTTAACACATGGGGACTTGTAACTCTGACAACTGAGAAAAATACACTCATTTATATGATGATTACTCTTGTTTTCTCCAATGGAATCTGAAAACACACTCTCTTATCTTTATCTTCTCTCTTGTGACTTCATGGTCCAAAAATTGGTGGCAATTGCAGTACTAATTGTATGATGCTTTCTTTGGCAGCAAGGAAATCATTTCACTAGTATTTTCTGTTACAGTAACTTCCAGATGTGAAAATAAAGATAATCCATATTCTTTTAGCAACGTAGAAAAATCTGGAATTGTAGCAAAAGAAACTTTATCTTTTTTTAATTTGATCAGAAAAATTATTTCACGCCTGTTTCTGGCTTGAGTGGATAGGTTAAATTATTGCAATTAAAACCCATTGGGAAACTAAGAGTATAGTATAGCAGTATAGTACATTGAGCCACCCTAGAGAGCTGGCACAGTGTCAGCTGAAACAGGCAACCAAAAGTGAGTCTGTGTCCCTGTACTCAAGGTACATGATTAACAATAATAAATGTCTGAAAACAATTAATTTATTGGAGCTGTCACAAGAGAGAGGCTGCAACTATTTTAAGAAATTAAAATTAAATTATCAAAAGTGAACTTAAAAAGTAAATCATTATTACTTATTTGATTTCATATTTCAGTCATTGTGTTTCATATCCCTAAAAGCAACTTTGTAGTGAGATCATTCATACATTTTTTTTTTTTTTTAATCGGTCTTTGAATTATTTCCCTGGTTTATTTTGCTAGGTGTGGTTCTGGTGATTCCTGTTTATGCCTTCATCCTCCTGAGGTTTGGCCTCAGGAAAAGGGAAGGGTCCAGCCCTGACCTGCATGGAGACAGTGGCCACAGGCCAGTATTGGGGATGTGGGAGTCCACATACTGCAATAGACAGGCAATAATTGCCAAACTGAGGATTTCCATCCCAGTAGCCCTACAATAGGTTTGTTCCTAGACTTTAGTGTGCCTTTTTGAGGGAACAATCTGAAATTAGGGTTCTTGCAAGATGGGCTGGGACACTTAACAGGGCACACTACAGTGATGCTACTGAATATCTGGATGGAGTTGAAAGTGATGCTTTTGAGCTGCTAATCACTAAATGGCTTGGGCTAAGTTTTCACTACAAAAGCTTTCCTTTCTACATGGTAGCATAACAATTATGATCACTATAGATTTTCAAGATAGTTCCTCTGATAACAAGGGATAAAAAAGGCTTAATGTGAGTCCCATGATAGAGTTTGCTTTATTTTCCTTTGGTCCAGGAGAGCTTTAATTTGCTGACTCTTATCTCATGCTGAAAGATTCCTCTTTTCTGTGGACTCTGGGGATAGGGGAGGATGACAGTTCTGAGGGAGTTGCCTGCAGGCATCATTTCTCAGAAGTTCCTATAGTTGCAGTTTTACCTGTTGTTTCAATGCCTAGCACCAGAAGTTAAAAGAAACCCATTCCCCTTTGAAGGTGAGAGAAGTCTTGTCTCATGCTTCTTGCAGGTTTTTTGTATTTTGCTTCTGTCTTCAATACGCAGAACAGAAGCCTCTGTGCATGCTGGAGTCCCCTGGCACAATTTCGTGCCTGGCAAAGTCTTGCAAGCTTCCTGTTTGATGACTTCCACTGTAAAATTATGAGTCTCTGCAGCCCTCGGGATGGCTGCTCTGTCGTGCTGGCTGGATTGTCTTCTGCTAAAGTCTCCATGGGTTTCACTAGTTCTGCTGATTGTCAGACACTTTTAAGATATGCCCTTGGTGCTTTGCTGAGAGGCACGTGCACATCAACTGGATCAGCTTGAAGTCATTTAGCCAGAGAGAGAAGGCATCCTTGATCCTTGCCCAGCAAGTCTCCAGGCCCCAGGGGCCAGCATCTCTTTTTGATTTGTGTTGAACTTCTTGGATTACTTACATTAGCCCCTGATCTCAGAATTTTTGGCCTGTGAAAGTTTATTTTGTTTGTGAAAGTAAAAGAAAAATATTGCTCTGTTCTGCCTCATTTTTGCCCAGGAGTGGTTGGCCCTTTGTGTGGAAGGTTTCTCAGGGAAGGTACGCCTCTGGCTGCTCTAAAAAGACTTTAGGAGCCTTTACTGGCCAGCAGAAAACCCGCTCAGAGTGTACCTACCCCAGCTTCTCATCTCACAAGATAGAAGAGGTCCTGTGGCATCAGTCACATTTCTTCTTTCTTAGCATCTGTAGGGCTTTCTTTTCATTAAAAATTTTTGAGTCCTTGCAGTCCCTTTCCAGGGTTTTGACTTACTCACAGTCAGTATTTGTACTGGATTTTGCATTTCCAGAGTGCCTTGAAGCTAAAGGACTCACCACGTAGATTTTACTGACATTTTTCACAATTGTTAGTGACAGACCTGGAAGCGTGTTGTAAGAATTCAGTCTGATATGTTGATGTTGCTCTTTAAGATAAGCACAAGCATCATAAACTGCAGCTGTTTTGCAGGCATTGAGAAAAAAAAAAATGAAGCCTTTACTCTGGTCCTTTTAGAAATGTTTCCAAAACTATTCAATGCTGCTAGTCCTCTGTTCCCAGTAAGAGATTTTCAGCAGTGCAATATGTGACTTTCCCTGCATTTTCTGTGTATCAGACCCCTCTAGTTTTTGGGTTTCCCTGTATGCCTGTACCAAACTGCTGTATTGACCAAGGAAGGGTCAGTGTCACACTGACCTTCATATAGTGATTTCAGGAGGTTGGCTGCTTCTTTTCCTTGGTACAGCTTGGACGTCCTGGTGGTTTAATGCAATGATTGTTCTTGTTAGTATTCCATTCATCATAAGCTAAAGTTACTGGTGCAATCATCCCTTTGGCCAAGTCTAATCAAGAAATCATACCATATTTTGTCTTTATATATCTGGTATTAGACATTGTCATCAGACACCATCCCAGTGCATGACAGCCTTTATGCTAACAGAGGTTTTCTTAAGGCTGCCCTGAAAAATTCATTTTTCTGATTACTTCTGGAGGAACTTATAAGCATCAAGACCTGGTCTTTTCATTCTTGTTTGCAGCTATCTCTGATTTATCTACTGGCTATCACTGTGCCTCTCTCCACTCTTCCCCTCTGGAGCCCCAACAGCCATGTTTGGCCACCATGTTGTTTTGAAGAGTTCAGGCAGTTAACTGAGACTAATTTTTCAGCCACTATACTATCACATATTCCATTAAATGTCCACCAATTATATTTTTAAGCAATTTTCTGTGGGTATAATACTAGAAGAGGAGAAAGGAGTCATTCTGTTCAAAAATGCTGGTAACCACCTGTGAAGGGAAACTTCCCCAATGCACATGGAATTAAGGGTAAATCGGAGACTGTGAAGTAGCACCTGCTTCTTTCCACTGCATGGGGGGTCAGCAGCTCAGGTAACCCTGGCATAGAAAGTTCCTTCTTGTACGGTTGGTTTTGGTCTTCTTTTAGACAGCATAACATGATCTGTGCAAGGTGGAGTCTGAAAGCAGGCACTGAACCCATAAATAGGATCTTTCAGCAGTGTTCAGTGGGTGGGTAATTGAAGCAGAAGACAAGCACAGCTGATGAGGTTTGTTTGCTTCATATGCCCATCTTTCTGTGGGGCTGGAAAGCACAACTGCTTGTCCTTTGTAGCTGTTCATGTGCCCTCACCTTGTCACGTGAATTTGACTTAGCGCACGCTGATTTTTCTGATAAGAACTCCTGACATTTTTACACTTTGCTTGTTACAACCACCACATCTTTGTTTCATTGTTCTTGGCAGCTTTCACAAATGCATTTATCCATCTGTGGTTGTAGTCCAAATATATGCCTTTTCTTCACGTGTTATCGTCAACATTACTGTGACTAATCTTTAGCACTGGTTCCTTCATCATTCTAAATAAACAAATGAGAGTAGTTGTAGCTTGCAGCTATCAAAATCCTTTCATGGTTTGTTTAATAAGAAGTGATATGTTTTTACAGATTTGAAGAATGGAAGGAGGAGAACTGGAAAACCCCTGCTAGATTAATGGGTTGTACAGATCTCCGCTGTGATCTGTTGTAAAATTAACACAGGCAGTTGGTAATGGCTTTCATTGTCATGGCAGAACAAGAGATACATCTTTAATAAACTGTTAAATGATGTAGTCTAAACCTATGCTTATGTTAATCCATTCTGATCAGGGAAAATCACTCAGTTCAGTTGAAAGAGCATTGTAGGTCTGGGAAAATGGAACAGATTTGGAAATTGTTCGTAGTTAATGATGTTTGTTGATTCAACCCAGGCATTATTACAGGCAAATTCCTTCTAATTGGCATTCAATTAGGGAAGAGTTCTGAGAGTGTTTTAATCTGATGAGGTGCTTCTGGCCTTATTTCTATATTTAAAATAATAGGTAACTATTTTGGAGTCAAATGTATTTTTTATGGATACACAGACCCAGGGACTTACTTACATACAAAAATAGGGGGAAGAATATATGTCATACATGTATCAAGATAAAAATACTATAATATTTAAGTCATTCTCTGCTTTAAAACTTCACATGACCCAAATTTATTTGTTCTCATTGAAGTGACTTCAAGTCCAAAAATTACAAACCTTTCACGAAATAATATTTTTATTATCCATCAAAGAATATAAGTATTCACATTTAAGAGGACCATTATAGAAAATTATTAATATTTAAATAGACTTTTTTTAAAAACCAAGCTTAGGATAATCTGTTTTAGACTTTCCCCATTTATACTTTAAGCAGCCAGAAATGTGAATCCCTGAAATGTGCAATCTCTTCCAAACAGCGCTTCCTAACAACCCTTCCTGCCCCTGTAATCCACCCAAGCTACACTCAGTTTTAACGTTCATTCTTTATGATAAAAATATGTTCAAATTTTTTTTCCAAGTAGTTCAGACAAAGTGAATGCACTGATCCAGAGACAAAACACCAATGTAAAGTGAGAAAAAGATCAAGTCAGGACAATCAAACCTTTATTTTTATCAAGAAGGAAGAGTGACTACATTTGTACAAAGCCCCTGACTTCCAAGGTCAGAAGGACCTAAAACGAACAACCTTTTTTAACAATTTACATCAAAAGCAAGGAAGACAGCATGAAGAGGTGTTTTCTGGGGATGTTTCATATAGCCACCATATGTCACAGTCACAGCACTGACAGGCAAAGACAGAGACATTGCTCGAGGCCGCAGGAGAGATGGGGCATTCCTGGCACGCAAAAAAAGGGATCACGTGAAAATCTACAAGTGTTTTGTAGCCCAAAAAGAAATAATACTGTGGAACTTCTAAAACACAGGTTGCAATGCTTTTCCAGCTGTGAAGTGTGACCTGCAGACTTTACACAGCAGTGGGAGCAGTTTTGTTTCCATCGAAGTGAACAGCAGGCACATCTAAGGGCCTTAAACAAGGCTTGGAAGTGAGAGGTAATATTTTGGCTGCTTCTGAACCAGGTTTGTATGTGTTGGCTGAAATTTAGGAATTGATACCCAACAGACTGATAGCTCTGGAGCCTGCTCTCTGCAGGTCAGCTGAAACAGAAGCAGAGTTTCATCCCAGTAGCCCGTACAAGGGGGTGCTGAATACCTGCTGTCAACACACTGGCACCTCATAAATGGTAAGGGTGGAGCTGTGGGTCAGAGTGTCAGAGCTAACAGTGTCTCCTGGGAAAGAAGCTTTTTGAGGAATTCAGTGCAAATGATTTAAGTACTTCTTCCTCTTGCATTGCTATCTAATTTTAAGGATCCAGTGGTTGCACATCACCAGCAGTAGGAAAGGTTAAATGCTGACTCAGTGCTACAATCCTGTAGGATTCACGTGATTTGAATAAAACTCGGTCTGTAAGGCACACCTGGTTCAGTATATACTGAACTATTAGAGGGTATTCAGTGTAGGTAAACTACATTTCCAGCCATCCAGAAGCAAAGCTGATAAAGTTTCTCATTACATAGCCACACCAGGTGCTTCATTAACCATTCTGACCAGTTCTTATGGTGAGAAGTTGTGAAGCACTGGCTTTACCTAATGAAATCTCAAGTAATCTGGACCTAGGGGAACTGCTCTCAGAGCATCTTCAAATTGTGAGAGGGAATTCCAGGAATAAGATGTACCCTGAATAATTTTATTCTAAGTTCTTAGCCACTTTGCCAGTACTCACTCCAATAATCTGGTTGTTTTCAGGTGCTCAATCTTTCTTTTTGACTGTTTTAAGGGATATGAGGGTTTTTTTTAGAGTTGGCCTCCATGGGGTTTTTAACTGCCAAAAGTTACAGACTCTGTTGCAGTGAATTTGTGAAGGCACATATACTTTGGAATAGATTTGGAGTTGTAATTTGATGGCCTGATTATTTTATTGTTAATATCTGGATTAAATTTAAGTTTGCATTTTGGTTTCTAAATATTATGAGTCTGCTTTAGAGAACAACACCTACTCTTTTCACTCTTTCACATTTACTCAGCTTCCTAAAATTTGACCTCTTTCTTTTGGGAGCCTGTCACTTGCCTCTCAACTTTTCAGTGTCAGTCTGCATTTCATTACCATATTAAAAAAAAAAAAAATCATTTCATCAGGTCTTCCTCTGAGATCTAATGCCCTTTTTACTAAACTCATAGGCAGATTTTGAACTACTGTTTTAAATCTAGACATGCTTATAGCTGCTGTCTACTTTTTATCTGTCTAGAGGAAAATAAGAACCAACATTTCCAAATTTTAGCATATGGTGATAGCAGATCTTATAGAGGTTTGAAAATCTGTAGACTATTGATTTTCTCTCAACAGAAAAGTAATATGTTAGCAAGCACCATTCAGCATTGCAAAGTAATGCAAATGGATGCACAAAAAGCTTCTTAATTCCTCTCCTTGGCACAGACAATGCATTTCTCCAGTGTGCAAGTCCTCAGGAACAAGCCTTGTTACCTGCCATCTTTCCTAAGAAGGAGATGTAACTCCACACCATGTGCAGCACTAATTCTCCTGCAGACAGTGGAGATTAAACACCATTCTCTGCCTTCTTACAGTGAGAATATGAAGTTCCTTTGAAATCTCCGTGAGTGTTGCTCTTTCAGCACACTCCTCAGACTCTGTGGGGCTCCCCTGCTAAAGTATCCTGTGGTGTTTTTATCCAGATATTCCTCCAGAGCCATGAGATAGTGGCACTCTGAAAATTCACCTCTTTTTTTTCTTCTGCTTTATGTTCCTTCAGATAGTCCCTATGCAGACATATTTTTCATGTCACCATTATGAAAACATTTTGCAAAATGTTCTGTTTTCTTTAATGAGTGAAAAAGAATTTGATTTCCCCTTCATCAAGCAATGTATGTGCTGCCTTAAATTACAGTTTGATAGATGTCTGAATGGCATGAGTAATTAAGAGCCCCTTATAGGAGCTTTGTAATAACCAGTAACATCAAAGAGTAGGAATAAACCAGAAAATAAACCAATAATTAAACCAATAAATCTTTTGAACATAAGTGGATTAAAAGCTCCTTTGAAAATAAGCATATGCACTAGCCAACATCTAAATAATGGACTTTGTCCAAGAAACTCATATGATGCTGAACAGAAGATGCAACAAATGTCCATCACACAATGGGATTAGTCTTGCTGGTTTATGAGATAAGAAATACAAATTCTGCCCGGCAAACATTCAGCAGCAAAATGCCCCTGTGGTTTGAAATCCTGCTGGTCAGACGTGCAGGTCAGTCAGTACTGCAGGTCAGTAAGAGCAGGTCTGCAGAGCAGAACAGTTGGAAAGAGTGACCTGACATCCTTATTATGCATTTTCCACGATTTTATTTGGGCTGGTCTGAACTTGTCCAGTGTGGTAAATCTCTTGTGCTGTTGGGAGTATTGTGGATGCCCTGCTGGAGGATATCTTCCAGTTGTTTTATCCAGTTTGTGTACATGGACACTGCTATGTGAAGCAAACATGAGGCAGCAGGGTCTATAACTAGGTTCAATTCAAATCTTCTCTCCCCATCTGAGCTAAAGCCAGAGCACAGATGTGTCCTTCAGTGAGAAAGAAAGACAGGAAAAAGTGCCCTTAAACACTTGCTGCTCTTGGGATGTCTTACTCTGCACAACACTTTCATTTTGGGGTTAGACTTGCAGCCTTGCTTACCTGTATTGCTTGGGTCATATAGGAGGGAAATAAAAGGTTTTCTTATTAGATGCTATAAGGACTGGGCTCAAGGTAAATCAAATTCTACTGCTACATGGCTGCAATACAGGGATTGGGATTGCCCCTCTGCCAGCCCCTGGTAAAGGGTGCAGGACTGTGCCCTGGGCAGAGGCCTGGCCAGTCACCACTGCACTGCCCAGGGGCGGGCTGAGATGGGCTGCAGATGCTGCATCTACAGGCACGGTGGATTTAGAGTCATTTCCAAGGATAGAGCTGAAAGCCCGCTAGCAGGTATCATATAGGTATCAGTATTCCCTAAAAATCTGAAACAATGTGGCAGGAATTTGTTTTGATATACTTGCATCTGATAGTGCAAAGTTTTGGGGTTTTTTTGAGAAGGGATATTATGCTGCTGATATTCCAAAGTTGATATTGTATCTAGAAGTGAAACTATGTGTGTTATAAAAGACTAGAATGACTGGATAAATATTGCTTAGTGCTGCTTCCAGAATGAAATGCAGAGCTGGAGTACACCCACACATAAATAAAAATGCTGTCTGCTGGGAGTTCTTTATTGTGTTTAGCAGAGAGCCATAAATGCACATTTGAATAGGGACTTTTATCACTATTTTATGTTTAGATCTTTCAAGGTATAGAAATCAGAGCCTCACAAGCGCAGTTCACTCTTGGATACTTGAATACGCTCAAATACTTTTCTTACAGTCTTGTGCAAAATCAGAGATTGAAAATCTTCAGCTAGATTTCTTAGGATAGTCCACAAAGGTTATAGAGTTTTAGGTTCAGGAATGACCATAGCCATGACTTCAAAATAAAAACAACTGTTACTTTACTAGGCTCCACACATGAACCACAGTTGTAGCCAAAGGTGTTATTTTGCTATGTTTTGTTAAAAGAGATCTAGATAAATTCAGCACAAAACTTTGCCAATAAATGAGCCATTTCAAGACACAGACTTGGCATGGAGCCTAGCCAGCTTGCAGTTGTGAGTCACGTATTACAGAGATACTCAAAGAGATTCTTTTGTTTCTTTGTGAACCAAATGTGCTTTCCAATCCTTCCTGCAGCAACTCTAGAGCCTGTAAGCTTTGAGAAGTAATTTTAGGATGGTCCCAAGGAGTCTAGTTGAAAACAAATCTGTCTGAAAACAATGAGTTTGTTTAGTTATGTTTTCCACTGTGTTTTCTGTTTTCCTCCATCAGTGAAAACTTACAGACAGTTCTTACATTGTATTCTCTACAAGTTATTTTGCAGTTTGGTACTTGCTTTTTCTGTTTGCTGCTTCTCTGGCTTTGATAGTTCTTATATGAAAGTCCGCAGAATTTCAATATCAAGCATAACAAAGCAACTATTTAAAGTGCAGATTTTTCCCTCATTGTTTTCATTCAAACTATGGCCAAATATCAGGCTGAGTTTGCAGATCTAATTTTTATTCCTTCAGTTCAAAGTCTAAACTTTCTTAAAACATACATGCTCACACTGACACTTGTCTTACAAATTTTGCTTTTGATCAGCCAGTGCTAATATACAGACTATGACACAACTTATCATAATTTTATTCAGCAACTAGAATTGGCAGTTTAGGAGACAAAAGAGAAGGATTTATACTTGGTAAAAGTATCTATCCTGTATTATTGTATTGTGCATTTCATAGAGTAGGAATAGCTGGGAGAAAAAGAATGAAGAAAAATATTCACAATTACTTGAAAGACTGTAGCAGATCAAGGTGTATCACCTCTAAAATAAAAATGCCCCAGTATAAATCTGTTCACTTTCAGCTCTATTCATGGTTGTGTGTGGTTTTCTGGCAGAAACCTCAATTGTTTAGCCCTGGTTTTGGTGATCCCATATATGTGGGGTCAGTGTAAGGAACACTATAGCCGATCGCTTGGCATTTAGGGGTACCTTGAATTATTAGAAAGTATTAGGAAACAAAATGCTTCTAAAAGTATGAAATCATGAATGTTTTTCACAGAAAATTATTCATACTTGATTAAACTTTTCTAAACCTTTCAGATTAACACCAGGGTAGATTCATTCCCAATTCTTGTTTTAAACTTCTTTGAAACTCAAAAGAGTATGACACAGCTGGTGAGGAAGAAAAAGGCAGTATCCTCTTGCTGGGTTTTTCAAATTGACTATTAAAATTTATTAAACTGATTGTAAGCCTTGACAGGAAGGTGGTTTGGGGACCAAATGTCCTTTCGGTCATTGTGGCAGCTCAGGAGAGGAGAGTCTGATAGCATGGTGATGAGCCAAGGCTGGTTTTGGCCTGCTAGTTGGGTGCAGGGCAGAAACCCTTCCTAAGTGCTTAGAGAAGATTTTTGGCACTCTTGGCAGGTCCTAGAAGATATTGCAAATGACAAGGAGCAAAAATGCTCCCTGGAAAGTCAGAGGAGGGAGGAGTATGCAGTCAGTGCCTTTGGTAAAATGAACTGAGGAAGGGTATGCGCTCTCCTGCATTTCTTATTGACTGCTCTGTGATGTGTTTTGAGAATAAGATTCCCTGAGGTCAGGAGAGGGAGGGATGCAGAACACCTGTGTGTACCCTTCCCAGGGACCAGCTCAGCCTCCCCTCAGCACCTCCCAGTGGGCTCCAGCCCAACTTCGGTGCATGTTGCTTTGTCCTCCATTCTCTGACCCCTCAAAAATAAGCATTTCAGCAACCTTGCAGATTTTTTGTTCTGGGTTATGCTACGAGTTTTTTTGGTGAATACAGATTCAAGTATGTGTGCATGTTTTCCTGCATATGAAAAAATGGCTGGGAGTTTGCTAAACCTTCTTATATTGGTCCGCAATTTCTGTGGTCTGAAGGGTGTTCCATTGGCAGACACAGTCCCTGTCCCTGTGGAGGGTTGGGCAAAAAACTGAGTTGGGCAGTAAGAGACCAGTGGGGAGAAAGGAGCCCTCCACGAGGAGCCTGCTAAAGTCTCTGCTGCTGAGCAAATGGCTCTTGCATTTCATCCCAGCTGGAGCTTTTCCATTCCCATGGCTCCATTTTTATATAGAAGAAACTGAATTAATAAGGCATTAAGTTTGTAAAGGCCCAGATCACCATTACATGTAGAAGAAAGGGATTTGTTCTGCTGTGCCTGAGTGTGGTTCTGCAGCACGTTGATAGTCCTGCCCTGCAGTACATCTGATCTAGGAAAGGTGTGGGACACTGTAGGAGATGCAGGTGAATGAATGCAGCTGTGAATCAGGTATCTCTTCTGTTCCTCTCTAATCCTTCAGGTAGAGATAGGCCTCTTTCACTAGATAGAGAAACAGGGAGAACAAAAAACCACAAGATCCAAGAGCAAAACTACTTTCACCACATCAGGGAAAGCATCTCCGTGGTATCAGCAAGGTGAAACCCACTTCAGGCCACGTCACACAGGGATGTGCACTGAATGCAACCAGAAACACTCAGAATGACACATGACCTTGGCAGCCAAGGGGCTGCACAGTGTGCTGTGGGTGCCTGGCAGATGCTGAGGTGCAGTGAGGATCACAGCTGCCTGATGTGCTGTGCTGTGCCAGCAGCATCCCTACCCATTAGAGTACCTGGCTCTTTCCACCCCTGAACTGCCAGCCAAAGCCTCAAGCTGAGATGCCTCTCTAGAAAGGCTATCAAGGCTGCGTGTGTACAAGGGTAATGTTCCCTCTCTGACCTTTCCAAGCTCCCAGGAGAGATGAAAATAATTGAATCTCTGCCAGGGGAAGGGTTTAAATTGACATGACAGT
This sequence comes from Polioptila caerulea, assembly GCA_013397295.1. Classification (NCBI taxonomy): domain Eukaryota; kingdom Metazoa; phylum Chordata; class Aves; order Passeriformes; family Certhiidae; genus Polioptila; species Polioptila caerulea. Next base: position 1,999,023 of record VYXF01007245.1, read on the forward strand.
TCTGGGATTAAGCAGCTGTCTGCCAGTGCTTTTGGTAACCTAAACTGCATCTTCTTCCATTCATTTTCCTGTCCTGGTCCTTTAGGATTGCTGTTAAGAAAAAGTTTAAATTAGTCTTGTTTTCATCCTCTACAGGAGCTACTGTTTTTTCAATGTTTGCACTCATCAGAATGGATAAAATCAATCTGGCTGTACAACTAGGACAACTCCAAAAGAGAGAGAGGGAAAGAGTGATTTCTGTGCCTCCTGAGGTGTACGGACCCCAATGTCCTTTGCTGAGACAGCCAGTGCGGAGGTTCCACTCTGCTGGGGAGGAAGATCCCTGCAGAAGGGCTGGGACAGAGCCAGGCCCCTGCAACGAAACTCAGAGCCTGAGCCAGAGCCACAGCTCATGGTCATGTTGTGCCTTGTCCTCCTTGTGTCTGGTGCTGATTTAGCAAGGAGGAGAAGCCCACGTGAATGATGAGCACATGCTGTGGGCTGCTTGCAGGCTTTACTGCACTTGCTACGGAATTACAAGATCTGTCTCGTTGCTGAACTCTGATTTGCATGTCAGATTGCAGTCTCTATTTCCTTCTTTATTTCAATAGTAGAGATGCCATAAAGAAGTCTGGTTTAAAATAAAGTGGTTTATTTCCTTTCTTCTGCTTAAGAAATGGTAAGAATCTATGAACAAATATGATTTTTCTTTTTTAATGCTTTTATATTAATGCTTTTGCTTTTTACTTATGTGTTGATTTATTTCAAGTTATAAGTATGAAATGCAATTGATCAACCTTTTCTGAATCACTTTTACATTTTCCAGTGACAAACAAAAAACCCCAGAAGGAGACAGCATGGTGTAGCAGCATGTGCAATAGCCATGTACCAGTGCAGATCTATCACCAGCTGCCTAGATTTCTCCCCTATTAAATGATAGGTGACTGTAACTCTTAGGAAAGTTTGAAACCCTCCAAGTGGTAGAGGCAGCAGCTGTAGTGATGGCAGATGGTATGTGGTTTGTCAACACAAGTAACTTGGATACTGAAGCCTGTATCGCACGTGTTGCCTGGGAAACCTGTGTACAGCATAATGGGTTTGTAAAAGCCACTATGCTGACAGAGTATATATTCTATACCTCTGCATAGAAGGGGACAGACAGATTTCCTACCAGCCCTCAGCCAAGATAAGGAGGTAACTGGGACACCAGGACACATCATGATGAGCAGAGTCACAACCCTGTGCAAACTTGTGTTTCTGGTGTGCAGCTTGGACTGTGGACAGTGCCTTTATTACAGGCAATCACTTATGGATTTCATTTCTTCATGAATGCTTAATGCAGATGAATGCCAGGTCTGGAATTAAGACCTGAGCTTTACTGACTTTCATTTTAACACTGGTGTTACCAGGCCCTGGGAAGGTTTGGATGTGCTCTTGGTGCAGGCAGCTGAACATCTCGGCTGGCACAGGGAGCAGCTGCTCTGCTGGGAGCCCATGTGCTGGGCTCAGCTAGGAGGCAGGGCTGGGTAGTCACTGCCAAACACTGGCCCTTGCCACAGCATTACTAGTCAGGGCAAGGTCTTGATGTTGCCCTGTTGAAAATGAAGTTGTAATTTTAATGTTTCATTTATTTATTTATTTATTTTTGGTCAATCCAATCGGTTGCTGTAGGGGACAAACAGGAAAGAGCAGGTAAGAGTGCAATGGGATTGCTCCTTGTCGAGTCATGCTGATACACTTGGTTTTCCATTTTTCAAATCTCCGAATATGCAAAGATGTCAAAAATGTCATTAGGAAAAAAAAAAACATAAATGTTAAATCGAGCTTGAAATATTAAGCTCTGTTTTTATATCTCCATAGCTGTAGCCAGTTCTCCCACTCACCCCAGTACAGTGAAGCCCACGGAGAGCTACCTCTCTAATTGCCCATCACAGACTTCTGTTACCATCTGAAAGTGTTCTTTGCCATTGCTGATCCATGTGAAATCAAGTTTATCATGGGTTAAAAAGGTGTTTCACTGTATTTAAATGCACAAACACTTTTCAAAAATGTGTAGTTTGAGAGTGGTGGGTTCCTTTGGTAAATATATGAGCTGTATTGATTATCAGTCCAGATATTTTTAAAAATTACATTCTTTTTTTCCTTAAACAAATATTTTAGAATAACAGGGCTTTCAAAGCTTTTTTTTTTTTTCAAAACTGACTGTTTTTTTTTGGCCAGTGAGCAATAATCAATTATTAACAGTCTTCCAGTGGGATGCATATTTGGACACGAGTCTTTAGCTTGTCAAAGAGAACAGAACAAGGCAAAGACATTCTAACCAATTACTGTTCCCTGAAAGTAGTGCTTTGCTATAAAAAAACACTCCTTAAATTTAAAGCTGACTTGGAGTAGCCTGTTTCAGGTCATGACAGTATATCATCAAGGTTTCAAGAGTGCTGAAATGTATTATTAAAAAAAAATTGAAATAGCGTTACAATGTTTTGAGGAGCTCAAAATATCCCATTCTTGAAGTTCTGCTTGAAAATATTTTCTGAAAGTTGGACTTGCCACAGAAAGGAAAGTTCAGACCTTGTTTATCTCTAAGCTCAAACTATCCTGCATACACAGAATGACCCATAATCAGATTTATTAGCTATGTAAAATGGTGTATCTTCTAGGTGGCTCTTCTGCAGTTGCTTCCTCTAAACATACAGTACATTTTCATGTTGCTTTGTTGCTGTGACAGTTTTGTTCTAATTATAACTGCTCAGATTCAGATAACTTAATGGCTTTGCAGATATTAAATTTAATCAGAACTGAGCACACTGAGATCATGGTCACAGACTAAGCAGTCAACCCTGCTTCTATGCGCTGTGGTCAGGGGACATAAGGGTGTTTAAATCAGGGGAATTACCCAAAGAGCAAATATGAACCACTATTTTTACAGAAAGAGCCAGACAAACTCAAGGGGGTAAATGTAGAGGTATACAGGCTGGTAGCTGTCATAATTTAGGAGTCACAGTTGTTTAAAATTGTAGGTTTTCAATGGCAAACCTCAGCTGTTGCTACAGCTATTAGTATTATCGTTATAATTATTTTACCAAACCAGGCAGTATTTTAGGCTGGCAAAAGCTTTCCAAGTCTTTGTTTTCTTATTGCACCTGTATGGTGCCCTCTGCACCTGCTGAGTTGAAATCCTGCTCTGAAATTTGCTATAGTGGGAAAAAAGTCTTTGAGAGAGGAAGAGAAGTGCCTTGGAGAGGATGGCAGCACATCTTGAGATCTAAATAAACTGACACTTGCTGAAACTTTAAGGATTATGTTAGTCAAAACTCGACCCAGAAGGGCAGGGCCAGCTGTGGAGAAGAGGCCTGGCTGTTGTACTGGTAATTACAGCTCTGAGCCCACTCTGGAATGGGCACAGTGCAATCACAGCAGGCCAGGTAACTGTGGGCTCCAAGGATGCTGCCTGTGAAAGATGTCCCTGTTTCCCAGGCCCCTCTGCTTCCCAGCAGCGCTGGTAGCTCTGCCCAAACCTTGTGCTGGGGCTGTTCTTCATCACTTAACCCCAGGAACAAAGCTTTCATCAGCTGATCAGTGATAATCTTGGCAATGTTTAGAACTGTGACCTGCGAGTCGGCCCATCACTGACATCGTAGCTCGTGACCAGGTAGTTCTTGATAAGATGCCCACTGGAACTCTTGATTTTAAGGCACTTCAAGAGAAGAGCTTCAAATATTACATTGTACATTGCTAATGAAGGATTGAAGCCCTAATTAATGTTGTTACACTGATGTGTTTGTCCTCCGTTTCCACTCATTTGTCTCTGAACCTTGGCTGCTTACCGGAAAGCTTCAGATTTATTCCAGTGTAATAACAGACTGAAGTACCATAAATCTTTGTCTAATATGTTTCCTGACTGAGGAATTGTATTTAGTTTTATAGAAACACCAGCTGACACCTTCAGTTTCAAAAGTAGTTACATGTAAGTGTGAAAATCACTCCCTTTTCCCTGTCCCATTGACATAAGTTCCTTTACAAATCCGCAATGTTTGGATAAAGCTCTGTTTACATTTTTAAGGGGTTTCCATCCTAATATTATGAAAGAAGAAAATAGTTTAAGCTTTTTGTGGTATTTAACTGCAGCAATGTTTTTATATGCAAAATATTAATACAACATTTTTAGAAAAAAGGCAACCTCTTAATTATTGTTCAATTAAGATGGTAATAAAAGTGAATAATTGAACTTCAAAGCTTTATTTTGAAATTGAAGAAATAACTATGTTTTATAAAACTGGCTCACAGAAGAGCGATTTTATGTGATTACAAAATGGTTGGTGTGAAAACAACCAGCTGAGGAAACAGCCAATATCACCAATAAGCTGTATTGGTATAAATTGTTGAGGTGGTGAAGCATCATTAACAGCCTCTTGAGAGCAAATACAGCTAAGGGACAAAACTGTCCATCCAAAAACCTCTGCCATCCCTTGAAGACTCTGTAGGGCAACCAGGATGATGAGTGTGTCTGGAGGAATGCAGACCAAAACAAATGTTTTTACCACATCTTTTAGCACTTTTACAGCATCTAAAACTTTAATAAAGGGACATTGGATTGTGCCATCCTTTTCTAATCTAGAACAATTTTTCTCTTTTAAGAGACATTTACTAGCCTGTCACTCTTCTTTTAAGCACATTGGAGTTAAAGTAGTTTCTATAAATAATGGAATTGACGGTATTGATTTATTTCAAATTGCAGGAGTTTTGCATAATATGATATTGGCAGCTAAGCTATGATAAAATCACATGTTTTTGATGTGACAGAGGCCAGACTTATCCCCAGTGCCAGCAGGTACTGCTGCCACCCACAGGGAAACCTCACTTGGCTATTCCAGCAGGTCTTCACAGACAGTGTTTGACTTGATACCAACCAGAGCTCGTTCTAAAATTAGATTTGAAAAGATGGCCCTGAGTTTGTAGGACATCCCTGTGCAGCTTACTAAAAAGCATAGAGTTAGGGCTGACTACATATATATGAAAAAGATGTTGACTCCTGAAAATGAGAGGTAGCATTTCTTCCTTTTTCCCAAAGGAGCCTCCTTCTACCAGGTTATCCTTCAGTAACACTCAAAAATATTTTTAGGCTGCAATTTGTACCTCTAGTGGAGGGTGTCAGGAAATGTTCTAAACCTGAGTACTGGATTGACCCATAAGTTATCCTTGAAAGCATATTTTCCACATAAATGCAAAGATTGCTTCTCCTTTTCCAGAGTTCTAATGGAATTAATCCATTGCTACAGGGATTTAATAGGCTGTTAATTAGCTTCTTACAAGTTGCAATTCATTTACATTTCTGATTATGACACTTCCTTGTGTGCCTTTTGAACTTTTGTAATTTTATAATTGTTTGGCTAAATAGTTAGGACTGAGAGCCCCATCACGTGTTCATTATGAATCCAAATTTTTCCTTCTCCTAATTTTGAGACACGAGCACATCAATGATACCGGACAAGGCTGCATATACAGAATATCTGCCTTCCAAATATGTCAAGGGTAAATGTTCCAATAAGGAGAAGAAATGGTCCAGGATGCTTTCATTATGCTTTACCAAAAACACAACCCCCAAAATATGGAGTAAATGTGTAAGAAGAAATATAAGCATATGGCAATGCAGACGTTACTGCACAAGGACCTCTGAAATTACAAATCTGAGAACACAATCCCGGAAATGTCTCTGCTGACAGTAAAAGAGAGCAAATATTAATACTGTAAGAAATATGTTGAAGTGATTCAGTGTTTAGTTGTGATTCTTAGCACAAAGCAATTAGCTCTAAATTCTTCATGTAAACAGTTAAACTCTTGCATATTCTCTGCTGGCAAAACTAACTTTTAAGACCAACATAAAAATGGTAATTACACTGACATTTGAGCACAGTTTTCCTGTCTTCACAGATTTCCATCACATCCTTGGCTGCTTTATTAAAAAGTTGAAGAATTGAAGGGACTGTTGTCAGCAGAGAAGAAAAAATGAAAAAAAACCCCAATATGATAATTCAAGTAGAAACATACAATGCAACGCAAGTGCTCCTATCCATCAAATCCATTTGGATCTCAAGGCATGTTCTGTCACCAGTGGTGATCAGGGTCTTGAATACACCATTAAAATGTCATCTGTCTTCTCTGTTAGTGAAAATTGGAAAAAAAAATCAGCTATTTGTTCCATCAAATTGGACACCCTCTGTATTTTGCACATACTTGCCTTGAATATAACTTTTAAGTAAATTCAGTTGATGTTCACTTCTGGATGCAGGAGCTGTCAACTTGCATTCTTGCTGTTGTTATTTTCATGTAACTTTTAGACAGGAGACTACATTGTCAGATTTCCCACCACAATTAAAAGCCACTCCTTCTCTAAGTTTTTAAATACTCTGCATCTTTTGGAAGGTGTTCAAACAGGTTTTTTCAGAATTTGTGATTAGAGACAATAACTATCTATATCATTGTTTGACTGGATGCAGTTAGAAAAATCATTGTCGTGAATAAATACCAGTTACTGAGCTGACAGAAATACTGTGAAGTGCTTGATATCCTGTTTTCAGCTAGGATGGAGTTAATTTTCTTCCTGGCAGCTGGTACAGTGCTGTGTTTTGGATTTAATATGAAACTAACATTGACAGCACTGTGATGTGTTGGTTGTTGCTAATTAGTAACATTTTTTTGTTTCTCCTCCCCATCCTGGGAGGAAGTGAGTGGTACTCACTCAGTTGGTACTGAGTTGCTAGCTGGGGTTAAACACAACAGGGGTTTTTTATGTACTTGGTGAAATTTAGTGTAAATACAGTACTTCACAATCTACTAATGGAAAGCTTTTGTGATATCTGTTAACAAAAATAAGATAGCTGAATTTTAAGGAAAAAAGAGGGGCTCATTGTGAAGTGACCCTTTTTTAAAGTGCAGTATATTTAAGAAACCAAAACAATAGCTGAACTGGTTATTGCATATTAACTTATGCACAGGGATGGGTTCCACATGAATATAAGCACTGATGCTGCAGATCTGTACCAGTGACAATCAGGTAACTGTAACTACATCAGTGTTCCATGGATTTAGTGCTACGACTCAGGAGTGCCTGTGTGCTCTTAGGGCTGCTCCCGAGCTAATTGTGATGAAGATGTACTCAGAGGCTCCTGGGATCAGATTACTTGTAACAAATCTTTCACATTCCTGTTAGAAGGAGGACATAATTCTGTAGTGATTATTGGGTTTGCATTTTGTAGTGGTAATTGAACTGCTTGTGTCTTTATCTTTGGGGTATGAACGAGAATGTCAATGACATTCCTTTCTTCAGATCTAGCTGTACTATGTGACATCAATCCTAAATTTCTTGCTGAGGTCTTAGTGGTATTCTTCATGTCCTAATGGAGAGACAGATTGCACCCTTGGTGGCTGTGTCATTGTCACAGACGTGCACTCTCCGCAAGGTACTATTGACCTGATCTAGGTTGGGCTCGATATCACCTCCAACTGTAATTTAAGCTCTAGCAGTTTCTGATTTTATGTCACTTTTCTGTTAGGCTATTGCTATATATTGGGTTTTAAATAACCTTTTTTCAAATAGATTCATATTGAGCTGTCTTTACGAAGCCTCCACCATCCATGTTTTTAACATGAAACACCTATGCGTTGATGCTGGTGATGGTGCTGACCTTTAGGTCTTTCAAAGAAGATTGGTAACCATCCTTACTTTCTGTTAAGAATTTTAAATGTTTGATTAAGTGGGTCTTGATAACCAGAACAAGACAAGTACAGCATAGGCTGCCAGTAATTCACTAAGACCACGGGGTAATTTGAAGAAATCAATACCTCAATTTATATGACTGAAGGTGCTGAGAAAAGGGTGAGGTGCTACTAAACACTTGTACAACTGAATAGCATTAAAAATACTAAAACAAAATCAAGACATAAACCAGTTAATCTCAGGTGTCTTAATACCATGTCTGACTGTCACAACTTAGTCTGTTGACATTGCCTTTATTGATCTATTTAGTGTTACAATATTTAAAGACTCCTCTGTGGCAACATGAAACATACTTGTATATTTGCCTATTACTAGAGTAATTTGCAGTTCTTATTCAGAAGATACGTAGGTTCAAAGATGTGGAAGGGAGATCAAACTATTTTCTTAGATTTCCAAAAAGATATTCTCATGAATTCAAATTCAGCATAACACCACATGACCAGCCCTCACCTCACATCTTATACTGCCCTGCCACAAACATGCACTAAAAGGCCATGATTCGCAGACCAGCTGCAACTCTTGCTGAAGTCAATGAAGGTGCCAAACTACCACTCACATTTATATTCATTCCCAGCACTGAGAAAATAACGTTCAATGCAGAAACTGTAAATTAGAAAAAATCTACAAGTTCTTTCCATCAATGGTCTTAATGATGCCTCAATCTAAATACAGTACAATAAATAAAGAATTGCTCTGCAACTGAGATAAGAGATGGAGCCTAAATTCATGTTATTTTGGCCAAAAGACTGAACTAAATGTAACTATTACCCAGTGATTTGTTAAATACAGATTCAAATGCATTCTTTTTATGTAAAAGTCCAGTGTATGTTTTTAACAGCATTCAAACAGAGTTCTTAATCTTTCCTCTGAGAGCACCAATTCAAAGGTCTTGCAGTCCAAACTTACACTGGAAAAAAAAAAATAAGAGGTTCAAATTGGACTATCACATATAGGTTCAAATCTATTTGGTCCAATTCAGTTTGCTCTGAGTGGATATAAAGAGCAAACCAAATCACAATAATTAATAATCTTAGTTGTGGCTACGGCTTCTTTACTTTGTGGCTGCAGCTGGTGTTGTGTACCCATTTATACCAGTTAAAACCTATATGACAATTTTTCACTTTCTAAAGAACTATTTAAATAAATGGATCTGGCCTGAAAAACACCACAGTATTTATCAATCTTCAACTTAGGCTGTTAATGAAAGACAGCTTTAATTCTTTTTAAAACATGGAAATTAAACTGCCTTTCATCAAAAAAAGGGAAAGACAATCTTCTTCCCCCATCCTGGAGAACGGTGCCGTTAACTCTCAGACTGGCATTTAAGGGGTGAGATCATTTCCACATCACGTTTTGCTCATTGTTCTGTTTTCCATGGTAATTCCTCCTGCTTGCAGCTGAGTCTCATGCTGTGCTGTGCTCACCACTGTGCAAACCCACACACCAGTGCTGTTTGCCAGGGCTCGCTCTCTCTGCACAACCCAAACCCTGAGCCTGGGCTGCAGGGAAGGCCATGTACTTGGCCTCTGCAGGAGGCAATGTGGGCAAGCAGAACATGGTCTGCTAGTCATTTGGAGCAATCTCAGTGTATATATTGCACTTAAATATATCTGAAAGTGCCTGCCCTAGAGAGCTGTGGGGTCCAAATCCGTTCTTCAGGACTGGCTTTATTTCAGGTCTTTTATCAGGAAGAAAACTGAAGGAAATAAATGAACTGGCCTTCTTTTGACTGAAAAATAATGCTGAAAATAAGAAAGGAGTTTATAAATCTAATTATGATTATTGTTACTATTGTTTTTTTTCTATGTGTTATTAAACAGTTGTCAGGTTTTCTGTGTTTGGCTACACTGTAAATAGTGTCTTGCTTTTTGCAGATGTGCTGTCTGCAGAGCTATTCTTTCCTCAGATTAGAACTGAAACTCTGCCACTGACATGAGCTTCAGGATGTATTTATTATTAATACAGAGAATCCAGTAATGTTGTGTGCTTGCTGAATTAAAGGCAAAATCAAAGACACTTTACCTGTCAAGACCTTAGTTCAGAGTTCTCAGTTTATCCTGCAGAGGATGACAATGTGTCATTGATTTCTGAAATGGAGCAGGCAGCTACCTTCATTACCAGTCTGGCAACTTCATAGCTGTGCTCAGTGGAAAATCTAGTGCTGGTTCAAACCCCATCAGGTGCTTCCCATGGTGGGCATGTTGTTTTACATTGCTCCTTCACTGAACACTATCCAGGAATGTATATCTGTATTTTCAACAACCTACATAATCTAGTGTCCATAAAATACCATGGGCGCTACCCTCTCCTCCAGGGCCAAGAGATGGAGTTCTTGGCCCACTAATGAGGTGGGAGAGTCAAAGCTGCTGGAAACACCTAGCCAGGAGTGCATCAGCAAAAGGGCCCAAGCAGTCAAGCTGGCACGTCTGAGTTAGGAAGGGCCTGTGGTGGGATTGGCACCTCAGCTGGACTCTCTCAGCCAAGTGCATTAGGTCCTGTCCTGCATCTCTTCATTCCCTTGCCCTGAACCTCTGCAAGGTAATCCATGTCCAGTGCCAGTGCTCTGAATATAGCCAGTGTTGTGCTCAAATGTCCTGCATCCATCCTTCACCCTTATTTATTTGGTATTTTCTGTCAGCTGGTTCAAGGCTTCAGCAATGCCCACAGGATGTGCTGGACAAAGGGGTGGTTTGGGTGGAACATGCTTCACCTGGTGCTGATGGAATGGTAGAACCACTACACTGGTGCACATCCTGTGACAGACCTGAGTTTGAATCCAGACCCATATGTGACCTTAAATGTGAAATTTTCTCCCCAATTTCCATTATTATCTTCCACCTTATTTTACTAGCTCCAGTCAGTATTTACAAAGGCCTTTTCAGGGAAGGCTTCATTCCAACTCTGCATGCACAATCTTCTGCATTTTTGTTCATTCGATCTATGCTTATACTGTCATCACAGAAGAATGGGTAATTAAAAACATAATTAATTTCTTGCTAATTGAATGTTTTCTGAGTAATTCACAGACCTGGATGATTACCAACAGCAGGCAAATATTTAGAACTGTTAACCAGCATCTAAAAGCATCAGAAATAACCGTCTGGATTTACAAAACTTCTGGGCCATCTGTGTAACACAATAAACATCACTGACTTCAGTCAGGAAGGGCATGAAGGCCTGCTCCTTAGGAGGAAATGTTATGTGTTTAGGAGATGCTCCCTGGGCTTTGCCCTGATTGCCTCTGTTGTGGGGTGGAATTCTGCTCTAAATCTGCTTTTGAGGAGTTGCTTGTGATGCTCAGCAAAGGCCCTTCCTGCACTGCTGCCAGCAGGAGGCAAAGAAGGGAATGTAACAACACCTCAGTCTTCCTCTTGAGAGGGCATTTGAGGGGCTGGGAGAAAATGAAGCAAGGTGTGGATGTTCACTATTGGGAGATCAGACTCCAGGCTTGCAGAAGGGCCTGGGTTCCTTCTTTGCCTTTTTTTTTTTTTTTTTTTTTTCATGGTTTGGGCATGGCTGAATCAAAGTGAAGCAAAGTCAGGAGTGTGGGAAATTTGGAAATGAACTGCTGAGCTTGGAAGAAGCAAGCCAAGAGCTGTCAAAAAGTAGGGAAAGCCTGCCTGGACTGTCTCCAAAGAGATTTAAGACTAAAAGGACCAAAGCCATCTCAGTACATCACTGGAATGAACTTGCAGCATGGCAGTGTGCCCAGGTTAGAGATGGCATCAGGACTCTGTTAAAATCCATCTGCAATAAATGGAATGTTTAGTCTAATGCAAGAACATGATGTGTCCTTCTCCAGAAGGAATCATTGTCCTTCACCCAGAGATCTATGTTGTATTATGGATGCTGTAAAAAGCTCCAGTGTAGCCAAGCAGGGGTTTCCAATGGGATAGTACAGGCAAAAGCCACAAGCCTGATGCCAGTTACATCTTTTCTGCAAGAAAAACATTTATAGGTGATAGCAGATGTTTTTACTTATCTTATTTCCCCTGAAACTAAGAGAAATATTATGTCTTGTTTGGTGATTTTTGTAGCCAACGTTTTCTTTTACCTCTGCATTTTATTTTGCCCACAAGAACGAGGTCTTTTTTCATCCTTCACCAAGAGCAAGAAAGGAGAAAATACTTTTCTGCCTCCTTAGCCTTTCTCTCATCTTGATCACTCAAGCCTTTGCTGTCTTTCCAGACAACTGTTAGCTGCTCTAGTACCACTCAGTCTCACAAGCTGTAGAGGACAGCACAGCCTCCTGGGGAAGCCAGCAACTGAAATTTTGGCAATTGGTTGGATTAAAAATCACCCACCTGTGTCTGTGTGTTAGATCTTGGCAGGGTACAGTCAATGGAGAAGCAGCCTATTTGAAATCCCATTTCATTTTGCTTATGGTAAACAAATGAGCCATTCAATGAAAATGTGGTATTAGGAAATTATCCTCTGCTGCATGCCAGCTTCAAATAGATCTGAAACAGCCCTGATAAAATCAGGGAATCTTTTTTTTTCATTTCAAAGCATGTTACTGAATTTTACTTTATTCTCTAGGTGATGTGAAATTTCAGTCATACTACAGTGCCTGGAATCTAATATTTGGCTCTATCACATCACTCATTACCTCAGTGAATCCCCCATGCCAGTTTTTTAAAAGGTTTGCTTTTAAGCCTTCCAAGGACAAATATGTTCTTAGCAACATTTAATGACCCAAAATATCCCAGAGGGAAAACACTTGCTGTGCTGTTGGCTCCAGTAGCTGCTCTGCTTCCCACAGGACGTTAAACCCCAGCAATTTACAGTGGGTGAGATGGGGACAAGCTTTCATAAATTCCCCTTCTATAGCTGTGACTTTGTGGCTTGCTTTGTCTCTTTCCTTTTGTTTTTGTTCCTCGAGTGGCTGCAGCCTTTGTTACCCAGGTATTGTGCAGTGATTTGGGATTATTTTGAGATTTGGCCAGGAGGTCTGAGTAGACAGCCTGGGGGATAAATGCTAATTGTCCAGCCTCACTGGAATCCCAGACTTCGGGAGGTAAAGCCAGTGGCCTGTCAGTGGAATATTTAAGGAAAACACTCAAAAGCCTGGGAAGGAGAGAGCCAGGGGTAGGAAGAGGAGCTGCTGACAGTTACAGTGCCTTTGTTCTCTCCTGCCATACAGGAGACTTACCTGCCAAGGCTGTGTGTTCTTTAAAGACAGGTAATGGAGATGTGATACAGAATGTAATGTGGAAAAGCAGGTGGTGGCTGAAGAAGGATGAATAGCTGCTTGGGGTAGGAATACCAGCTCTCTGCTTCCCATTCACAGAGGTGTGATCTTTCCAGACTCTGGTTTTCACAAGGCAGGACCAGGCTGGGGAATGCAAACCCAATTACCAGATGATCTAAGTCAGTATTCAGACATAAAAATACTTAGAAATCTCATAGGGAAGGTTGGAGGGGAGTTTTGGTTTTCTCTTTTTCAACTCTAATCCTAGGAAAACAACAGCACACCAAACTAAATGCTTCTTTTTGTGTATTGATCAAAATGTTTTTCAGATGTAGGCAAGAATTGTTTGCCTTTCTTCAGAGAGTGCAGCACAGTCAGCTGAAAACACAGTGTTAGCCAAAATGACCCAGTAGGCAGCAAAATACAGCACAGAACATAGCTGGGATAGCTGGCAAGACCTCTAAAATACTTACAGCAAAAGAGCAAATGACATTGAAATAGCATGTTCACCAGCATCCAGTTTAAATTTAAACTCCTAAAAGATGTATTGAAATTGCCAGCTTGGAATCTGGCTCACCTAATTTTATATTCTGAAACGCTTGTCCCACACTCAGTGCTGGGAATAGGTTTGCTGCTGAGACCGTCTCTGCCACTTCTCCATCCACTTTATTGGCCAGTGTTCAAATTTTATTTCTTTAGTTAAATTTTATGGTTAAACATTATGTATGGGCACACCTCATTTGATCAGTTATAGCCATGGAGTTTAGCCAATTTATGGCAAAATAGTCCACTCCTGTCATGGAAGGGATGGGATTCACTGAATTAATATAAATTCCTTGAGGCAGTAGCTGCATCTGAGCAGCACTAAGGGGAACCAATCCTGTTATAATATGATAGTTCAGAATACTACAAGTTTTGCCCTTTTTCAGCATGGTAAAATCCACATATGATGCATCTTAAGGTGAATGGAATTTCTTTCTTTGGTGGATAGATGATGGAAATTATTGATGTGTCTGCCTAATGTGCCTTTCTCTTGGCAGACAGCCTAGTCTTTAGAGGATAACTGAGAGCTCTCATACGCTGTTAGTGTTTTTTGCAAGGGCTCTCAAATCACACACAAACAGACCAACTCTTGCTCTGTATGTAATGGTGTTGATCTCAGAGGATGGTGCTCACACCCAGCCAGGAGAGAACTGGGCTTACATTCTTTAAACCCACTGTGTGGGGAAGTAAGATCCTGTTCCAGGAGGTGTATTTGACTGGCACAGAGTGCCTGCAGGGTGCCAGGACTGGATGCTCCAGAAGGTGCCTTTCTCTCTCAGATATGCAAGTTTCTGTGCCTATTCTTTAAATACAAAATAAGCATTCTTACACCCGTCTCAAGTGATGAATTTCTGCTACTAAAGTTGCACCCATGTGAGGCAGTGAGGGCTATGCAGACACTGTATTTTCAAAGCATGTAGTACCTCTTCTCTATGCTCTCCAGCCAAGCAAAAGCTTTAGACTTCTTTGTTTGCATTTTTTTTTTGCCAAGTTTTATGAGGATATATAAAGTGTCGGTGGCATGCCGACAGCTAGCAACTCCTTCACGTAAATGTGGCCATTGAATGCACTCTAGAGGAAAAAACCTTTAAAGAATAAAAGCCATGGGGAGGACAAAATTCCAGATACCCTTACCAGTACTCAGGTCATCAAAGGATATTCTTCTTGCCCACATGCCAAGTGCACAAGCAGCAGGGACTGCCAGCACTTCTGACTAACTTTCCTTTTTTGCAAATGTGAAAGGTATTGAGAGTGAGTTCATTTAATATCCATCAATAACACGATGAGTTTACAGGTACACTCTTCTTGTACATTTGTGTTCTGGGATATTTTGAGAGGATGTCTGTGTTTTGCTTTTTCTGCCTTCATATATGACCAGAGTATTTGGTATTATGACTGCTGACTCTTGACTGCATCAGCTACTGTAGCCACATTTTCACTATATCTGCCTACTATACTTAGACTTGTTTTCATTTTGTAATAGTATGGATATTTCTTCTTCCATGGTCTCTTGCAGCCTATCTCCCTAACCATCCTCCCTCCTACTGTCAGCTGAGTTGGGGCTTGCACTGCCTGTTCCAGTTCCTGCTTGGTGGTTCCTCTATGGAAACTTGGTTTGCATCCTTCCATTTTAACACAAATTATTTCGGCTCGGTTCTTTCAATTCAGTCCATGGTCATATGCTCACAATTTCCTCAACTAAAACACATCCATTCTCACTGTGGCTAATGACACTTGTGACTAGTTGAGATGGTAAGATTGGCACTTTTCTCTGGCAAACCTTATACTTCTGAAAAATTCCCCACATTATTATCTATTTCTTCTCTGTCATTAATCACAGTGTTCCTCTATTCAATGTGATCAGCACACAATGCATTTGGGAGTCCATGACAGTACTTTCTTTCTCTTCATTTTGAGAATCATGATTTGTGTAAACTTCAAGAGTATACCTGACATTAATGAAAGCTCCCTTGTACAACTGGAATTTATGGATGGGGATATGTTGATGCTTTTTTTTTCCTTTTACTGTGGTTGCTGTTGCTGTGGATGCCAATCCCCTTCTTTCCCTGTCTTCAGATGTTTCCCACAGGTGTAGGTAACAGAGCTCTCTTTATGGCACACACAGGTCCACTGGCTGTTTATATCACACTGACATGTGATGGAGGGGGAACTTGTGTTCTGCAAAGGGCACCTCACTGGTGTAGAGTCAGGTCTGCCACAGGAATCCCTTCATGTTTCTCCATTGTTTCCCTGATGCTTCTTTTCCCATCTTATTTTCCAAGTATTTTCTGTGGGTTTTTTTTGCTTTTAAGTTACATCTGTAATCATGGCATACTGACTGTTCATATACCAAGCCTAATGCACCCTTTCAACTTTAGCAGACACCCTTCTTTATTTTTCTTCTTTTTCCTTCCTGCCTTTTGTCTCTTTTTTTCCCCCTAGCTGCAATACTCCTTGGCTGAGTCACTGTGTGCTAGTTCTGAATCCAAGGAAAGTGAAGTGGCCAGTGAGTCCTCCCTAGAAGGACAGGATTTCATTTAAAGTTCCAGTCTGGCTGAAGTTCCTAGAGTTAATATTGGTAAAGATTTTTACCTTTCTTTAAGGACTCAAGAAACCAGCACAGTCCTCCTTAAAATGTATTTTCTCCCTACTTATGCAGGCTTTGAAAGGTACTGCCTATGCTTTTAAATTTTAACTTGGAAACCACAGAAAAAAATGAAATGCTCAAGGCGTTCTAGATTTAGATGAGTTCAAGTAAGCACTTAAAAATAACTCTTGGATGCTGTGCTTCATCCCACTATCACTGATTTTTTACTAGAAGTTCTCTTGAGGAGGGCAAAAATTTTGTTTAAAGACCAAATACAGATAAGAAAATAAGCCAGATAAAGGCTGCAGCAGGTGTTCTTCTTTGCTTTCTCCCTGATAGAAATCAATATTTCTTTAACAGATTTTTGCCTTTCAATGCTGCTTTTTTCCTCATCTCATCTGTAGCATCTCTTCCCCAGCCACTTCTGTACCTGTGCCATCTCACTGAGGCTTTGATTCAGCTCACACTGCTGAGAGTGGATGTTGAGAGCATGGCCTTGGGTGCTGCCTCTTTAGTGCTGAGATTTTTGCACAGCCATTCACCGCGTCTGTAAGAAAAGTGCCAAAGCCTTCAGTGGAGGGAAAGCAAAGCAACTAAGATGCAACAAGCAGTTACAGGAAGGTGAAACATTGAAGGATTTTCACCTTAAACTTGGCCTTAGTTCAGTGTGTTCCAGAAAAGTAGTGTTTTTCTGGTTGTTTTGACATTTTTTGTCATCAACAGAAAAGATGTCACATAAGCTGTCTCAGTGCATCTTTTACTGCTCTATTGCCAATACACTTATATATATTACTTATGTTGTTGTCTGGTTTTTTTCCTGCTTATCCCATAAAAGTAAAAACAAAGTACCTTTTATGAAGTTTTTTACTGGCCTATTAATATTCTTGCTTCTGTTTTGCTTGGCCTTTCTCCTTCTTTACAGACAGCAAACCCTCCACCTCTGTTTCAAATAAACTAGTTCATTATCTCGTGTAGTATTTTGTTGATTTAGACTATATCCTATCACCTTTCATGGCAGCTAATCTCAGTTTGTAGGTTCAATTCCATGTGTGGGTTTAGTGTGAGATCCTTTGAGAGTTGTTTTAAAGTTGTTTGGGGAATTCTCTGCATCATTTTCTCGTCAGGCTCCAGTGCCATCTCTGAGCTCAGCAAGACTACGCTATCAGAAACAGCAGTTCCTTATTTCCTTCAGGGGGACGGAACTCAGAAAATCCTTATTCTGCAAATTACAGTTAATGTTCTAGTACAAAAGTTAAGTAAAATGATAGTTAATAACTCGTGTACACATGACATTTTAAGGGATATATTCTCCATTCATTTAATGTGTGATTACTCCTCTTTGCCATTAATTGGAATTCTGTGTAAAGACTGAAGAGAGACCATCAGTGGTAATGTAAATTGAAACAAGTCTCTGATATAATACAGCTTTTAAAGAAAGAGGCATTCAAGTAACACTGCTGCAGTGCAGTACACAACAGTCCCATGTCACTAACTAAAGGAACCTCTGGATTTAATAATTTGGTGGTTGGATGGTGTAATCTACTGCTGCTTCATCAAGGTGTTAAATAAATATTATGAGGTAACAGTTTTCTGTAGCAAATATTTTAAACTGGCTACACAAAATGGACTGAGCTCTGTTACAGACTCACAGCTCACTGCAGTGAACTGAGAAGGGATAGCTTCAGTGTAGTTTACAGCACCTATAAAAAGTGACTGGAAAATTGATAAGAAAGATGTTAGTTTCCTGACTTGTACATCTTAGTCAGCTGAGCTGGAGACAAATCACAAGAACAGCAAGGTCTGACTGCTTCCTTATGCAACTGGCAGAAAGAAATTCCCTCTTCCTGCTGACAGACAGCTCGGTGCTCCGGCGCTGCAGGTCGGCTGGGAGAGGCAGGAGAGGGGATGGGTACGGGAGCACAGCCCGCCCTTGGCCCGCCCGGGCTCCGCGCCCGCCGCTGCTGCCCCGCCAGCTCAGCCCCGATGTGGGACCGGACCTGCCGGGGGGCTGCAAAGCCCCGGCACAGAACGGAGCCTCCCTCACGGTAAGGCTTTCCCAGATCTATCTCTAGGGGAGAAACAACATTTATATTGTATTCTACTCTCTCCATCTAAGTCCTTCCTTTACGATGGTGCCTATAGCAGTTGTTGTCTTTAAGGAGTTTTTCTAAATGGGATCACTGCCCTGATTTCATTTGCCATGCAGCCACACCAGCTGTGGTAGGAGCACAAGAGAGAAGAGCATGGAGTTAAGAAGGGCACAGGGGATGCATAAGTTGACATTACTGCTGACAGAAATACTCATTTGTTCCAGCTTTGATAAACTTCACTCCTCGAAAGCACTGCTTCCAAACTCACTGCTTCTCAAGGACCTCGAGTGCCAGTGGTCCTCTGTTACAAAGTGTGTTAAAACAGTGCAAAGACAGCCATAGACACCTTCAAAGCAAGAAATACAGCACCTGGCACATCTACTATGCTCTTTTGTTCCATTTGAGTTTAATTCTCTAAGTAATAAGTCTTCACTTTCCTCCTACCTGACAAAATGCACCCATAGAAATTAATTCCAGTTTCTTAAGGACACACATATGCAGACCAGGATTTATTTGGACTAAACAGTAATTTCCTTCTTGAATTGAGTTAACTGCTAATTATTTTGAACGATTAATGGTAGTGAATGCAAATTTGCGCCCTCCCAAAAAATTTATTCCAGAAAACAAACAGTTCTTTCCAGTCTTTTTTTTAGGACCAGTCAGAACGAGGCACAGACATTTGTGTCTCAAAACAAATGATTGCAAAGGGAGTAGGTTTGCTTTTTTCACCATGTGTTTCATGTTAAATGACAACAAATTAAATAAATCTAAAAGATAATCAAAGCATCTGGCCTAGGCATGGTTTTCACTGAAAGATGAGAAGCACGTTTAAAACAGAATGTTGACACATGCTGGAAAGCCTCAGTCAAGCATCAGTGTGAGGAGGTGGTGGGACAAGAGGGAGAGTCTATGGTGTGCTGTACTTTGAAGTGTTTACTGCTATCAGATTGGGACTTATTTTGACTATGATAGCATTTTTTTTTTTTTTTGCTGTACCGAGGTAAGAAATTCAGTATTTTCCAGGTTCATTTTAAAAAAGAAAAAAAGCAAACCTAGGTCCGCTATTAGAATGTAACATGGTTTGAGGTTTTTACAATACAATTTAACCAGTTGCTGTAGCATTTAATACCTCAGTTCATAGTAAGGTTGTGATGAAGAGCTGTGTTTTCTAGTCTAGATGAAATAACCTTTGTATTTTCTGTTGTTGTGGAATAGCACCGAGGAGAAAAAAGCAGGGGGAGCTAAATGTTTCTGCTGTTTTGCAGGTGAACATAACTAATAAACCCTTAGGTGAAGAGATTTATTTTTATTTTCAAATGCTAATGATTTCTGATAGATGAAGTTAATTCTCTTAACTATGAAAGTGTGGGGAGGAGAAGGGAAGGGTTTCTTTGCAGCAAGACTGTGAGGCTCAGCCATAGGATTGCTGATGTGAAGATCACAGGAAATAAATCTGGGGCAGGTAAAGTGACTCCTTGGTAAAAAAGAGAAACCATCTGTGTTACTGTGTGGACTCTGAAGAGAAGTACAAAGGAAAAATGGGGGAATATTTTCTGGGGTTTTTTCTGAGTTGAGAGGAGAGCAGCTATGACTCTGTACACTTCTTTTCCCCACTTAAAATCCTCATATCCCTTTCCTCCTCCCAAAATGGCATCTCATTTCCACTCATTTACTTCCTCCGTAGCTGTGTTTCAAAAATGCTAAGAATAGCCTCATATCATACATTATATCACTGAATTGATCAAATTTACCACACCGATTCCAGAAGAATATATAATTTTCTGAGAAAAAGCATAGAAGCCTCAGTGAAGGGCAATGTGTGTATGTGATGTGTTAAATTACAAACCGTCAGCACATAAACCTTAGAGTTCTGGGAAATGGTGTGTTTAAGCCCTGGAATGTCCCCTGGAGAGACAAAGAGAGCATCAGTGCCTGGGCATGTGGCAGAGCCCTCCAAAGCCCAGCCCAGGCTCTGCAGGCTGCAAGTGAGAGCATGATGGTGAAAGCCAGTTAAGCTGTAAACCCACACCTACTCCAAAAGCTGGAGTTTGGGGATGTCTAACATCGAATACAACTGAGCCCTTGAAAGAAAATTGCTGGAGTCACTGATTTTTCATCACAAAAGCCTCAAATGGTACCAATGCATTGCTGAAGTTTAATGTGTTGACATTTGATGTGAAAGCAAATGTATATCCTCTTACACCGATGTGGTAATTTATACAGTGCTTAAAAGACTGTAGGCTAGGGAATAGTACTTTAAGTGAAGGGGAAGCCTTTACATCTGTTGTACTAGAACTTAGTTCTTTCTGAGAATGCTGTTTATTAAAACATGTTTATTTTTAAAAAGTTTGCACTAAAAAAAGCACTTCTGACAACCCCATTTTTCAACATTCACTGAAAAACTCCTAATATGTCTCTTGGAGGGTTCTTATGCTTGTGTTTTGTCTTGGAATACATTGCTGTTTTGTCAGCACCCGAACATCCATGCAAAACCCTCAGTATGTGAAGCTGCAAGAGTGTAAATTGTGAATTTTCAAACACTTGCTGAAGCTCAGGTCCTTGCTTGGGGCTTCCTGCAGCATTATTCTCTTCTGATTATCATTCCTGCTGGTTTTACATGCTGCCTCTGCATTTTAAGCCTAGTGAAAATGATGTAAGAGTGTGCATTGTTCCTTTCTTAGCCAGTATAAAGAATTGGGCAAGTACAAAAGCTCCTGCTGTGATTTTTTTTTTTTTTCGAGTGTATTTCTGGCAAGTTGGGAGTGTGAAGAAGCTTGGCTTTGGCAGGATTTTCAGGTGAAATGTAGCTACATCTGAATTTGGATTCCCCCAGCTTGGTAGATCATTTTCTCATAAGGTGATTCAGAAAGAGTACCCTGGGGTATGCATGCTCTGAGTGTGCATATTTGTCTTCCTTCACTGCTATTTGTAGAGCTTCTTTCAAATTTTTGCCAGGATGACAGTGTTTGCATATGGCCTACTTTGGTTATTATTAGATTCTTCCTGTGCCCCATAATTGACTCTTTTCTGAGATTCCATGTGAGATGCCTGAGGTCTTTCACATGTGTTATTTAAATATTTGATCTCCATTAGTTTGTCTGCATGCCC
The DNA here is from genome assembly GCA_013397295.1 of Polioptila caerulea. Taxonomy (NCBI): domain Eukaryota; kingdom Metazoa; phylum Chordata; class Aves; order Passeriformes; family Certhiidae; genus Polioptila; species Polioptila caerulea. Next base: position 2,020,298 of record VYXF01007245.1, read on the forward strand.
TGTTCTGCTCTTGAGCAATAACCTCAAATGTTTTCAAGCCCTTTAGCATTCTGTAAATTTACTCAAACAGCACTAGTACCCAGTGAGGAGCTAACTGGGAAATTTCAACTTGGCAGAGTGGTGCTAAAGTCAAAAGACAGCATCTTGCAAAGTGCTAAGGCCTCCCTGCCACGGGGCAATGATGGGAGAAGATCCCACTCTGTAGCTACTTTGTCAACTGGGACTAATGATGAGGCATCAACGTTATGAGTTTTGTCAGCTGAGTATTTTCTTCTATTGTAATTATGTACTAATTATCAGCCAAAATCTGCTATATCCCTGCCATGTTTTAAGGTGTCTTTGAACATTATTTTGTACCACTAAATAATTTTCTTCCTCAGCCACTAACCAGACCTTTGGACCAAAGTAAAATATGGGAAATTATTTAGCTTTTCTAGAAATGCTTGCAGAACTGGGATGGGAATCCAACATCAGCACTGTTTGAACACAGAGATATTTTTGGAATTTGGGGAAAAGGTGGGTGGTGCAGAAGAGAGGAAGAATCCAGGTTATTGATTTCCTAATTATGAGCAGGTCATGTCAGACACTAAAATCAATAAGCTGTCCACTCACATTTCTGCATGACTGGAGCACACTGTGAGTTATCATGGTGTATATTTTTATTTGAACAGCTGTGTACGTGACCTTACATAAGGGTGACAGCCGGTGAGCTAAAGCATGTTGCTAAAATTTCAGTGGGATATCTGCTAGCTAACGAAATTATACTCTCACATGACTAAGCAATTCAAGGTAAGTATTGTAGCCAAGAATCAAAATTCTTCACACTGTAAAAATATTTCTCTGAGTTCATTCAAGCATCTATTTGACTGGATCATAGCCAGAAGCTAACTGAACAAACTTGTGCTTCTCTAGGCTGGGAGAATGAAAAAGCTATTGCTAGAAGGTGTAGTTTTGAGAACATATCTAATTCTACTCTACAGATACAGATTGTTGGATCTGTCTCTTAATGTTTTAATCAAAGTATTCAGCTACTGGGGGGCAAAAGCATAAAACACAATATGTATTCTGGAATGCATTTTATGGAGGGAAAACCCCTAAAACAAAACAAAAAAACGTCACCTCTTTAGCCAGCTCATGTTCATGCATTAGGTTACGAATGACTAATTATGTCTGTGAATGTTGTGCCCTTCCTTCCTCTGCTGGACACCAAATAGATTCACAGGGAACTGAAGCTTTACAAATTCTAGTGTATCAGCCAGGTACCAGATATTTCTGTGCTTGACAAGCCAATATTTCATTGTGGTGTGATTTTTTTCCCCTTTTTTCTTTTTAATTTCTCATTAAAAATATTCGCAAACAAGGACAGGAGAGGCACTAAAAAAATAGTCAGCAAAATAGGAATTATTATAGTATTCTGAAAAACTGAACACAACACTAAAAATATCTGAGCTACCTTTCTCAAATTTACTAGCAATATCCTGCCCAGGAATGGTACAGGTGGTGATGAATCAGTTTAATCTTAGCCACTAGAATTAAAACCTGCTTCAATTCAGCTAATGACACTAAAATGTTGCTGTGCCTAAACTAATAAATCTCATGTCCTCTGGCTCTGATGATGAGGGGTAACACTACGGCCTATTCTTTTCATTAGGACTTCAATATATATTGAAATTTTCAAAGTGCTTAGGTCGGTATTTATCCTAAAACTTTGCCCAAGAAAACGAAATGCTCTGCAATAATTCTACAAATTTTCGTTTAAAGAGTTTTTTACAAGAGAATTTATTTTGGGTCCTTAAGAAAGTGTGGAACAATGCAGGCATATATGTGTCATCTAACAGACCAGGCCTGCTCTCTCCAAGCCAACTAGCATGACAGTCATGATTATAGGGAGAACTCAGCTGGCTCCACAATAATTGAAGGTGACAGCCAGTATGGAACTGAAGAACATCTGCCTCATTCAAGGAGGAGAACTTTTCAGGAAATTAATAATGCTGTATTTTAGGAATTAACTCTCTGTGACAGAGAAAACATGGATATAAGATGACAGTTGCAAAGCAGAGAGGTTGTAGGATAAATGGAAACAGGCTTTCCAGAGCAAATAGTCTTTATTGCTGCTCTTTGCTCTTTATAGCTTGACTTGTATCCCCTAAAATTTGAATTGTTTTGTTCACTGGGTATATTGCTTGTGAATTTAGGAAAACAGAATTTAGCTCTCCTAGGCACCAAGAATTACAGCTTAAATAAAAGATTTTCTCCTATGCTTGAAGTGAAATAATATGTGCTGAAATATTCTGTTAAATTTAATCCAGAATGTTCAACATCTCATGGGATTCATCTCCTGACAAGTAACTCCTTTGCTGCATGTATCTAGAGACTAGTTCTAGCTAGTTAATGTACAAGAACTTTATTACTGCCCAAGATTTTGAATTACCAAAATCACTATGTCAAGGAAGAAAGTCTGTTCACCCAGCATAAAATGAGAGTCATGTTTCAATTCCCTTATGTTTACTTGTGTACAGATTATGGCAAATTATTTTGCATTGCTCTGTGATACACAGAGCTTGACAATTGTTCAGCCTGGAGAAGACAAGGCTATAGGTAGACCTTAGAGAGCCTTCCTAAAGAAATCTGCAAGAGAGCTGGAGAGGGACCTTTAGTAAGGGGTTGTAGTGACAGGGCAAGGGATAGGGACTTCATACTGAAAGAGAGGGTAGGTTTAGGTTAGATATTAGGAAGAAAGTCTTCGCTGTGCGGAGGGTGAATTTGGAACAAAACTGGAAAAGTTTGCCCAGGGAATCTGTGGGTGCCCCATCCTTGAAAGTGTTCAAGGCTGGGTAGGATGGGGTGTCTTTGAGCAAGATGGTCTAGTGGAATGTTCCCTGCCCATGGCACAAGGGTTTGAACCAGATGATCTTTAAGGTCCCTTCCAACCCAAGTTATTCTATGATAATATTGCNGGAACAAAACTGGAAAAGTTTGCCCAGGGAATCTGTGGGTGCCCCATCCCTGAAAGTGTTCAAGGCTGGGTAGGATGGGGTGTCTTTGAGCAAGATGGTCTAGTGGAATGTTCCCTGCCCATGGCACAAGGGTTTGAACCAGATGATCTTTAAGGTCCCTTCCAACCCAAGTTATTCTATGATTCTATGAAAATATTGCTACTATGTATTTTTTTTGCTGCAGACCAGATTGATTCTGGAGTCTCAATTAATGTAATGACCTGTAGTGATCAGAGAATGGTACCTCTTTCATTTACCAGTCCAGTGTTTGCAGCAATCTGATTCCCATTTTAGTAGCTTTTCTTTTGGAAGTTCCAGGGAAGTTGTCCTCTGATGTTGCTGCTTTGGAAGCTGTTCAGATGTCTGAAACTGAAGCTAGACGTCTGCAGTTCTGAAAGTCTGAGCAGAGATTTGCTGAGCAAAGCAGATCAAACTGTGGGCCAGAGTTAAAACTTGCTGAAGGTCTAATTGTACTCATGGCTGGCACTGAAGTGATCACAAACTCCAAAAAAGCCATTGAGAATATGTTGTCTGGATTTAGGCCACCTCTTTGTACAGCCTTCCTTTCTTCCTTTCTCTTTTCCCTGTTTCCTTTTATCTGGCTATTGGATCATGCCAAAAGTCAGGGAAGGTGACCCTAGAGCCAGGAGAACTCCCCTTTACACACTTCCAAATTCTAGCAGGCAAAACAAGCATTAGGAACCAGAGCTGTGAGTATAAACTTCAGGCTGATCTGTCACCGTGCCCAAAAAGAGCAGTAGAAAGGTCTCAGGTTCAACTGGCCGTATGGTGTTACATCTTGCCCACATAAATCAATGCTCTAATCAACCAAATCCCAGTGTTGGAGATTATCTTGTGCTCTTTATTTACAGTTCATTTCATTAGGTGATATATTTTTGTCAGACAATGACAAAGGAAGAATTAATTATTTTCTTCTTGCAGTTATCTTTCTCCCACTTTTCCATCTAGGCATAGTTGTGATACATATATGTAGTATTTCTGAGTTCTAGAGTGTCTGTATAAAAAATGCTGATAACATTCTTAAGCCGGAATTCCATAAATCCAAAATGCCTTAAATAAATTTCAGGGAGGGTGTGAGGGTAGGAGGACTTGTTTTGGTTTGTTTGATTTGTTGTTTTTTTGGTTTTTTTTAAAAGCGAGCTTCTTCTAAAAGGTTGTCTAATTGTTTTCTACTTATTGTCTATTGATTATACTACTATATTTCAAGTAATTCTTCATCTGATTATCTTTAAGCACTGCAATTATGGTCAATTATCATAATACATATGTTGTGTAATTTCATTCTATCCAATGGTGACTCAAAATCCAAGCTCCTATAACTGAAAGCAGAGTGTAAACCGTAAAGTTTTGTTCTATTCCTGTAGAAGTCTGAAGTAAGGCAGTCACCCTGATCTCATGTGAGTGCTCACTTCTATGAAATAGCTTTTCTCCTAGGGCATGAAAGGTGCAGTAGGTAATCCGTTATCTAGGGAACCAAAGCAGACTTGGTAGTCAAAAAAACCTTTAAGTTTTTGTTGCCTGATCGTCAAGAATTATATTAGATTATCCAAGCTTGAGATCTCATCCCTAACCCCAAGCTTTCTAGAGAGAAACTGAGTAAAGCTTGACTTGGGCTATTTCAGAAGGGAATTCAGAGCACCTGCCTCCACTGACAGGAAAAGGGTCTCAGGGGAAACTAGATTTCTTGTTAAAATTAGGTAAGGTAACTATTTTCAGATGGGAAAAACGCTCCTTTGTTCCTAAGGATTAAGCAGACAAATCTGATGGAGCTTTGCAGGATTAAGGAACATAGTTACTTCAGACATGGTATGCAGTCCTGTGGCTTTCATTGCTTTTCCCCCTGTGATTTTCCCCAAGCAAGGCACTCTGGTTTTATTCACTTGTTTGCAAGCATGACATTATCTTATTAGGTATCTGGGCAAGGTCTATAAGTAAGCTGTCTCTGTCAAGATATGTCTTCAGAAGCAAAACATGGATTTCATAGCTCCTCTTCTAATTCAGCAGAAAAAAGCTACCCAGGGTCTGGTGGGATTAATGATATAATGTTACTTGTTTCATAGAAACAATTCAGATATCCAAAAAGAAGACACAAAATGCTATTTCATATGAGTGGGGTGTCCTGTCCAGCCTTTGCCTGCTGCCTCAGAGCAACTTGGATGTCTTCAAGGTACTGCACCCCACTGCCAGCCATGCAGAGAGGTCACTGCCACCCTAGGATATATCAAATGTCACCAGACAAACACAGCTGAGCAACTGAATCTTGCCTTCACCATCTAGAATATAAATATTTCATTTTAACAATACAAATTGGTCTGATATTGTCACTGAGATGTTCCATCCTTAACAAAAGTAGTTTCCAAGCTGTTGTCATGTCTGATGGAAAACCCAAAGCCAATCTTTCAAATTGTTCTTTTTCAAACAATTTTGCCACCTGGAACAGAAATAGCGATTCCTTAGCAAATGTGGTTATTGGTTCAAGAAGAAAAATTAAATTGTTATGAAGCAATTAAATGCCTAAAGCAAAATGGCAGTTATTTGGAAACCAGATTAATTTTGGTACCATTATGAGATGTTGTGCTGTGCACCACAGAAGTTTGATATCATTGCATGAAATTTTAACTGGAGCTCATGGGATGTGACAATTAACACCAAATCCACTTTTGACCTGTAATGGGGTATCTCAGTTTAAACGTTTGACAGTCAATAAAGCTTCATATCCAGAACTTCAACAATAAGCAAGAATGGTCACACAAAAACTGAACTGAGAAGTGATGCTCTTCAAGTTTAGTTAAAACAATCAACTTCAGTTACTAATTTTCATGTTGGGTTTTATGTTCCTTACACAGGAAGTGCAACAAAATTGCTATCCCCTGCCAAATACCTGCGGAGGATACCACTTGTGTAAGGCACTACTAAGTTTTAAGTGAGCACAATACAACAGATGTAAAGCAGAAAAGTGAGGTTTCATGAAAGGAAAGGGGGACAGGGGAGTTGTTTATCTGTTTTATTAGATAAACTTCTTAAAAATAAAGAGTCCATAACCTGAAATCTTTCGAGGAAAAAGCATATCCTCTGTAGAAATGATTGATTAATTAATCAAAATCAATTCTTCTTTGCAAAAACATTCCAGTAAAAATTTGCAATTGCTTCCATTTTGAGGTGCTTTTTTAGTATATTTTCTTTGCCATATTGCTCTGCTAACTTCAACAACACTCAATTCTCTTGCAGTAAGATACAATAAATCATAGCTGGAACAGTTTCTGCAAAGCAAACGTTTCTCCCAAGTTAAAGAGTCAAACATCTAGACTACAGCTGCAGTACACAGAGGTTTCTTGTTACTACACCTCCAATTGAAACTACAGGCTTCTTCAAAGGAAGCCAGGGAAAGCTCTTTCACCCTTGCACACTTTTCTGGTGGAAATGTGCTCTATAGAGGAGTGTTTCTAAAAATTAAGAAATGTGTTAGAATACTTTGTGGTAGCACATAATCACCAAAATAAAATATGGCCCTATTTAAGATAATGAGAGTATTGCCATTTTGTCCCACAAAGGCAGAACTAGGATGCCAGACTGGCTGCTTTTTAATAAATGAAACCTGAAGTTTCTTTCAGATTGTTCAGAACCAGATTGTTTTAAACCAAATCTCTGATCTGCTCCATGTTACTGCCAAGAAATAAGTAAAAAAATTGAAGCACTAATGAAAATATTTAATTTCATGATTTTCAACAAAAAAGTTGGTATGTAAACACATACAAAATAATAATTTTCTTTGTGATACTTTTTCTGTTCTGACATTGAAATTCAAAATCATACTTCATATTCCTTACCACAGTGTTTCTCCATTAACACTAAAAGCTCCTATAAATTCGAATTAAAATTAAAAGCTCCTATAAATTCAAATAAATCTATGAAAATTTTACAGTCTACTCTGAAATGTTCTGCCTTTTCCATAATTTTTTTAATGGATACATTTATAGACATGTCAAATGTTCTTGTAATGGTTAGAAATACCCTTGGCCTAGTCCAAAGGTTATTTTGTGTCTGTAAGTGGCTCCCGCTGATGTCAGGGGCCGTGAACTTGCTCTGCTCCTCTAACCTGACACAGCACTAAAACCAGAGCTTAACTGCAAGCACAGGAATAAATGAGTGGCATCAGAAGGCCAACCTTGTGTGTAAATAGTGTCTAGGTTATCTACCAGCTCTTTATGGGAAAGGAATGAGCTTTAAATTGTGCTTAGGCTTCCATAGCTTCAGGGGCAAAAGTCACGTGAATCAATAAGACCTAGTGCATAGTAGAAAAGGGGTGAAATGCTCAGATAAAGAAAATTTCCATTTCAGAGTACAAAATCTATTGCAACTTTGACCTTGTAAAATGTTACCAACAGAAGAGACACTGGTGAAAATATTGCAGGAGTCAGGTGAGATTATAGCCAATAAATTCAGGAAGAAGTTGATGGTTTTATTTTGGTTTTGATGCAGGGTGGGATTTAATTCAATAACTTCCAGAGGTTTTTCTCAGCTACATTATCGACTAGGCTGGTGTGACCAAACTCAGCCATCAGAGAATTGTTTAAAATTTGTCATGACCAAGTACTTTCCAGATTCTGGATTTTAGCAAGCAACAAAGAGAGAAATAGGCCTAGCAAACCCAACATAACCAGAAAGAAAAAAAATGATGTGGTGTGAAGTGTGGACTCCAGTAAATACAATAGCTAAAAGCACTGTGTTGATGATGGGCAGCAAGTCATAGATAAAAGTTGGTATGGGAGCTATTGTTATCCCGTGGGGCTAGGTGGGAAAAGTGCAGTACAGGCAGCTGAGAAGATCTCTGCCCAGAATGCCCTCAAATGAGAGGTGACAATGTTAATGGAAATGGACAGATCTGATTCTTCTTTAGGTCATCTGTGTCCTCAGCAATTCAAGTCACTTCCACTTTCCTTCACTAGGATTTAACATCATTTTCCAACAGCCTGGGTTAGCTTTCAGTCCAGCATTAGGAGCCTTGCAGAGCTCCAGCTGGATCTGTACACCCCACTCTATTCACTGTAACTCAGCAAAAAGTTTTTGTTTTTATTAGTGAGCTCATACATATTTGCTTAGGTTTTCTTTTTCCCTAAACAAACTAAATATATTTTCATAATTTCAAAAATAAATATGTGTTAGATTTTAGCTGGTTGGCATATCTGTCTTGTAAGCTCAAACTCAATACTAAAAAATTGGTGAATTCCTAATACAGTAAGAGTTTGCCCAGAAAAATCAATATTGAAGAACAACAGCAAAGAGAATCCTGTAAGTAGTATGACTTTGCCATGTACTCAAGTATTTTTGGACCCCAGACAGTACATTAAGAAGTGACAGATTCATGTAGTTTAGCTGGTGATTTATAAAGTTTGCTAGCTGATTTAATAGGGTGCTAGAAAGCGTTGTTGTTCAACCAAGTAAAGAGAATCATAAAATGGTAATGAATGTTATGACAGTTCATGAATATTTCATTTGGGGTCTCTTTCAGATGCCTGTTAGTTTATCTCAAGATCTGGGAGTACATTGCATATAAATCTGATAGAGAGTAGAACTGCACGGTGTGCCAAGGAGAAGTTTGGTGAGAGCAGTGTGTGTTTGAACAAGTGTCCCCAAAGCGCAGTATCGCAGTTCAGTCCTCTACAAAGCGGTCAGGAAATGTAAAGTATCCAAGGCATCAAGAAGAGCTCTCATATTTATTTTATCTGTTTGTGCATTTAGAAACATCAGGTAGTGTCTTTCAAGCTCACCATCTTTACCTGTGACCTCTGAGAGGATTGGTCGCTGTAACCTCACAGGAAATCTTTTGTTGAAAAGGGATTCCTAACTCTTAAAGTGTTTCTTAAAGCAACTTACAATGTGGACAGACATTTTTAGTAACATAAATCTGTAAAGAAGGCCTCCAACTTTTCACCTTTAACATCCCGAAGTGCTGAATGAAATCTTTGTGCTACTTTAAGTCCTGAACAGGTATATTTACTCTGTAGTCAATTATGTATTCTATTGTTAATTTTGTAATAGGTCTTGAATACTTAAAACGAAATCATTTGTGTGATCCAATGCCAAATACTAATGGAAAAAAAAAAGGAAAAATTTTTGCCAGATAAGTTCTATAAGCTCTATTTCAGTGTCTTTTGATCCACACAAGCAAGATGGACCTGCCTCATCACAGCAATGCTGTCCACCATAAGGTGGAAAGTCTCACATTTCCATTTCCTTGGCTGTTTCTTAGTGATGAAACCCTTTAAAACACTGGACTTCTAACTTTATGCATTCTGAAGGCTTGCACCAATGAAGCAATAAAAGACAAACATGTGAGGACAGGTCAACAACAGCACCATGCCAGAAGTTCTTTTTAATGGGAATTACACACTCAGAAGGAGTCAAAACAAATGTGAAGGTCTTGAAGGGGCTTATGCAGGTGGTTTAGAGGTTTTCTGACAGTGTTTCATATAAAACCAGACTGAATCTCATCCCACAGACTGAAAGCTGTGGGATTAAGGGTTTTGTTTTAGCTAATAAATCCTTTTGGAGTTAACCTGTGGAATTCAATATTCAAGTTCAGTTTTGTGTCTGTGGGAAAGACAAGTTTGTGCTGAGGAGGAAAAGGCTCTATTTATAATGACTTTGAAGGAAGATGTCAGGACAGATTCTCTGCTACTGACTGTGTTTGGGCTCAGCTTTGTACCAGTTGACATCATCTGAAAGACAAGGCAGAAAGGGCATTGCATGAAAGCTGTGAGGTCTTGAAGTTAGTCTGATTAAATCATGTTTAAATCCGGTTAAATTTGTGAGGGGCCTCAATTTAGTATTCAAATCTCTGTAGAATAAATCATTGTTTACTCTCAGTACAAAAAATAGAAGTTCATAAAAAATTTTGGTTTTACCACATGAGTTTGGTGCTGCAAAACACACAAAATGTGTGACCTTCCTAGTTTATCACATTTCATTATAACCAGCAGAGGCAACTGTAGTGCAGCCTCATATATGTAAATGCAAAAATATATTTTTTCTATTATTATTGCATCTTGGACAGTAAAGTACACTGAGAAAACAATGTTCAGAAATTTTTCAATGACTTCTTCAGAAGAAATCACCAGGATGGATAAAGAAATCAGAAAACATTTACGAAAAATTGCTTGTTCAGTTCTAGTTTGTGTCAAGGGCTGTTCTGCAAACTGGAAGGAGAGAAAGATATGCTGTCCTATCAGATTTGACTTATGTTTACAGTAATTTGTTTGGCCACTGTTTATTACTTAATAATCAATCTTTATTATAACATTACTTCTAATTGGGATATGTGAAATATGCAGTGCATTGACCACATGACATCAGTTTACTTGCTGAATAATTTAAGCTATTTCCTTCTAATGCCTTAGGCTGCAATATCATTACTTTTTGGCTGTCCTAATATTCAAGTTATATTGATGTTATTTCACTTGCTATTACCTTCTTGACATGAAATTGTTTCTCAAATATGGAAATCTTGCTCAAATACTTCTACATGACAGAATCCTGCATTAGTATATAATGTATCATAATAACAAAACAGTGCAACATAAAGCACTTGATTTGTTTTCTAGCCTGTGCCAGCCTTCACAGTAAGGGGACAAGCGATGCCAGAAGGAGAATTTTGGTCTGTATATTTTTTATACATTCTTATCCACTTTTACAGAAGGCAGGGAATAATCTCACTGATAATACAGAGGCAACAAAATGCACAAGCAGTAAATGGACAGGGTGATTTATCCCTCTTCACACTGCTTTATAAGCAGTATGTATCATTCCTGTAAGTCGTCTTCTGCTTAAAGAATTGTAAGAAATATATCTCGCATTACTTTTATTGATAAAACAGACAAACCACCTTAATTCATTCTTCATCCAGAGCCTTTTATCCCAGCATGGTTGTGATTAGGATTCTGATCACTGTGTGCCACTCTGAGATTGAGAGGCTCTATCTACTCATCTATTATTCTTCACGAAGCAAAGCTCCAGTGTACCATCTGTTTTCTTACTGAATCTTGCATGTAGCTGCAAAGAGCTGGTCGCCAGAGATTAAGTCTGGCAAGCAAGCTCTTGGTTTGCATGGGGATAGCTAAGCATTCACTGCTATTGGCCTCTTTAAGTTTTAGATGAAATAAGCTACTGTTCTCTGTTGTATTTCGATTTTTATTTTATCTGATATTTATTTATATATGACTTTTATTTAATTTTTATGTGATCATAATTGATTTTGTATTTTTTTTGCTTTTTTCCCAACAAAAAATCCCTTGGAAAAAACCCCAAGGAGCCATAAATAACCATAATATAGAGTTTTAATTGAGGAGAGGTCTGTCTTGCATTTTATAAGATCTGGATTAACAAAAGCTGTTTTATGCTGGTGACACCTTCTCCTTTTGACACAAGGAACAGAAATGGTACCTGCCATGAACATGCTCAGATAAAACATGGTATCAGCAGCCTGCTGGATATACCTGAATATCATCATCCTACAATTCCTCTTCTTCACCAGGCACTATGGACACCTTTGCTTTATTTTAAGAATGCAGGGTTGACAGGAAGCAGCAGAATCACCCAGGCTTTGCAAGTTTACATTACACTGCACACAGTTAAGGGACAGGGGGCTGAGATGTGGCTGTTGGCAGAGCCCCCACCATCCCTGCCCTGTGTCTTCCACTGAACAGAGGTGTAGCTCTACCAGCTCACTGCCACTGAGCCTTCCTCACCTTCCTTGAGGCTTTTTTCCTTTAAACTACACTGTTCTATGGGAGCTTCACAACCTTCAGTATTTTATAGTAGCCTGTGCTATTCCCCAAAGAGCAATAAAAAGTAGCTTTTGAGGCTCCTCTTTTTGATCCATTATTTAGAGCCTAATTTGCGCTGTCTGCAATCCCCACATAAGCGCCAGTGGTCCTGCAGTTCTGCAAATTCCCTTCAGGACCAGACTAAAATCATAAATCATTTTTTAGGAGGTATTTAGATATCATCATAGCACAATTTTTTTCAATCTACTCCTCTTACCACGGATTTGATTTTCATAGCAGAGAAAGACTGTCTGAGGAAACAACTCTATTTCTTACTGACTCTCAGCTTCCAGATTAAATTTTTACTTGGCAACAAAACTTGCTTTCCCAAGATGATGGTTAGGCTGTATTGGTCCTGGGCTCAACTCAAGCAAACATTTGTGTTTGTACAAAACCTGGCTATTTTCCTCGTATGCTCAGTAGGACACTGGGAACTGAGCCATACAGAGTCAGCAAGACCTGGAGTCATTAGCTCTGGGCAGGTTCTACATCAAGCAATGCAGGCTATTAGACTGTGTCAGTTGTAGCAAGGAAGTTTATTTTTGCTTCATTCCTGCAAATGACAGCTTTATTCTATGTGCACACTTCAGCAATCATTTTTTTTTCTTTTTTTTTTGTGGTCTCCTTACTCCAGCAAGAGTAAAACCATTTTCCTCTTTAAATATGCCAAGGCCTTTTTTCACTCCAGTTTAATTCATTTTGTGATATCCAATGTTTTGGCTGACACAGCAGGCCGGTGAAGCCACATGGCAGTCTGATACTGCATCGAGATTCATTCAAAGGCTGTAGCTGCACACACCAATTGACAAAACTTGTCAGTGACAGAGTCTTTAGCCCCAGCACGTCACAGCCTAAGCGCTAATGATGCTGCGTGGTGCAAATCCACAGAGACGTGGGCATGCTGCTGGCAAGATTTGAGCAGAGGTTTTGCAAGCCTCATCTTTGCATCACCAAGGAATTTTGTGTGGGCTTTAAAGCAGCCTAGAAGGCAAATTTGTTGAGTGAGAGGGCGAGGATGCATATGAAAGTGTAAGTTACACAAGAGGCTGTATAACTGCCCATCCAACTGGGTGATGGGTGCTTGCAGCGGGCTCAAAAGGCACACAGAGGTTTGATCCCTACTTCAAAGACTACAGGCATGTCTTAGATTAAGTAGTCCTTGAGACGTTCATCCAGAATGCTGCTCAAAGGAACACTCCAGAGATATTAGCTGTAATGCTGTATTACCTTGTTTCACTACATAGTCACTTTCTGAAATACTTTTTTTTCCCTCCCCTCGCCTTTTCTTTTCTTAATTTTTTGTTTTCGTTAATTTTGATATTGAGTAGTTCCAGGAACAGGAACAAGTACAAGGTTTCTGTTTATTCCTGGGAGAAGTTTTCTCTATGTCTTCAAGCAGGAGCTAAGAATATCATTGTGTACATTTTATAAACAGCTGGACAGAACAAAACCCTTCAAAGAGAGCAAAGCCTCAAAACTAAAAATGGTATGTCAGAAATTAGTCAATAAAAAAGTGAGATTTATTCATCCATTGCTCTGTGGACTATACAAATTGGTATCAGTGCTAGAAGTACAGCAGTTTGCTGTCATCTGTGACTCTTACCCATCATGCTGTGAACCGGCCATCAGAAAGAGCAGCTTCAGTTTAAGACTAGAAGTTATTCATGGTATCTGGAGGGACAGACAAGGCAATGAGAGGTCCTTTCTTCTCTGACCTATGGTCTCCAAAGCAGCAACAGTCCCAGAGACATGAGCTACTGCTCCTGCCAATGCTGGTTGCTCTTCTTTGCTGGTGTTTCATTTTATCATCTCTCCAAAAGAGCTGTTATCGTCAGCCCTGGCTGAAAAAACCTTGCATGATCTGATGTAATAGGCTAAACCAATCACTAACAGGGGTGGTTCACCACAGAAATCATCACTTAGACTTCTTTACTCAGAACCTCAAACCCTGGGATATCATGGGATCACAAGGTCATGTTAGAATTTTGACCAACTGAACCCATTTATGCCACTGAAATGATCCACATCACAGTGTAGTAGTTGAGTAATGCTTCCCCTGTAACTGGGTGCACTCTCACCAGCCTCAGGCTGGAAGAGGCTCTATGAAAGGGAATTTGTCATCTGAATTTCTGCAACCCTACCCCCATTCAAACCAGGTCTGGCTTCTGTCTACATTGTTGTTTGTTTGTCTGGGTGGGGTTTAATAACCATTCTTCCATTATCAAAATTGTTGTTACAAAATGTATTACCTAACCAAGTCTAACATGTCTGAAATAATAAGTGAAAAATGAATTAAAAGGGATACCCGCTGCTTTTGATTCTAATATCAAAACCATGTGTGACATAATCCCACTGGTCAGAAGCAGCAGAGTGAGCTGCTAATGGACATGTTATCTGTGAAATACAGCTATTGCCTTTCCACAGATTGCTTGGGGGAAAACTACAGAACAGTGAATTCTCACATTTCAGTCTCCTTCTCGATAAAAATAAATATGTTTGATTATTCAAATATATGCTGATTGAAAAACAACATTCAAAATAGATGTTAAAAATTGAAATGGCAAGATGTTTTCATGCTTAGAGCCTAGAGCATGCAAGGTTCATATTCATGGTCGTTTCTGCATTAAAGACTCTCTACGGCACTGAACAGCTCTGTCAGGCCAGATGCTCAGAGTGGTCACACAACACAGCAATCAGCTTGATGGTATGAAGATCTTTAAGCTGCTCTTGAGGCTGTGGGTTGGGTCCCCAGGGTCAGTTTCTTGCCTCTAAAACAGCAGAAATTTGTTTTATGTTTCAAACTATGCTTTGTAGGTACACTGGGAGCAAACAACACTTTTGTGACAGACACCTTAGAAGAACAGCATGGATGTAACCATCAAATTTCTAATTTTGCTGTTCTTAACACCTGGGTCTGAAGTCCATACAGAAATTGAAAAATTTATATTGAAAATTTAAAGAAAATAAAACTATAGAAATGCAGGAAGTAAAGATTGTTATTTAATAAAAAGTAGAAATTGTAATTCAAAAAATACTGTGCTGAAATTCATTTCTTTTGAAGGGGCTTAAATTTTGCTAAAATTATTTAAAAGCATAGACAGTATAAATACATGGACTTTATGCATGCAACATGGTTAACTTCAGCTACTGTAACACACATAGTGATGGCAACTGGAAGTTGCCTTGTCTTGTAGGGAAAACAGTAAGTTAGAAAAGCAAAGCTGAAGCTTCCCTTTCTGTGGTGAAAACTAATCAGTGTCTCTTAACCTATGACTTTTATCACGAAATGTGTATGAGGGAGATGAGGGAGTTAAAGGAAGAAAGGCAGTGGGTACATACTGTGTTTTATTTATTTAATATCTTGAATTATTAAAAAGACAGGTACTGCTTGGAAGATAGTTTTCTATTGTTGTATGAATTATCAGGGATTGTAACATGAAGGATTAAAAAAGAATTAATTTTGTTATATTTATGCCTAACAGGTATATTTATACCTGAACAGAAGCCTACAAATACATGATAACAACATGAATGGGCATTAATTATTTTAGGATTAATTCCTTTTTAAACATTAAATGTAGAAGATTGTGAATTAGAGGAACTCTTTGCTAAATGAGACTTTATTCTAGGGCAAACTCTCCTGGTAGGCTGGTAACAGGCTACAAGAGCTTTTAATCCATAGGTCACTCACTTGAACCTGTCTCAAAATGCTAGTGATTGGTGGAGGGTCAAGGATCTCTTCACTGATCTAGAGATTTATGTTCAGAAAAGGGCAAGAAAATACAAGAATAAAATGAAAGATTAAAGAAAAATTAAGGAGAAAAAAAAAAGACAAATAGAAAAATGGAGTGATTTTCTACACCATAAGCAAGAACCAGGGACAAAATACTGAAAAAAATTCTTCCTTAAGGAAATTGCCTGTCATTGCCTATAGAGATAGCTTTGAAAGAAAAGTGTTATATTTACTTTTCAGCTTGTATGTAGTATATTAATAGATTAAAAAACAGCATTATAATGCAGTGTATGCCCCTAATTAATGAGTGAAAGACTGTGACTTACCTCTCCACCTTGGACAAGGAATTTTTATTCTAATCTTTCCATCTAATGATGCTATCTTTGTACATGATATTAGGGAGATTTTTACTGCTTTGTGGTTTGGGTTTTTTTCCTAGGCATGGACTACTGAAATAGAACTAACTAAGATTTGATTAAGCTGCTTCTATCCTAAGCTGTATTTGACTCAGAATAGAATCAATTCTAGAACAATTTCTCTGTGCAGAATTCCAAGCTGAAGAAAAATAGAGCCTTATTTAGTTCATATTGTGCTCCACTTTCAAATATTGGCTATGAGACATCCACATGAGGATACTCTGCATTTCCAGCACAAATTTCTCTGCACAGGATCCTCACACAAGTACAGGATGAGGCCTCAGAAAATAACTACTTGCAGGCTACCCCTGCAGTTCCTGTGGTATCTTCCTGCTGGACAGTTGCTGTTTTGCCATCAGTGGCTTTTACATTCTTCCAGCTCTCAGCAGAGAAATTATGCCAGTCACTACTTCATCTGCAACTCTAGAGTAGAGGCAGCTCCTCATTTTTTGAGATGAGAATTGTCTGAAAAAATTAATAGTGGTTTGCTTGTTAATTTACTAAGCCTCTTACTAGCACTAGTTGTACCTGGAAGGCCCTTCCATATTCATCAGGCTCCATTCAGAGCCACCTCACAGAGCCTTTATTCCCGACCCCTTTGCAGGGGCAGCTCTCATGGTCATGCAGAGCCAAGCTCTGATTCATCAGAAATAATCCCCTTTTCACTGCCCTGAGGGGGCCAAAGGCTGAGCTCCCATGAGGGTCCTGGTTCTGCCAAGCACACACCCATGTGCCAGCCCTGCCTGGGACAGGGACATCTCCCACTGCTGAGGAGCTGCATCTACACTGGATCAGTCTCCTCTTCGTGCCACCCACTCCTCAAAGGTCCTTTCTGCACTGCTGGACTAATTCTTTATGGTGACATTATTTGAGGTCATCTAACAGGTCAGGTAAAGAGCAAACTTTGAACTAGAATTTCTTAAACATGCAGTTGGACAGCAGGTGAAGTTTTTGCAATTAATGTAGTCTATTAATTTAGATTCTGAAAACAATTCAGGCCATTGTTATATCAAAGACATCAACTTTTTGGGATGTTTTTCAGATGAGTTGAAAATGCTACTGCTCCTCCTTTCCCCTTTTGCACTACCCATTTCCTACCACAGTAAGGATACAATTTTTCATTGTAAAAAAGATGATATTTTAGTTTTCATGCTTCTAACTTTCTATATCCTCTTTCTCTACTCAGATCTCTCAGCTTCTGACAAGGTGTGACTAAAAGTCAGTAACTTTCTTTTGCTACAGCCCAGTTTCCCAACAGGTTGTTGGACCTGTTTCAGCATTCCTAGTTGCCCCTCCACTTCTGCAATGGAACTGACCTTGTTATCCACAGTGGCAATGGAAGACATAAAAATAAAGAAAGACAAACTGGCATACAGATGCTGACTACACTGCCACAATTATGCTGTTATATGTGCTTCTGGAAATTGGATAACCTGTATGGGGCATTATTTTCAGGTTGTTAACACCATTTTATGACACTTTGACTCCTGAAGCGTGGTAAATTCAAGTACTGTCAAGAATTAAATTCACACTGTAATTCCTGACAATTTAATGAAAATAAATTTCTTTTTAACAAGTAAAATAATAAAATGATGACTGTGGGCAGTGAAAGATTTTCATTTAAATAGTATTTATTGATGTGCTGGTGATCCAGGACATGAATCCAGCTATATATAACATACAAAAATCATTTCTGCTTCCTTCTGCCAAAGTTTACAAACCTTCTCTCTGCTTCTTTGTTGCAATAGCTTTAGATCTTCAATAGGACCACTAGCGACTCTGACGTGAACTCAGTTTTTTACTCTTGATTGAATGATCTTGACTTCCTTAAGTAGTCTTAAATGCATAACTTTTTTGTTAATTAAGCTCTGGACAGATGCTTTTATTCAGCAAAGGGCTTCAGGATGCTGGTGTGTGCAGCTTCTGGGATGATTAGATGGTTATCTTTCAGGAGGGCACTGCTGGACTATTCAGCTTTATAGTTCATCACCATTATCTCTCATTAAGAGTCTAGCCTGCACAGAGCACAAGGAAGGTTTCCTCATCCTCATTATTTTCCAAACCACTAATTCCCTGACAAGAATATTTGTAAATCCAAGTTGTTCATTACAACAGCTAGATGAAAATGTGACCTAAAACTATTGCTATACAAAACAAATTACAGATTCTGACATAACAGTCATGGTTTTCATAAAGTGAAAAAACACTATCATATACTTATAGCCCAGAAAATACCTTTTAGGTCAGGTATTTATGTACCTAAATGTAGAAGTTACTAATACTCCAAATGTAATCTGTTATCTCTTTGTCATTTCTTTAATCTGAAGAAGTTCAGAGACCATTAAATTACAAAACTCCCTTATTAGAAGCAGTAAAATGGGGGCAATCATTTTGCAAGCCTCACTGAGAAAGTAATACCAATTTATTGTAAACTCTGCACATCTTATCTGAGAAGAAATCAATTACAGGCTAAAAATCTCCTTGGGCTGTACTCTTTCTTTTTTGGATTTTTGTTGTTTTGGTTTTTTTTTAAATGAGTGATGTAATTTGAATATGCTGCTTTCAGACTATCAAAAGGCTAAATAAGCCATACCTAAATTTTCATGTTGCTATTCTGGTTAATATTTATATTGACAAGTATCTGGCAAGAACAGGCATGAAATGCTTCACTCTACATAAAATAGCACCCTGGTAGTGTGTGCTTGTTAAAGGAAAACTGGACATTATGCAAACAGACTCAAATGAGTAATTCACTCCTCGTCTCTGAAGCACTTACAGCAAATACAGTAAATCAGGAGGCTGTCTGGGTCTATATGTCACAACACAAATGTCCAGACTGACTGAAGAGGCTGATCTGCACCCTCTAGTGACCCAAACTAGTGGAAACATTGGCAGCTGCAAATTATTAAATAACTCAGAATGTTTCTCCCCTAGTCAAGACCTTTATATTTCTATGACTGGTTTAGGGCAAATAATCAAAAAATTCCAATAGAACAGGGAAAACTGGACTGCACCAGGATATGTAGAAGCCTCCATGGACCTTCGGTGTTAACTTCTGGCAGGTGCCAGCCCAGCTGTGAGCAGCTGTACAAGGTGCAAAACAGGCCCACAAGGTCCATGCTCCCAGCCACCCATCCCCAAAATCTCAGTGCCAGATCACACACCAGGGGGGTCTGTGAGCTCCAGGCAATCCCTGCAAGGGAGGGTTGTGCCGTTCCCAGCTTCCTGCAGCCATGCAGCAGGATTGTTGTACAGATTAGCCTGGAGCAGCCCTGAGTGCACGTTCCAAAAATAAAGGCAGTTATAGTAATCTGCTGTGGCAAGCGTGCGTGTGTAAGATATGCATTTACCGCAAGCCTAGTGATTTAATAGGATTAAATTCTGATCAGCAGAGAGAAGATTGATCATAGTAATGAGAAGATGGGTAGAGTACATCTGGCTCAGTGGCAAACTGGCTTGAGGAAGAAAGTGATACAGTTCAGTGTACATTATGAAGGAATCATATTGGACCTCAGGCTTATTCGCTATATTAAGTGAGCAATAGCGTAGGAAAATTGGATAGGCTTGCATTCTCCTTTTTAGGTAAGCATCTAATGCTTTGCTGTGATACTTCATTTGCTTTTCAGTTCTAGGCATGAAATGAAGTGTTCAAAATAATATGGTAAAAAAAGCAGATTTACAAACAGAGAAGAATTCCCAGGCCAGTAGCAAATGTAGTATCATATAATGCAGTGTTGGGTGAAGATTATCATGAAGCCATTTTCATGGCTGGATTCAAAGTTTATGCTGTCAGTAGTCCTGTTTTCAGTAGCAGTGAACCTGACAGGGAAATCATCTGAGAAAGAATAGACTCCCAGTGTTGCCAAACTCCAAGGCAAGTCTCCAAAGGAGACAGCTCACAGCACACAGATGAAGTAAAGGAAACTACAGGGGGTTAGACTCTGGTAAAATATAGCATAGGTGGTCTTTACTTAGAGATAAAGCAAGCAGAGAAAGTTCAAGCAGTGGGCTCCAGGGAATTAATAGGGAGAATAATTAAAAATTTGGAAGAATGCTAATGTGCTGAACTAAGAAAAAAGAGAAAATGTAAAGATTAGTGGGGAAAAAAGTAGGTCAAGGTAGTAGAAAAGGCAGTGAAACCTGATGACTGCAAATGTGCTTTCCTGCCCTCCTGGCATCCTCAAAATTGATAAGGAGAGATTGGCAGAAAGCAGGCAGTGCATCCAGCATATTGAAGTGCAACTGGCAGACACTTTTAATGAAAAACAGTAATTGGAAAATGTTCTCTTTAAAACTACTTTTGCCAGGGGTGTTTCGTCAGGTTTCTTTCTTATTCTGTGTTTCTAGAACTTATTTGTTGGCAGGGTGCTTGCTGTTAATTTGGTGACTTTTTTTTGGTGGCAGATTTTGTTTGAATGTGGCCATTCTGTCACATTCACATTGCTGCATTTCATCATTTTTGATTTGCTGCTTTGTAGTTAAACCTGGAAATTTATCAGACATTGAATGTCCAATTTTAAAACTTAGGAAAAATCTCATCAAGAAATCAATACATGAATTCAAGAAGTGTAAAAAACCACTTAACAAAACAAAAATTAAGATGTTTTTCAGAAGTTGTAAACATCTTTTTTATGCCATTATATTTTATTTTTACCATGTTTAGTAATAAGTCTCTACAAAGAATCCCAGGATCCATCTTTTTTTAGTTCGCGTCCTGGAGCAGAAGCAGTAAATAACAACTTCCCTAATGTTCATTATCTGATTAACAAAATTGAGGTATGTAACAGTGCAGAGGTTAAAAGATAGGGAGGATTAAAAGATGAGTGTAGCTAATTAAGGAAACAGCCCTGCAAGCAATTACATACATGGTTAACTTTAAGCACTTCAGCATTAATAGGACTACTCACATGCTTAAGTTAAGCACATGTGCTTGTGAACTGGAGCTTGAAGACCACATCCTGTGAGATGTTGAGGACATGTTAAACATTGAAAGCAACAGGATTGTCCTGCTCCAGCAGGAGCTGTGGATATTGTGCACTTCCCAGTACCAGACTTCAGGACAGGGTAGCACAGGCTAATTGGGAAGAGGCTGCTCACAGGGTTTTCCTAGGTAAAGGCTTCCTAGGTAAATACTGGAGAGCATTTCTTTTCAGAAACATTTTGAATCAAGCCTTCATTAATAAGCATTTATTTTTAATAAGCTCCCCAAGACCAATATTGAAATTAAGAAAGTTTTCCACTCTTTCAGCAATATAGGGTAAAAAACACAAGGGATCCATTCCACTGGGGTGGGTTGGTACAAAGTATGGTGCGTGCAAGAAATGGGTTGTGACAAAGGAAGTTTTACTTCTCAAACTCAAGCAGCAGCATAAGTGAGCTACCTCGTTCACTCACCTGGGCTCTTGTCAAGGTCACAATCCAGCCCAACACAAACAAACCCTCGTGCACAAAGGACATATACCAAGTGAGTCTATATTTGATTCATTGTTCTCTCAATTAAAGTCAGTGCCCCTTGTCTCTCCTGCAGTGATGATCTTTTTTTTTTTTATTTGGAAAAGGCACAGTGTCATTGATCCAGTTGGATTTTTTTCAGTTTACCAGTTTAAATTTTAGAACAAATATCTGTAAATTAAGCAAAGGAATCAAATGTAATTTGGTCACATCTTCTGATGGTCTTAATTGCTCATGCTAACTGGGAAAATATTTCTCACATTGTGTTTGGTTTCCTCTTTCCAAGAAGAAGAAATGGCTGTGGATATCTTTTCTTGCATTTGTTTGATTTGGTTTTTTCTTCTCCTGGTGTGCCAAAAGGAAAGGGCCCGTCTGGCACCACGCTCTGTCTCATTTATGGTCTTTCTGTATCATTTCCAGAGAAAGAAATAGTTGTTGACACTGATTTGGAAAATAGGATTAAACTGTCGGCATCATAACTGCCAACAAGTTGAGCAGAGAATGAAATGATGAAAAGTGAGAAGACAGCCTTATCTTAGAGTATATCTCAGTGTCCTATAGTTTCCACAGTTGGAATCCATTAAAATGTCTGCTTTGTGTTTATCTATTTGTTTTTCAATCCAAAGGAGATGACCTTTTTTAAACTAGGCACTGTAAAAACTTTAGTACTGGTGTTTTCTCAGCTGCTATCCTCACCAGTGAGGCTCCATTATTAGTGGCAATTGTGGAGATTCAAAGGCAGGGAGAGGAAGGCATGGAGGAGAGGAGGAAATGATTGATCAGGCTATTAGAGAAAATGTCCTTTGACTTGAAACTCTTCATTATTGTTGATTTGACTGTCTGAAGCAGTCTCTGAAGAGAGACTCAGAGGGGCGGGACTTACAGGGCTGGTCTCTTCCCTTCTCCTGTTTGTTGTTCCATTTTGGGGTGCAAATTCTAGAGCAAACAAACTGGGAGATTTTACATGCCAGCAGCAATATATGGCTGCTTGGCCTTAAATTCCTGCTCACTACAAAGGTCTGACATTTCCCAGAAACACCATTCTCCTCACTATTAGCAAGTTTTCCATACCCTGCAGGAATAAATAGCTTCGCCCTAAGAACGCCTCCGAGAAGAAGGTGACATTGTCCTGCCTTCCTCCTCAGCTCTCTCATTAGCCAGATAATTCTGGCAATTATTTCTCTTCTGCCTTTTTTGAGAGTGTTCTTTAGCAAGTCAGAGTCTCCCCATTGTGTTCTGTTGGCCCACTTACATGCCCCCAGGTACATTTTTAAAGTAAATAGGTTTTCTTAAAAGGTAAAAATCACATCTCACATTTTCAGCAGTACCTTTTACACACTGGTAAGTCTTACACTGCTAGTGTGGATGCCCCTGCTAATACGAGAAGGGCCAGGTGACATCTTTCTTTTCTGCAGCCATTTTGTCATGGTGCTGCTGCTGCTGCTCACATCCTATCAATGTACTGTTTCTAGCAATTTTTAGTTGCATTTGAATGAGTACTGCCACAACTCTGGTGCCCCTGCAAGCAGGAGAGGATGGTTTCCCCAGCCTGTGCAGAGGGCTGGCAGCTCCCTATCCCTCTGTGTCAGTACCTGCACACCTTTCCCTCAGCACTCACACTTGTCTCCGAAAGGCTTCGCCTGGCACGCGGGCTGTGCAGGGGGCTCGGCAGGAATATCTCAGAGCTGGTTTCTGGGTGCCTGAGAGGCCATTGTTGCCTCCTCCACATTACTGGTTTCCTTCCTTTTGACCTCTGAAAGGCATTGATGCCTCCTGGAAGCCATGAACACATACATGGTGATATATGCCAGGCTCACCTGGTCTCTACCAGAGCAACCTGCCAGCAGTAGCTGTGGCCTGTGGAGCAGAGAGGAAAATTTGGCCTTTGCTCTGCCCTGGAGTTACCTCTTAGAATTTCCAATGACAGTATCTTCTAAAGGCCCTAATTCTTCTTAAACCCTGTATAATTCAACATCAAAGATCATATCCAGCTGTGCTCACTATTGCTTTTTTCTCTCTTCAGATCCAAATCTGTCGCTAACTGCATTTTCAACTTTTTCAAGTTTCTATGTCTTTTGAAGTGTCACTATGCCTGTGTTCCCCACAGCCTATTCCCCAACCTGCTTTGCACTGTTATCAAGGACTGAGTGATCCTTTGTCCCAAATCCTCAAAGGAATATTTCAGCTCTTTCTTTATCCGTTTCTGAGACAGCTCTGTCCCTTGGCCTGTGCACTTCTTAATTTACTCTTAACATTCAATACGTTTTTCTATGGGCACTTAAAATTCACTCTTAACTTTTCTCATTTCAATCAACATTCACACAGGGACACTTACATGTGTCTTGAATTGTCATTTTATTAAAACTCTTTGCTCCTTTACCATTTCAATTACCATTCTGTATAATATCATTTGCATTTGCATGGTGCCTTCACCCATAAAAGACAAAAGTTTTTATTCTCCCTTAACAGATGAGTAAAATGGAATCAGAGAGATTTAGAAAGATGTCCTAGCAGCTCAGTGCAACTATATGGTCTCCAATTCAAGAGCTTAATTACATTAGAGGAAAATACTGTAAGCACAATGGATTGACATGTAAATCAAAGTGATATAAATTACAGATCTGAATCATGGAATCTTGATTTGAATAACTGCTTTTAACCTTGGTTTGCATTTGCACTTGTTATTCTAAAAATGCTTGCCCTTAATGGAGTGCATAATGATCCAAAATTGCAACCACACATAGCCTTTACTCCAGGTGGAGATTTCTTACCACATATTGTTCATGCATGTTAATTTAGACAGACAATTTAACATATATTTATTCTAATTCTATTGTAGAAATCTTAAATTACATTAGTTCACCATGTCTTCAATTTTAGTAGACAAGCTGTTTTTTAATTTGTATCAAGCTGAATGTACAATTACAGCACACAAAATGTATGAACTGAGACTTGGAAAATATGCTGTTAGTAACCCCTTTTCTTCCTTAAGTATCAGTAGTACCACTTATTAAAATATATTTTAGCATTACATTTGTATTGACTACACTTAGTGATTGGGAAGCTCGTTTCTTGTCGCTCTAAGCAAATATTAGGACTCCAAATCTGCAGTAGAGGTGTAATGAGATTTTCAAAACTGCACTGACAATCAAGTTCCTGCTTCCAAAGGAATCGATGGATACAAGGTGACCTGCAGGTAGTCTTGAAAATTCCCAGAGGCATCTGTTTGCAAATGTTCTCAAAAACCTGTGCTGGGGACCTTCAGTTTTCTGAAATTAGTTGAGTTCATCCCTATTTGCTGTGTCTGTTCATGTATTTTGAAATAACAAAATAGGCTGTTCTTTTCAACTCCAACTTGATCTCATTACTATGTGTGATTTATTTGGAAAAGAAGCAGATGTTCTCTCTGCTCCTGCAGAACTGCAGCACAAAGTCATTTGGCCAAAGGCTTTTCTGCAGTCCTGAAAATACTTACACCTACAAAAGAAAACAGAACCTATCATCTGTGCTGTTACAAAGATAAATATAGAAGATATTAGTAGCACATTATGTATGTTGTTAATGAAGTGGTTGAGATAAAGTAAAAATAAAATAATGTTTTGGTGATATAATTTGAAAAGCAATATTTTTCAACTAATTTTTGAGTTGGGTCCTTATTAATTAAACAGGATTTTGTTTAGCAGTGTGAAGTCTAAGTCTTAACACTTGCTTGATAGACACATAATTTCACATTAAATTTTAAATAATTTAAAATTAATTTTATATACATATTTTATTTTTTTGTTTGTATGACTTCAGTGAAGGAATGATTTTGTCATTTGTTCTTCCCCTGAGCTAGCAGTGGACTTGAGGAAACTTTTCAGATTTTCTCAGCCCTAAACCATGGTTTCTGTTCATGGTCATCAAAACCCTCTGGAAGTCCCTGAGAGCTGTAGTCTTGCTGTGTGACTCCTCATCCTTTTTCCTGTGCAGAGGGTTCTGCTATTGCTTATCCGCTAAGTGGCTTTTATTAGAAAATGATTAGTAAGTATTTCAGAGTATTAGATCTTTCCCCAACTAACATGAGAAGAAACATTCAGAAAAAAATAATAATTTTCTGTACAATCTGCATGCACAAAGTGTGTTCTAAGAGATGCGAGAAGAGACAGAAATGTCAAAGGGGTGCCTGAGGGAGATGGGATGGGTCAGCCTGGGCACAAGGGGAAGATGGGCCAGGGACATCAGGGAATCAGACCCCTTCAGATCTCTGGGGCAGCACATCTGGGCCCTCAGTGCTGCAAAATTGGTGTGTGCTTCGGACAGGCCGTGCCCTGAGTGGGGCCATCCTTGGGACAGGCCGTGCCCTGAGGGGCCATCCCCGGGACAGGCCGTGCCCTGAGGGGCCATCCCTGGGACAGGCCGTGTTCTGAGGGGCCATCCTTGGGACAGGCCGTGCCCTGAGAGGCCATCCTTGGGACAGGCCATGCCCTGAGCGGGGCCATCCCCGGGACAGGCCATGCCCTGAGGGGCCATCC
>VYXF01007245.1:2046660-2069958 GCA_013397295.1 Polioptila caerulea
GGGACAGGCCGTGCTCTGAGGGGCCATCCCCGGGACAGGCCGTGCCCTAATCAGGGCCATCCCCGGGACAGGCCGTGCCCTGAGCGGGGCCATCCTTGGGACAGGCCGTGCCCTGAGGGGCCACCCCCGGGACAGGCCGTGCCCTGAGCGGGCCCATCCCCGGGACAGGCCGTGCCCTGAGCGGGGCCATCCCTGGGACAGTCAGCAGAAGAGGTGCAGCTGCCCCTGAAACCCCTCCAAACGAGGGAGTGCTCCCCCCAGCAGCCATGAGCCAGAAGTTCCACCTGACCCACCCTAGCGCAGACACCACAAAACATTCCCCACCAAAGGACATTTTTTACAACGTGACAATTGTCACGCTGTGTACAAAGAAAAGTACATTTCAGTTTGTCATACTGATAATTGCTTTTTCATTTCTAACTGTTAATTTTAAATAATTTTCATTTTATTCTAAAGAATGACATTTTAAGAGCTTTAAGAAAGAAATGTTTTCTATTTTAATCAAAGGAAAGGTTTCATTATGTTTAGTTGGTTTTTTCTTTCTTCCTGCTTTCCTTTTCCTTGCAGCCTGCTGCAAATCTGAGCTCTCTTTAGTTTTGCTTCAGGTTAATTCCACACAATTTTCATTTTGGCAGATCTTTAGGCAAATCACAGTATCTGTTATTTATATGGCTCTATCTGTTAAAGCAGTGATATTCACTGCTCACCACTTTAAGGACAAATTGAGGCCCTAATCCTGTAAAGACCTACCTATTTTTATGGGCAGAACTGCTTACTGGGCATAAAGTTAATCACATTAAGCTTGTAAAGCACTAGAGATCCTAGAATGGAAAACATTAGAGATGCGCAAAGTAGTATTTTGACTTTCAAACACTTTTCCCTTTCTTTGCCTTCTCCTGCAGAAGGATGAGAATGAAATGAGAAAATCCACTCATCCTAATGGACTAAAAAAAAATTAGAATCTCAGTTTTGCATATTTTCATCCACTTCTTGCAAAGAATATATTCTTTATACTAGTTATATGTCAGTTTAAAATAAAGTCTGTCTGCTCAATTCAACTCCAAATATTTTATTTCAGTCATTAAAAATACTTAATAAGCAGAGTGAGTAAGATCTGTGCAGACATGTAGAAAATTATTGCTCACCTTAGTTCAGAAGGTACTCTCAGTAAATCTTTTTACAGCTGTGATAATGCCTTATTTGCTCTCCTTTCTCTCCTCCTGGTTCTCTGCAGAACTCAGATCCCAGAGCTACTGATGAACCAAAAGACATCCTGCTCTTTGCTGAACCTTCTTTGCCCCCTCTCCTGCCCAGAGAGCCTGGGAGCCAGCTCTGTGTGTGCTTCACTCAGTGTCACAGGTGGCACTTGTCACTGTTCTTTTTTTGGTATGTGGGGGAAAACAATCTTCCACCAGTCTGAGAATGCTTTACATTCAAACAAGTGAGACACAATGAGGAATAGGCTTCATCTCAGCTTTTTGCCCCAACCAGAGTTTGAAATGGACTTTTCTCAAAATCTTCAAAATTTATTCTAAAAGAGTACAGGAAATGTTGATTTTCACATCCCCTGGGCCATACTCCTCCTAATTCTTTGCTCTAATTTTCATCCTCTTTGCAATTTTTTCATCCTTTGTGCAATTTGACTGCACTTTCTCATCACTCAGAGACAGCCTCTGAGACCTGCACACACCATACCTGATAGATACAAGCTGGAAACAAAACATATTGTTCCCATGCTGGGCGAGACAGAAATAGAAGTTAAGAGAGAAAACTTTTGCTACCGCTGGGAAGTCTGAGAAGCCCTGAAAGCTGTAAGACATGTAGGTGTAAACCCACACATCCACACCACGCAAACAGCTGGACTTTGGCACAGGTGGTGTCAGGAAGGCTCTGCAGTGCCAGAGTGTCCCTTGTACACGGCTGGCAGCACAGGGAAGCAGTAGCAAACCTCAGGACAAATTGCAGATTTTATCCTTGGGGTAGGAGTCCAGGTTTAAACACGGAGCTGCCAATCCTTGTTTATCACTGCAGGGTTCAAAGGTGACCTGGGGCTCTGGCAGGGCAGGTCCCCACGTGCAGGTGGCTCTCGGGGCTGGCCTTTCTTACTTCTGCAGCACTGCCAGAGCAGCCTGGCTGCCAGAGACCCCAGAACACACTCAGGCCACGCTGACAGAGGGAATTGTTTGGCTGGTGGAGCTGCACCACATTCCTGACTGACATAAGTGAAGATGACATTTTTCTGCTGACATAGCTGAGCCCACAGAAGAGGTCTGCCAGTGTAGCTGAGAGAACTAGAATCGTGGACTAATTTTTCAATTTAAAAAATAATTATCTGTCATGATTGTTCCAGAAATCTCGAAAATATGAGACCAAAAGGCCCTAGAACTATAAAGAAAATTTAAATCAAGTATTATAATTTAAAAATCTCATTATTTGCAGTATTGGAGAAGCACAGGTCATTATTTATTTTATTATTTTCTTGCAAAGAGAAACATTGCTCTTTGATTCATGAGAGCCCTTCCCTTGTGCCCTGGAACCATTTCAGCCAGTGGAGTCATATGTTGACACAAGTCTCCTTTACTTGGTCAGAGTCAGGGTGTAAACAGCACATAACATTTGCTTAAATGTTCAAACTTCTTTTTTTTCATCTTCCAGGTACTTTTCAGGAAATAAGCAAGTATTGGTACCTCCTTTCTTAAGTACCCTAAATATTGAATCATCAAGCAGCAGAGATTTTTTTCATTGAAACTTGGATTTTCATAAAAATTGATATAGAAATTAGTTAGCATGTCATTGGTTGGAAAACACAGAAAAAAAATCTCCATGTAAATCCTCCTAACATGTCATTAGCAACAATCCTTATAAAAGTTATCTCAAACCAGAAGATTAAGGGATTTTTAACATGCAAATACAGATGCAAAGAAGAAATCTGGACATTCAGGTCAGGCTTCCATATGAGTAAATATATTCTTTAATTTATTAATGAAGTTCAGAATCTTGTTAAATTGTTTATTAAACAGAGCTTCAGTATCTTTTATGTCTGTAGCTGAATGTATTTTAAAGAGTTAGAAAGTCAATACATGAAAGATTAAAATCGTGTGATTCACTAGTCTCTCACAGCAGGGTGGCCAAGTCTGCTCCCATTAAAGCTGTCATTGCCATGGTACCTAAAATACCAACATTCACAGACTGAGAGAAATGTACACAGGAAGGTTTTGAACATTATCAGCCAATGATTATAAAAGTAACAATTAATATCTTACACATCAGTGTTCTGCTGCAAACGCCCATCTTCTAATTTTGCACATTTCAAACTTACTATTCTAGGATTTGGAGGAATTTTTATCAGTCAGGCTTATCATTGATGCAAATACGAGGCACCTTCAAACAAATTGTCACTGTAATTGTGTTGTGTGCCCCCTTCTCTCAAATCTCAAAGTTTTTCCACACAGCTTGAACACACTGTTGCTGATAAGGCTCACAAGGCAACTACAGGTTAGAATACATGAAACTTTTTTTAATGCCAGCATTGTTTTCTTAGAATAGCAGCCTTCCTGGTTGATATTTTTCTAGGTTGTTTTCCTTTTTTTCTTTTGCATATTGTGTTTTGACGATAAGCATTTCAATCATTTTAAATCAGAAAGATTGAAATGTCATTTTTTTTTTAGAATAGATGATACAAAACATGAACAATTACAGCATTGAAGTGTAATTATACATAATTGGCACTCCAGCAGCTCAAGTTCTTCCATATAGTTTCATAACTTCATTTTCCATCTTTTTTAAAAAACAGTGCAGATGGAAGACACTTTACAAGGAAGGCATTGACATGACAGTGATTCCTTTATGGTACTTTGTTTTATGTAAAGATGTCTGTGAGGGAGGTGCCAGGTGAATACAGAGTTATTTAATAGCTTTTATCTGTTTGTTCTAGTTGGTAAATATGTGTGAGTGTGCATGCTTCTACATAATGTATCTGTGTAATACATGGTGTATTTTAATACCTAGGTATCCATTCAAATTACTACACCTTACAGGAGTGGAGTATAGTAAATTTTGGCATTTAACCACATTAGGGTAAGTTTCAAGCAAGTAAGAAAAAAATGCTGTTAGCAAGTGTGTTGCAACACAAGTGACCAAAACAATTAACACTGAAGTTAAATGGTGTGCTATGGCCGTAGACATACCAGGGGAAATACCGATAGCCAAACTTTTGAACAGAAGAACCACTGCTTTTCCAATTTTTCACAGGCCACTGCGCCTCCATATCATCAATCTTTATAAGCACATAAGAACAGTAAATTAGTGAACGTGTAATGTGTTTATGCAATTCACACATAAATTTATGAACATGCCGAAGTTTGTGTTTTTGTACTTAGAGCGTCATCTAGTGGGAAATTGGGATTATGGAACGTCCCTTCCCTGTTTCTTCAGCCCCAAGTAGACTGGTTTGTAAAAAGGAAAATAATACAGCAGAGATAACTATGAAGTGAAAGCTTATGAAAGCTTTCTTCATAATTAAAGTTAACATTGCTATAAAAAATAACAGTCAAACTAGAATATTGGAGGAATATTAAATTCTTGTAGATTTCTGAAAAATTATCAGATTTCAATATCAATATATCAGATACAGACAAGCTTGCATATCTCATAACAAATCTTTACACATTCAGTTTCAAAGTATTTTATTAATATTATAATAGCCACAAAGTGAAAGAACTTTTGAGTTTCAAATTAAAATCAAAGCTTAGTTCTTTAAATAATAACTCAAAGGTTAGGGTGTAACAAATCTATTTTTAATATTTACAGCAAGAACACAGTTTTGCATGGGGAAACCTACAGAAAAATAATTTTGTGAGAATTTCCTACAAAATCGTGCATGGACACTATTTCTTCTCTGACACAGGGACTCAGGCAGATCAGCTTCTCCAAAGTCAGCTTTCCTTTAAACCCTAAAAATAAATTGCTTCCTTAAAAGAATAACATTGAGTTTAAACAGCTACAATACAGCAGAATTACAGAAATTCAGCAGCCAGTCCAGATTCCTGATGTTTTCAGCTGTGATGCTACTTCAGACATCTTGAAGCATAGTTCATGATATAATTATTTTACAAGGAATATAATACTGAATTGCTGAGTCTAAATAAAAATCTCTATGGGGTGTTACTTTATTTTTTTTTCATGCTGAAAAGAAAACTGGAAGCCACCTGGACTACTGACTGAACTTTAAGAGGATTAAAATACCTGCTGGAAAATTTGAAATTAATCACAGTCTTGGTGGAGGGTTTTTTATGTTTTTACAAACTTCTTAACTGGTTCTTTGAGAGATAATTATCAAAGTGCTATAAAAAAGAC
Source organism: Polioptila caerulea (assembly GCA_013397295.1). Taxonomy (NCBI): domain Eukaryota; kingdom Metazoa; phylum Chordata; class Aves; order Passeriformes; family Certhiidae; genus Polioptila; species Polioptila caerulea. The sequence goes on from VYXF01007245.1 coordinate 2,052,016, forward strand.
AATCTTAGAGGAAGTTTTGATGGAATAGGAATGGATTGGAATTTGTGTGTGAGATACCTGACCTGAAAATATGTTTTTTCAAGTTTACATGTTGTTTGAAGATCCAAGTTCTGTGCAAACATCTTTCATCTTTACCAAAGATCTCAAGACTTTTTAAGACTGGGGATAGACTTTTTAGTAGCAGGACCTGTAGCAATAGACAAGGGGTAATGATTTTAGACTGAAAGAAGTTAGATTTAGACTGGACATAAGGAAGAAATTTTTTATAATGAGAGTGACAGAACTCTGGAACAGGCTGTCCAGAGAGGTGGCAGATACCACATCCCTGGAAACATTCCAGGCAAGGCTGAACAGGACTCCAAGCAACCTGATCTACTTGAAAATGTCCTTGCCCAGAGGTTGGGGTAGAGGACCTGTAAAAGTCCCTTGCAAACCAAACCATTCTATGAATGTGATTCTGTGATTTTTTTACCATTTTCTTAATGGCGATGGGAGAAGGTTCCATTGAATTTGAGGCTGGACTGAAAGATCCAGGACTGCCTGTACAGCTTGGGACTAGCAATCGATGGTTCCTCTCCTTGGAGAACCACCTTAAAGGAAAGCTGTCTCACTGTAATGAAGGAGAAGAAGTATAGAAAGACATCAGGAAGGGAAGAGGTAGCAAGAGAAACGGAAATACAAAGGAAAGGTCTGATAAATAGAAAATGTCATGAAAATTAATAGACAGTGGGAGAGAAAAAGGCACTGTACTCTTGGAAATGGGGGAAAACAGGGACTGAGAAAAGTTCAAAGAAAATGCTAGCTTAACCTCCGTAACCCACTCACACTGTAAGGGCAGAGAATCTCATTTAACATTTCTTAGGTTTCAGAATTCATTGTACACTGAAAGAAGACTTGATAAATTATTTAGACAGTTTCAACTGAGATTGGAAAAATCCCAGCCTGTCAGAAGCTAGGTTAAAAAAGGTTGATGCTGTATAAATAATTTACTTCTTTGGGGAGGAAAAAAACATACAAATGCTGTGTCTAGAGTAGAAAAGTGCTAAACCTGCTGAAGCTCAGTAGCCATGCAGCGAGTTTAAGTCAGCACTACAAACTGAGTGCTCTCATTTAAAAGCAGAGGCTATGTCAAAGCTAAGTTATCAAAAGAGGGTAAACATTAAGGATTCTACAATTCAGTTCTTTCATACATGCACACTTTTAACACCATGAGAATAGTACAATTAAAAAAAATTATAAAGTCAGTGATTTCTTGTGGCAACTAATTTAAGTAATGTGAACTTATCATATCAGTGTTGGGTTTTTCTTAATTCATTAGTTTCATTTCTGTAAAACAGACACCCTCCAGCTTCACCATAATAATTCACTGTTTTTAGCAGATAGTTCCTGTTCTAGTCAGAATTGCCTAACATTTCAAGGGAACCAGGTCATGGGTTTTTTTTGTTTATACATAAGTAATTATTACTTAATTTTTTTATTATAGTATATTTTAAGGCAAATCACCACGGTAACAGAGGAAAGGAATTTTTACATATATATTCTATTATGGTTTTTATTTCAGTAAGCAGAGGTACAGAATTTGACAGCAAGGACCTTCTATTGAAGCATACCAGCACTGTGTAATACTCTAAGTAATTTCAGTAATATCAGGTGCACAGAAGCTATCCCCATAGCCAGCTTAGCTTTGCTGGCTGTCACAAGTCAACAGTTCCCAAAGACACCATTCCATAAGGAGCTTTTGTCCCCTGTTCCTCACTGAAGTCTACAGAAACTGAAGAGACTCAGCAGCCCAGGAGGGATAAGGTCCAAAATTCTATCCTTACTTCTGAGCACTGCAATCCCCCCTCAGAAAAATAAAAATCAGCCTGTCACTTAACTCCGTGAATGATCAATGTACTCAATGTATTGAGTGATATCAATCAATGGATATATCATTCTGGCTGACACGTATCAGGGCCATCTCAGATTTGTGGCTAGTGAAAGAAAATAAATGCTATAGATCTGGAAGGTGATTGAGGGATTGAAGCTCTGCAGGCAGGAGTTAGCTAGAACACAATACCTCAAAACTCCTTTGTGTGTGCCCATATATAAAACTGGAATTCCACTTGTCTGCCTCCTACACAGCCCTGCCAGCTCACCAGGCTCAGCCGGGGTATCTGCTCATCAAAGCTGCTGTGCTGTTTGATACTTGCTGCGCTGCCTTGATGCTTGTCAGTAGAATTATTATGTGTTCCCTATGTGAAGGAGATGAATTTAGATTTTCAAAGTATCGCCTGTGAGAGCACACCAGAGCAGCACACCCCATAATTTGGCTGACCCGTGGGGGAGGCTTGGGGGAAGCAGAGTTATGGCTTCATTAATTTCTGAGAAACTTAAAAGCATATGGCCCTCAGTATGACAACATCTACTGCAAGCATGGTCATGGCCATGACCCAGCCACGTGCACCCTGTAACTAGAAATATAACACTTTCTATGTCTCTTCAGTGCCCTCAGAATGCTTTTTTAACTAATTCATGTAATTTCCTTGTGCAGTACTCATGTGAAGAAGATTCCTTTTTTTTTTGACCTATAAGCCTCAGTCACCTTTCAGCTCTGAGAGGCTCTAACATCTTCTTATGTCTGGGGCTTTAACCAAGGAAAGTGGCAAATCCCTGCCCACCTCAGTCTTTGCCCAGGGACCCCTCTGGATTTTTCATGGACTTTGGAATGGATCAGTAATGAACCATTACTATCCTGATTCTTGTCACCTCTGAGGTCTGTGTTCACTAAAGATACATAGCTCTCATCACAATAGGATTTGGCTGAAACACTGGCTTTAATTTTGTATCTTTTTTTCCATATCAAATATTTTTTCCCACAAGAGCTTAATGAATAGATAATAAAAGAGTTGCAAGCTTTCTCTTTTGCATTTACAATGGATATCTTTACATAGCTACTGCTCAAAGCAGAGATACATGATCCAGGTTGTGGAAAGCACTGTGGAAGAAGAAAATGACCACCCTTAGGTTTAGTAGCAGAGTATTTATATGTAGGTACGACAACAGCTTGTAAAGTCATATGGGCTTTGCAGTAGGGAGCAAAGTGGGGGCAAGAGGGTTTCCCTTTCAGAGCTATCTTTCAATATAAAGCACCAAACCTGCTGTCTATGATGGAATTCTCCCATTTTCAAAGACTAAGCTCAGCTAGTTCAAACTTACTGCAAAATTGAGTTAATATTTTGTATTCCTGAATATTTTGTAAAAAGCAAACTTCAGAAAAATCAAGCAATTCCTTACTATTTATCCCTTTCAAATAAGGCTTTATTCTCTGCTTGTCACAGATCAAGGGGTTTATCAAAGTTTTTATGTATTTATTTACTATTTTTCCCAGACTTGTCAATTTGAGCATAACAAATGGATAAAGGTAAACAGCACTAAATAATTATAATAAAAACTGAACAAAGAGAAATGGAGAATTAATGTCCTCGTTAAATTTGATGTCATCCTTTGCTTCCAGAATTAGCTGCCTATTCAGTATATATTTTCTTCACATTTATTTACATGTGCTACCAGAGGGAAAAAAATCACTAGTGGGTAAATATGACACGGGATTAAAAAGTCTGTTGCAGTGTTATTTTTTTCTTATATAGACCTCTAGTGACTATATGGTAAAATACTGACATGGCAAAAGAAACAAAACTCTTAATCCCCTCTGCCTTTCATTAATGCTAATCCAAGCTGGAGATCAGGCCGCCTGGGGAAGGGGTTTTAAGAGTGCAGATCCCTACCCCCAAAACATCCCACTGTGCTACTGATGTTCCTCTGAGAGAACAACTGAGACTCAGCCACTGGTGCGAGATATGTGCTACTTTGGGTTAAATTCTCTGTGGAAAAAAAATGTGTAATGGCACACTTCAGGTGGGAAGTGTAACTTTTAAACTGATACAATATATTAGTACGTGTTCTTAGTTGCTTGGTTGTTGATGTAGGAGGTAAGACACAGGAAGGAGATGGAAAGGGACTTTGTGGTGTGTGCGTGTTTGCAGCCTGTTCCTACAGAGTGGCTCTCACAGGGAGGGGTCAGGAGGCATCACTTTGTCTAAAGTGATGTCGCCCATCACTAACCTGGCACAGCGCTGCCTTCCAGGCATCCCACTGGGCTCTGCTTCAGTGCCAGTGCCCACAGATGCCAGGGACCGAAATGGAAATACGGACACCACTGCGGTCATCGGAAGCATAATCGCGGGGGCTGGCTTGGGGGAGGAGTATTTAAGCTGCATTTTGTTTCTATTCTTGCATGGCTGCGTGGCAATTACCCGCTTGCATTGAGGCTGTCCCCGGTGCCGCGGCCGTGTCGCTGCGCGGGCCCGCCCCGCCTTTGTCGGGCGCGGTGCCGCACGAGCGGAGCCAGCACCCCGGCCGCCGGCAGCGCTCCCTCCTGCCCGCCGCCCCATTTGCATCTCAATGCCAGGGCTGGGCCGAGGAGCGGGGCTCCAGCTCTCACACCACAGCAATAATTGATTTCAGGCCTCAGTAAGTCTATTGAGCTCAGCCGGGTTTCTCCAGATTTACACCGAAGTAACCGAGATCAGTTTGTGACCTCTCTGTAAGATGGAACATTATTACAAAGTATTTGTCCCTCTGCATTCATGAAGAGCCAAGGACACAGTTCTGTGTCATATGCTAATAAGGGAGGAAAAGCAAACATAGAAGGAAGACGTGGTTTTGAGGGTAAATTTATGATTCTGAGGCGAAGTTGAACGGTATTTTGGTAGAGATGGATCTCACAAACATAGTTTATATAGATCTAAGCTTTCATTCTTCTGATTTCAAGATGTTTTTTCCAAAAAGTAAAAAAAAAGTTATACAAATATTTTCTTTTCTCTTTCTGTCATTGAACTCTAGGCTTTCATGTGAATATTCTTACCTTATTTCATAGTAATGCTTTGCTTTTTCATTAGAAAAAATAATTCTTTGAATATTGTATTATAACCTTGACAATTAAATAATGTGTAATTATTTGGTAATTATTCATTCAGCTGTAGTTCTATTTCCCATTGAAAAAAAAACCCAACCTGAATTCTTTGTAATTTGGGATAAACCCAAAACTCTATAGCTCCTACATGAAAGAAGGATGTGGTCCCACCTGCTGACACAGGTTTATTCTTTCTATGGCAATAGCTAGGTCCGTCCTGTCCAGAATTTTTCCTGTGTTACATTGCTTTCAACCACAATGACACGGAAGAGACCCCCGAGTTTTCCTGAGAATGGTACAGCACATCCACCTGAAACTCCAGAGCTTGCTGGGTTATCAATTGCCTATATAGGAACAGCAGGAAGAATATCAGAAAACCTAAGTCTATTTGTTTGGGAAAGACTGACTGTAGTAGTCCAGTTCAGCACCAATGACAGTAAGATCCAACACTTTTAGCCTTCCACCAGGGAAAAGAGACAAAGTCCTGTATCAGATCCCAGCTGTTGAGAATGCCTGAAACAGGAGATGGGTGGATGAACCACGTGGAATTGCTTATCTGCTGGCCAACACACAGGCTGCCCTCCCTTTTGCAGGTTGTCAGTTTTTCACATTTCTGTTTCCATCCTACCATTACTCACATCTGTGTCAACCTCTTCTTCAGAAGAGGCAAATGACAAACATGGCAAGGAAACACAATGGGAAACATTTACACATTATATATGCATAGCTGCATAATCTCTAAGAAGAAAACTAATTTCTTGGCAGAGTGGTATTAAAGACCCACAAAGTTAAAGGCAGGTCTATGGAGTTCTGTCTTTCTGCTGCCTTTCACTCACTTTCTTTCTGTATTCATTATTTTATTATTTTACTTTCTCATAGAGCAGTAAGGTCAAGATAGTGAGCCAACTGCTGGCTACTAGCTGAGACTGAGCCTTTGAGGGGGAGAGTGGGATCTGACATTACTGTGTACTTTACTGAAGACTTTTTAAGGTACTGAATTTTTTAGCTAGTAAATAAAAAGAGATGATTCATGCTTTTCAAGAATGGACATTTTCCACACTCCCAGAGGTTCTTGCAAGCTGACTGAAGTATAATTCAGATAGCACTTGAGAAGAATTGACTTCCTAAAATCCTCACCATCCCTGCAGAGGTGCTTTGGTCCAATTTTAAATAGATATTTCATTCCCTGTTTTTGTTCAGCTTTTAGATGCTACTCATTTTAATGCATCTTCCTTTGCAAATACCAGAATAAAAAGAAATGTTGCAACTGCACAAGTCAAAGCTTTTTGAAGAGAATGTATTGTAAAATTATCTCTGCGTTCTTTTTATACTATGAAAGTGCTGACAGCACTTTGATGTGGAAGAGATGAGATACAGTAATCTGAGGGGCTGCTATGAAAGGAACGACATGCTTTAAGCTGGAACTATACAGAGAAACACACAGTAATGACAGCTTCACACAACACCTAATTTGATTCCTTCTTTGCACCACAGTGTATCTTTAAACCACATCCACCTGCTAATGAGCAGGGAGGCTTCTGAGCAGAGGTCACCTTTCTCCCACTTTTGTAAAATTCACTCCACCCCTTAAAAACCCATCCATTATCACCTTCTCTTCCACAACATTTTGTCTTGTTTTGCTGCTACATAGAAATCAAATCAAGAAAGGGAAAAATTAGTGCCTGTTTTTGCAATTGAAATTAATTCTAATTTTTAAGTAGGAATTACTTCTATTGATAGGGAAAATAGATACAAATATTCCTTAAAATAAGGAGACCTCTTCCTCTCTGCCCTCTGCCCCAAATCCAAGTAATTAAAAAATGCAAACCTTGAATCCTGGAGTTTCAAGCAGGAGTAATATTACATACATGCTTGCAGATCATTGCTGAACCAGCAGTGACTTGCTGTGTGGGATCACATTTTGGTATTGCCAACTCAGGTTGGAAAAGGTTGACTAAAATTGGTGAGAGCAATAACTTTCAAGTGCAGAATTATCTTCTGTATAGAGAAATTTCATACTCTCTCATGCACCTATTAAAGGTTCATGTTTGTCTGGCTTAAAGCTAAAAAAGAATAAACTTCCAGATTTAAGGCAAACGTTGAATTTTGAATGCTAGAAAATAAATGCCTCAAGGGTTTTTTTTATATTTATGAATGTTAGATAGAGAAATATTTCCTAAATTTGTCAGAATATTAACCAGAACAAAATAAATCCACTGCACTGCAATGAATGCCCTGAATTACGAGTGAAAGGCTATGCTGATTAGCTGTACCACAACCTCCCTGTGTTTATATTGAGCACAAAACAAAAAAGACTCACCCCAAAGTGTCTGCAACTATCACAAGGTACCTAAAAACTAATTTTTTTTAATTTTCCCAGAGGATAGTTCAGTCTCCCACCCCTAAAGTACATGCTGTGATGCTAACAGATTGGAAAAACTAGACACATGGTGTCAAAGCTATGAAGATCCATAAAACAGTTATTAAGAGAGTAGATCTTTATCTACATTTATTTGAGAGGCCAGTATAGCCTTTAAAATATTAGTAAATGGATGCATTTGACAGATAAATTACAGCACATTTTGTTTTATTATTAGCAATTAGTTCCTAATTAGTCATAATTCTAATATAGGGAGGAATAATTAAGTTTCTAAACTCTGAGCTAAAGAATGGACACACTCTGTGACCCAAAAGGAGTTTATAATATCCTTGTAAAAATATTTAGTGAATATGTAATGAAGCTGTGAGAAGCCACAGGATCTGGACATCTCCTGCGGAGAGAACAAAGCCTCATGTCACGGAGTTAAGCTTCATTCTGGTGCTCTCCCTCAACTGAGAGCACACTTGTATTCTTTGGAACTTGGGAGTACCTAGGAATGCTATGATTTATTTCATGGGTGTGTGTGTGTGTGTGTGTGTGGTGTGTTTTATAGTACTTCCTTTTTCTCATACTCATCTTCATTCAGGCAAATCTGTGCAATTCAGAAATAACCACATCTGACCGGCTGCATGTTTCATGTGAACATTGTCTTGTTACTGCATTCCTGCTCTGGCACAGATCTGATTGCAACACAAGGCCCTCACACTTATTTACCAGTCTGAAAAGCTGTGCATATTGCCCAGGTACAGTCCAAAGTGCTGTCTTCCACCCCTAAATCTCTCAGGGGCCTGGGACCTGACTGAAAAGGGTCTGTAGAGATACACCTGAGAAAATGAGATCACTGCTAAAGAGAGATATTAACCGGCTGTTTGGGGAGACAATGTCTACTATTTAAAGCTCTACTTCTGTTGTAGATGAAGTCCTGAGGTGTTCTTGTGACAGGTTATTGAAAGCTATTTAAAACAATTATTTGCTCATATGGGGAGTTTTTATTTCATTTGTGAGTTTCAACTTTTGGCAAACGCATGTAATGAGATGGAAAGAAAGACAACAAACTACCCAAAATTCTGTTTGTAGTAGGTGTAGTAGGTGTTTTATGTACAGAGAAAAAGTAGTGATGACTCTTGACACTTAAAAAATGTTTAAAAAATGTATCACTTCAGGTTATCATAAAAATCTGTCTCTCTGAATTTTAGAGGCTATTCATGATTATTTTTGCATCTGCTTCATGTATTTTAGCAAAAGACCTAACAGGTTTTATGTTTCTATTTTCATGACTCTGCTGTAACTAAAGCTGTTCCTTGTTTATTCTCTCTTTGTTCTTGTTCACTTTATGCTATCTTTCCTCTCTGTTTATCCACAAACAAACAAGCAAGCAATGCTTCCTGCTGCCTCCTGGACCACTGCCAGTTGTCCTGATGTCAACTGGCAAAGGACAGAAGCAGCCCTGCCATAAAGACCTTTGTAGTGAAGTGATCTCTGCAGCCTCCTCCCTTTCTTCAGAGTGCCAGTAAAGATAGCACAGCTCTCCAAGCTAGAGCCATTAGAGGAATTCAGTAATTTAGCTAACTTTCTATTATTTGGCATAAAATAGGAAAACCAAAATAAACTCTCTTTCCACTGTTCTTCAAACCAACACCTCTGGTTGCAATGCTGGGCAGATTTTTTATGTACAGAGATTATATACTGATGAATGGTTGACTTAATTTTCTTATACTGTCCCTTCCTGGGGGAAAAAAAAAGCTCTTGAGGGCACTGTTTCATTACAAAAAGAAGGGGAAAAAAAAGCTGAGAAGAGTAAAATGCTCTGTTCTCAGAATTGAATTTCCCACACTGATACACCGTGATACTACTGAGAATGGCACATAAGTGACAGAACTACTGTTGGTAAATTTTGGTACTATGAAAACTCCTCAGTGTCAAAATTATTCAAGGTATCAAAATAAATCAAAGTAATTCATAACTGGAGCTGAGAAGCAGTTTAACAATATATTAGGTAACTTACAAAAGGATTTCCAGAAGTAACTGTTCATTAAAGCTATAGGCAGGAGCTGGGGAAAAAAATCCATATTGTTACTAAGAACTCATATGGTGGAAAACAACAAAAACTATTGGATAAAGTAGGGGAAAAAAGAAAACATTTTGATTCCTACAGAATCTGTTTCTGAAAGAAGAAATTCTAAAAAAAATTAACAAAAAACCTATTTTTCCTAATAATTGTCATACAAGCAACTTACCTATTGTTCAGTGCCTGAAAAAAAACCTACAAAAAAACCCCAAACCCTCTAATCCTTAATAAAATATACTGGCAGGAACACATACACACAAAGAAAAAAAATATTCAGTTTTTCAGGAAGCATTCACATCCAAAAAACAGAGATTACTTTCAAAGATTAAGATTATATCAAATGAGATTTCTTAATTTGCTTCAATAGAGTAAACCCAGTTTAGCACTAAATCATCCAAGTAACAATAAAGGAATATCTTTTTTAATTTTAAGTCACTTGATGCTTCTTGACCTATGGTCTTCTTGAGGACTACTGAATCCTAAATGTACTGGATCACGTGGGTGTTTATGCTTGTTTTCAGCTCAGTCGATTGAGGAGGCTGCCTGTCCTTGCTTTAACCTACTTTCCCTGCTAAAGTCATTTTGTCTCATAAGCCCCACAGAGATGTGAGAGGGAAAGCCAGTTTATTCCTACAGTGGTCCCACTTTGTTCCAAAATATTGCCAAAGGCTCATTTGGAAACCCCTCTCACAGAAAATAGGAACATTAGGTACTTTGCAAAAACCATAAGGACTCAACTCAAAATAGAAAGGTACAGTTAGCAACCATAAGAGGAGTGTACTGCTTCTCTTCAAATATAACATCTGAGGAGAAAGCCCATTAAAAACAAACAAAAATAATTAATATTCATCACATATGCAAACGTGGTGATTCTAAGCATTCACTATTGCCTGTTTGACAGTTATTATTTATTATATAATATATTCCATTTTTGATGTGGAGTTTACCACACATTCTGTAGCAGAGTTAAAGACAAATACTAGTTTTGTGAGCACTTTTCATGTTGCATTTTACATGAAAACGTAGAAGTCTTTTCACCATGATGACAAAGATGGAACAGTCACAATTACATATTTTGAAAAAAAAACCCTCTTTTTTTTTTTTTTTTTTTTAATTTGTAAAAAATCCAAGTATGTGTTGCTATGCTGGGATGCCCCCTGTGCAGCAGGACACAGAGGTGATAGATGGAGGGAGCCACGGGTCTCCAGACAGGGTTTTTATGAGCACTCTTCACAATCACTTTGTACCTTCACAAGGGAACACTGTCATTGTTTTATGTGATCGCCCCCAGAGAAGATAAAATCTCTCTGTCCAGAAGGACTCCTGAGAAGTAGAGCATTATTTGGCAGTGTTCAACTGCACTCATGGTGTCCTCAGAAGTTTTGTGAAGTAAATACTTCACCACAATTAGGACAATGAAGACATATAACCATTCTGTAATGAGATGGCTGAATTTCCTACCCTGGGTGGCTGAGAGGAACCATGCATGGTCATGGTGATGCAGGGAGGAAACAGTGCTTGGGATTAGAATTTACCCTTAAAATTAAAAAAAAAAAAAAATAAGAAATCTCTTCCTTGAGTGCAGTGGGTCCTAAGACCACCCATCATACAGTCTCTTCCTATTTAAACCATACAGCAAATCTGTTGTAGTATTTCTAGTAATAGTTTGTTTCTTTCTTTCTTTCTTTATATATTACTTATAGGAGTTCTTCATCAAAACAATAGTGCAATCAATTTGGCCTTACTCCATTTGCTGTGCCTTGGTGTTTGCAGATCTGATCTGCAGACCAGATTGATAACTAAATCACCAAATAACAATAATCTTGCCCCTCAAGTTGCAGTGTCCCAGCCCTTTGGAGAAATCCAGCCATATGCCATAGGAAAACCAGAGCCCGTTTTTAGCACAAGCAACACCAAAATACAAATCACATCACAGGCAGAGTTAATTAAGTCAGGCACCTACTGTTTGCCTATAGTTTGCAATAGCTGTTAATTTGAAGGTCTGCTGCAGTGCTAAGATGAGATAATTATCTAATGTGACATGATGAACACATTCCTAAAGGGGCTTGTTACAATGACTTTTTTCTGATAACACAGTAAAATTTTAGATAACATACCACAGCAGTTAAAACAGGAAAAATGCTAACAGGTCTCTCTTAGACAAAGTGGAAAAGGTCAGGAGCTCTTATACTGATTATACAGTGTGCAGAACCACACAGCTGTCAAAACTATCAAAGGAGCATCAACACTTTGGCATCTATTTTTGTTAGTTTGAACAAGTAATTTTGGCAATTGCTGTTTTTTTATTTGTGGTATATACACACACAAAAAGTCTGTATTTTGTTTAAAATCATATTGAATTACATACTTGGTGTCCCTAGCACTCCAAAGGAGAAGTGCACCTATTTTATTGACTGAAGTATCTTCTTTTCTCGATTGACCTGCTAACTCTTCCATTTCACACCACTAGAAGACTCTTCGATCCACCAAAAAAAAAAAAAAGGAAACATTCTGAGTAGGCTAAAGAACAATTCCTATGATATGAAATAGGATTGAAATGAGAGACAGGAGACAGTGTTCAGGCTCTGCCAGGATTTAGACCAGCTACATTCACAAATCAGGTAAGATCCTTGGATCGCTTTCACCTTGAACACAAGTTGATCTCATAGTGAAGAGCTGCTCTTTAATAGATTAAAATGTATCATTTGCAAGAAAATTCTAGTGGCACCAGGTTTTATACAATACCTAACAGTTACTGAAACACTAGCTGACTGTTACAGAGGAATGAGGAATTTTACTAGAAATATGCTTCAGTTTATAACTTGTTACTTTTCTTGTTACTGTACTTTCTTGCTTTTATTGTTTCAAATGTTACTGTTCTGTATATAGTGAAGCTCCCTGTGAAATACTTCAGGTGGGGGTCTTTCCAGTGTTGTTATTCTGTTTCAACGCTGAAAAAAAAAGTTTTCCACCAGCCTTCTTCACGATTAAATCTGTTGCAATTAACTCACATAGCTGGATACGCTGCAAGATCCAGGAACTCCAAAAGGTGCTTAATGTCCTGCCAACATCTAGATATTCTGTCATGACATCAGGACCATAAGAATTATTGAGAAACTGAACAAATCTAGAAGAATTAATGAATATGCTGGTTTTGTCCCTTCCATGCCTTATGACATACCACCTCCCTGCCATGTGTTGGTGCTTTAATCTCACCTGAAATTCATTGAGAGCAGTCAACAGCTCTGGTCAGAGAGCACCTTTCTCTCTGCATTGTTGAAGAGATGAAAGATGAGCACAACATCCAAATGTCAGCTCAGCAGGGAGAAGCAGCTACGCTAACTCGTCCTTTAGTTCAAGGCATGAGTGGCTGCTTCTGCTCAATGACATTAGCATAAAAATGCAGGTGGAAGATGGCAGAAGGAACAGGACCCTGGTTTGTATTTCTTTTACTTTTACCTACTGTATCAGGCATTATTGTGATACAATCACCAGGTTAGTGCAGGAAGGCAAAGTGCATTCATTAGCCTGTCCTCTGGTTTCTGGGCACAAACACACCTTCTAGCACTCAGCAGCATGACCCCAACACAGGGTTCTACTGTCCTAGCTCTGCAGAACAGCAGAGATATTTTTTTCTTTAAATGTCAAGAGATATAAAAATACTTCACAGAGGACTAAATCAGCACAAAGGAGCAAAATCAAAAATGAAATAGGTTTAGTTGCTAAAAAAGGATTTTAGTTGCTAAATAAGCTGTATCTGCCAAATGATGACACAGCTCAATTCATGGTATAGCCCTGAAATTTTAGGCAGATATTCTAACTTCAGGGTGCTGGCTATAGAGTGACACCTTGGTTTGATGAGCTCTTGGAATTGTGGAAGAGCCAACATTCTTCTGTAGTGTGTAAGGACAAAGTGAAACTAAGGACATGAGAACACCAGTTCACAGCCCAGAGTGACCTTTGTCTGCAGCACTACATCTGGCCCCACTCCATACCACTAAGTAGGAAAGGTTTCAAACAAACAAACAAAAAACCACAAATAACATTACCATGCAAAAACTCATTGTAAAAAAGTTACTCTTTTTTGCCAATTTACATTCACTCTGTTTTCCTTTTCTGAATAATTGCTTAGTCTGTATATTAATTTAAGGTTAGAAGATGCCTAAAGGGACAATAATTGTTTTCAGTCCCAGAAGCTGGTTGGAGAAGAGTATTGCCACAAACTGAAAGAAAGGAGATTTTAGCGTAGAGACTAGGAAGTTCTTTAAACGGTAGCTGGGTGGATTTTATTACTACTATGAGAAGCAGCTGAAAGACTGTCATTAAAAATAATAGCAAACATATGTGATGTGTTCTCACACAGAGGAAATTGTGTGGAAGTTCCACATATGATCATCTCTGCCACTGAGCTCAGAGGGATAGCTTCACTTTGATGAGGTTTCAAAACACACCAGGAGTCTGCTGATGTTTCCTTGGGAAAAACAAATCTTGTGATGGAATGCGATGAGTGCCATGCATTCAAGGTATCAAAAAGAGACGTTTCTTAGTATTGTAATCCCATGATCTTCCAGCAGTTATTAAAATGTAACAGTGAGGGGACTGTAGAGCACAGATATTAGATCCCTCCAAAACAATGGTGTTTATGTGATGCAAGAGCTTCCTTCTTTCTCTCTCTCTCTCCCACGTGTTGCATCTTAACACTCTGCATTGGAGATAACCCCTGCCATGCAAAAGGCAGCAGTAGGGATTGCATGACCCACTCTGCTACTGAACAAGTTCAGCTGTGTTGTCTCCAGCCTCCTTTGCTGGCTCACCTCACTTACGTGACATCAAACTGAAACCGTACAGGATGAGATTTCTCATCTCAGCTGATGTGTGGAGTAATATCCCACAGCCAGCACATTGCAACAGCTATCTGGAAACAAATTCTGAGCCTTGCACAAGATTTTAATTCTACAGCATGCTAAAGGTCACACTGATTAACTTGGATGGGAATTAGCTGTCCATGAATTCCTTACTCCTGATAAAGCAGGCAGGGAAACCAGTCTCAAATCAATCATTCTGAGATTAATTAATAAAGTAATACTAACTGCAAAGACTCAGCTACCAGAATAAGCTATTGGAGCAGTTATTGTTTTTCCAGAAGTATTAGGTACTTTCAGTGAGCTTCTATATGCAAGCCTTTATTGCTCACTTGTGGAAGACTGGGAGTTGATGGAGCTACAGCTGCTTATGTCAGGAGAGGCCCCAGCCCAGGGAGAGCCATGTGGATAATGTTTAACTCATATCATCTCAAGCACAATGACAAAAAACTGCCATGGGAAAACAACACGAATGAAACCATTTCCTGTGGCTTACTAATGGACTATTCATGCAAAACATTAAGCTGATGAATGTGAATTTGTTGGATGCATTACTCTTTCTCCCTTTGAGCAGGTTTCAAAGATTATAATTATGTTTGGTTTAATTACTATTAGTCTCAATTGAATTGTCAGTTCTTTCCGCATTTTCAGTGTGTAAAAATTTATATTTAAAATTTGCCTTATCTGAAGGCAAACTTCTCCTGTTGGTTCAATTCTGTATGAATTGGGTGTTATTGTATTTCAAGGCCTGATCATTCTTAAGGAGAAGCAATCTTTGTTAATCATTGCTGTTCTAAATACACATAAAGCCATTTGACATGAGTTAATTCTTGTGTGGTTTTGTCTTTGGATTTTTTTTCCAGACTCCATAATCATGCTCCATTCGAACTGTAATTTACTTCAGACTGAGATAGAGATAAGAGATCCTCACCATCTCTTACACCTGCAGAGAAGCTGCATGGCTCCTGCAGGGTCGTCAGGATTGCTTCAGCTGGATGCTTCACCTGAGTGCCTTCCAGGCAATTAAGGAGTCCCACATGCTGAGCAAGAAGCTGTGGAAGACACACCAAGCAAGAAAATGTGCCTGAATCCCTCTTACTCTCCAAAAGACAGAACTCACAGTCACAGCTCCACTTCAGACTCTGTACATTTAGGATCTTGAGTGCAGCAGATTCCAAAAGGCTGATCTGGGGTATTCAACCTGCACTGAATCTACCCCCTTAAAGCATTCTCTTGGGAAGTGTGGGCTTTGTCTTTTCACCCTCACAGAAAAAAAACTTGCAACTTGTAAAGCATTTTGCCAAGCCACAAGACTAGACCCACTATAAAATTGAAGCATTCTCCCTTCAGTCTGATGAGGAATGAAATCTAAGTGCGACCCACTGCAGAAAAGGGACTGTAAGATGACCAGAGCAGGGAAGAAACAAGCAGAAGGGAGCTTCACTGCATAATCCAATCATAAAAGCGTTAACTTGGGAAAGGAGGAAAGCAAAACCTCGTTTTACTGCTGCTATTCAGCATTAAATGCCCTTTCCTTGTTCAGTGAATCCCATTGCCCCAGCCCCTCTGCTTTCCACATCCAGGAAGAGAAATGAAGAATTGAAGTCACCCCACGTTACTCAGCCACTCTTAAATCACAAACACGTTTCTCAGAGGTTATCAGTAGTCTCCTAGTGAAGGCACCTCAAAAATACCTTTATATTTCCCATCCCTGTCCTCAGGCTCCCTCTGAGAGAAAGCTCAGCTGTCCATGTTCCCTCTCTCCCAGGACATTTGGAGAGACAGGCTGAGGGATGGTATGCACGCCATCAGCCACAGGATGTCCCTCTCAGGAGATGCTGCTGCCACACTGACACCATATGCCTTTTGATTTCGTGACACCTGTTTACACCGTGTGAGGCAGGAAAAAGATTATTTTCACAGAAGAATGGGAAATCATAGAGCATTCACAGGCAGACAGTGGGTTCAGGGAATATCTTGTGAAAGCATTCAACAATTCACATTGTCAGAATGTGTATGACCATCCAAATACATGCTGTTCCCAGTCTCCTGTGTAAAAGCCACATTTGCAAATCATTAAGCCAAAGAAATAAAATCCTGTAGATAAAAGTTATAAGCAGAAAAATAAATCATGCACTTTTTCTTATTATTGCTTCTTAACATATCCTATGTCCATGTTAGTCCTCAGCAAGGTGTGTTTTGCTTCATTGATTATTCTGCTTAATATTGCAAACATAAATGAGAAAGCTGACTTTTACAAATTTGTAAATAAAACCGACTATTCTCTCCTGAGTGCAGAGTATCCATATCTGTTACAATACCCAACATTACAATGACACTCACTGCTGGCCTTTGGAAAAGTTTGAGAACAGGTTTGTTCCCATTTTGTGAATACTTAAGTGCTGGGGAGCATGAACTGGTACATTAGTTTAAACCAAAGTGGTTTTGAGTTAAAGTGCTGCATAGCACAATCTCAGTCATGGCCTGATGCTCCTTTTCTCTTACTCTTCTGAGATTATAGTGACAGAAAGCAAGATAGCCAGTTTAAATCTTGGGGACTAAGTCTTCAACTGCTGCACCATATTGACCAGATCTGTCCCATCATGAATGTCCTCACCTCACTATGCTGTGGGGTTTTTTGGACAGCGAGCATTTGAGCCTGTAGTAATTGTTGCAATATAAATAGCACTACAGGTGTGTTACATGATGTGACAAAACATAAGTACTCTAATGCTCAGTACAGAATAAATAAGTTGACTTAACAACCTCCAAAAAGAAAGAAAAAAACTGTAGCATTTTCCAGCTTTGAGAAAGTTTCACTGCCATCTTCTCGCCCTCAAGAAAGAGCATGTCCCAGTAGCTGTGGAGGCACAGGACGGGCGCAGCACTGCAGCACAGCTCCATGGCACGGCCCTGCAGGGACACCCGCCTCCCCCGATCCGCTGCCTCACACAAGACCTCATTTGCGTTTATCCCACAGCTGAAAATGAACCATTAAGATCTTATGTAACATTTTCTCTTTTTTATTCTCTTTCCGTGCATGTAACTACTTTCCAAAATCCAAACACATTTGTGCCTGTAATAAGGCAGAGGCTCTGTGTTAGCCGGGATCCATGGTGCTGAATTACTTCAAACTTGCAGAGGGCTAAAAGAGCCCTCTACCACGGAGGTGTCCCAACAGAATGATAGCGCTGATCACACCACAGGGTCTGCTGTCTCTCCAGCTCTGTTTAACCCACGGGGTGACAGAGAAGTGTGCGCTCAAGTGCCTTCAAGGGGCAGGGGTATTTCCTTCACTCCATTCTCCAGCGGGGCTTTGGGCAGATCTCCACCCCTCAGGGAGGCCGGCTCCCTTCTGCTCCACGTGCTTCCGACGGGAAACGTGCGCGTGGCAGCAGCGGAGTGTTTTTCCCCTGGGCCGCTGAGCCTGAGGAGCGGCGCTCCAGAGCGCACAGGCCGAGCCACGGCCCTTCCACACCCGCGGCGAGCGCCCTCACCGCCCACACGGGCGGGGCGGCAGCGCCCTCCCGAACATGGCGGCGCAGGGGGCGGGGCCGCTGCGCGCTCACCCCGCGCCGCCGGAAGTGACGCGTTCGGGGCCGCGCGCGGCGGCGGGAGGTGCGGGCCGGGCCCGGGGCCGTGCGGGAGTCGGCGGGGGTGCCCCTTCCCACCATCCCCG
>VYXF01007245.1:2069985-2150106 GCA_013397295.1 Polioptila caerulea
CGGGTCGGTGGGCAGGGCCCCGGCAGCCCCAGGCGCGGCCTGGCCTGGCCGCTCGCTCGGGCCGGCCATGCCGGTAAGGTCCTGTGTGACCGCAGGAATCGGAATAGACTCGGGGGAGCCTTTCGATTTAAGGACTTGTGTCAGCATAGCCGTAAAGGACACAATAAAGAAGCGTGTTCCGGCACCGTGTGTAGTCGAGCGTTTTTTATTGTCTTCTGTGTGTTACAGGTGAAATGGTTTTCATATGCTGAGCTCCAGCTTGGATTGCCTCATTGCTGCACGTTGAGAACTTTGTGAAAAGCAGGAAGTCAAGATGAAGAGCAGGGTGACACAAGTAAATGTAAGCGTTCTTAAACCTAAGTTGTAGGATTTGATCACTCCCGTGTTACTGGTAATTAGGTTTGTAGTCGATATTACATTGAATAAAACTTCCTGAATGCAAAGCAAGTAATATCTGTTACAGATAGCAGCTGTTTATTAGATAAATACTACTGGGAGTCTGTAAATTTCAGCTGCCTCTAGCTGCTGTTGTCCTTGCAATTAAATTCCTGAATATTAATAGTGTGTAATATTACAATCATTGGTCAAGACTGATTGAATTATGATGGCTCAACAGTACATGTAAGCATGTAGGAGATTGGAGAAAGACTTTGAAAAATCTAACCACGATCATAAAAGATAAAATGACAATAAGTAGCAGTTAAATTGACAGCTGTATGTCATATTATACATGTTAAAGCTTTTCCTTTTAAAAGCTATGTAGCCCATTTCTGGGTAGATGGGAGTGATTTTTTGGGAATGCAAGAAGAAAAAATTTAGAAATGCTGTGTTTGTAAAGTACACCAGGTTTGGGATGTGCTAGCAGAGCAATATTGTTATGATGCACTACCTCAAATCTGTGGTGTTACTTTGCCTGTTTTTCCAGAGTTGGAACCTGCATAGGCTTTTTCACTCTTAGATCCAACTTTTCTGACTTGAGTGGCTTTTAGCAGGGATGCTTGAGGGGTAGTTTAAAACCTTCTCCTGTTTTCCCAATCTGGTAATGCTCCCTCATCTGTCAAAATAAGCCAGTTAGCAAAAGCACACTGTTGAGACACTTTGAGTTAATCATTTTGATGAAAATGGACAAGGAAGAGGGCTAACTTGGGGCAGAAAATTTGGTCACAGAGAGCTGAGGGTGACAAGTTTTTCCACAAGCATAGCTGCTTCTGCAAGGAGACATGATAAATGGCAAACACAGAAACAGCCATAACATTTATTTCTGTGAAAACTTGTCTTTTTGATTCTGCTTGGGAATGAGAATGGATCATCCTAAAACGACCCACTGCCTTCTTTCCATCTGCTAGATAGGATTTAAATACAGTAACTATTCTGTGTTATTCGAAGATTTTTATTACCACTTTCTTGGAAGCTTAGGATATAGGCTGGCATTATATTACTGGGCTGGGGAAAAAAAATAACTTGAGAACTTTTCTTACCATTGAATGAATTCAGTGGTCTGCTGTGTGGTGTAATGAGCATTGAAAGGGGTAGAAAACCTTGGTGAATATGTAATTGTCTTGTACTATCTCTTCTGTCAAAGATAGTGTGGCTCTAAAATTGAAAAGGTGGACATAACTTATAGGGAAGCATGCTCCCAGTGGACAGTGCAATGCCCTTGTTTCATATCATCATTTTGCTGCAGGCAGGAGAATGCTGGGTTGTAATTTTAGCAGTGTTTGAAGTGCACCCTAGGAAAGGCAATGTTCCAGGATATGTTATAGTGGCCTCAAAAATACAATTATTGGTTTGCATACATACACACACACCCCCAGTTAAGTTTTTGGAGATAACAGCTGCCCTGCCTTTTATGGAAGAGGGGTCATATTCTGGTCACCCAGAGTTTTAACTGGTTCTTTGATGGAACAAGAACTGGTGTGCCAGCATGTTGGTGGGGAGGGTGCTGCTTCAACAAACGAGCTGAGTGTTGCTGCAGGGAGTTCCACCAAGGAAATGCTTGTGTTGACTTTCCGCATGAAGTTAGATATTCCCTGTTTCACTCTGTGAAATCTTGTGACATCTGAGAGATTGTGATTCTGAAAAATCAGAAGTAATGCTTTAAAGGAAGAGATAACCCTTGCAATGAAAGTACTCAGGTTACAAATGCTGCTGCTTGACTCTACCAAAGTTGTTTAGAAACATCTTAATGAATATCTTTCTGTGTTTGTTGTAGATGCTGTTCTGATTTTTGTGTGACTCTGTACTTCTAACTGTCATGGTTCAGCCCATGGAATTCGCTGTGAACTGTTTAAGTGTGTATCACTTAAACAATCCTGAAAATCTGCCAAGTAGATCAGTACAACTCAGTTGTTTGTAATGTATGAAAATAGGAATGACTCATGAGAAAATGAATTGTGATTAGTAAAAAGGGGGAACCTAAGGAACAAGTGCTCAATAAAGGGAATTTTTATGAGAGAAGAAAGATGCTGTATATCCAAGAAATGGTGGAATTCTGTTCATGATATTATGTGTGATACAACAAATTAAAATGGCATCTTAAAAAAGGAAGCAGGAAAGGTAGACCAGTGGGCCATCTTCTCTAGTCTCCAGCAGTAATTAACAGCAGATACCTTAAAGAGTTTAGGAATAGGGCAGCTATAAAAGTACTTGCCCACGTACACTCCCACTCTCTACCTCTTTGCAGCTTCCTGAGCCAAATAAAGTTTTTTGGTAACCTTTGCAGATTTTTCTTCAGTGTTTGTTAAGTGCCTTGAACCTGTGGAAGCATTTGGCATCTGCAGCATCCTGTAGCAGGGCGTCCAGCTGCTTAACTGCTTCTTCCTAGAGAGCCAGGAACCTCTCTTTCTCATACCTGGCTTCCATCAGCTTTTTTGATGGCCCTCCTTGTGAAGGAGGTATGCTTTGATCTGAAGATAGGTGTTCACAGTCATGTTGGGACTTGATTGCTTTTTTTTTTCTTTCCTTAAAGCATGGTTCCAGTCATGAAAAGAAGGAAAACTACAGTTCCCGACATGAAAGTTTGTCTCCAGAGGACAGGTAAAATGACTGATTTTTGTATCCTTCAATTCTGTGTATATACCTCACATAGAGAAGTTAAAATCATCAGGTTATGTTTCTTTTTACTTATTACCATAACTACGTGGTAAAAAGCAAGTGTAGATTTAATAAAACATTTGAATGTCAATAAAACAGTAATTAAATGGATTTGTTACTAAAGCTTAGCATTTATTTAAATTATCATGAGACTTGAAAGTGGAAATTGCATGCCAGATTTTTGCTTGAAGTCACATAATGCTGATAGCACAGTCATCATTTTTGGGTAGGATTGCTTTGTGCTGTACAGGGAAAAGTAAGTAGAAACAAATGAGTACATGAATGCAAGCTGCTGAATTAACCATTGATATTTGATGGTATTACTGTTAAACATTTAATTTCAAATTCTAGGAGCTTTCTTTTACAGAGCTTCTTTGATTTTTGATAATTTTTTTCCTGACGACAGATTTTTGTTGAAGTAGACCCTTTTATTGGAGTGACACATATTTTGAAGCTCATGTTGCAGAATTGGAACACTTCTACATTGTTACATTATATTGCAAGTAAATATTAATACCATTGCTTTTCTCAGCCTCTTACTGAAAATTTTTGTGTCTTGGGTTGCAAGTAGGGGTATGGAGCGTGATAGGTCTCGGTCTCCGTCTCCCAGGAAGAGGAGATACTCGGATGACAGCAGATATGATGAGGAGTATTCAAGACGGGAATACTATGATGACAGAACTTCAGATGGAAGGTATGGAGCCCTTTTTTAATAAGTAATAAAATACTTTTTTTTTAAGAATAAAATGTGAAAACTTTTCATGTACACTTGGGTGTTTAGTGGTCATTTTTTTTTCTCTTTAGAAGGATGGAAAGGGGGAGAGATAGGCACTATGAGAGATGGGAGGACAGAGAATATGATCGAAGGAAGCAGAGGAGATACTCATCACCTGACCGTAGGAGTCCAGAGAGGTCAACAGGCCAGAGCTCACTTGCTCATGATGAGACCACCTCAAAGAAGAAGAAAGAAGAAGTGGATCCAATCCTCACTCGCACAGGTGGTGCCTATATTCCACCTGCCAAGCTCAGGATGATGCAAGAGCAAATCACTGATAAAAATAGGTGAGTTCAAAGTTACATAGTAGGGTTTTTGCTGCAAGCAAGAGAATGTTGGGAAAAATGGGATCCATTAAGGGTTGTGGTCATTGTTTTGAAGGTATGTTTTTATCACAAAAGAGATAAGAGAATCAGATTAAAACTGTACCTGCTTCTGCTGCAAAGTGTGACTGATAAAGCAGGATGCTGAATATAGCTAGGGATTTTTTGGAACATCTTACAAAACAACATTCTGGGTTATACTATAGCTGCAGAGACTTACACTTTGGTTTATCATGTTGGTTCAGTGATTTTCTAGTTGTTGAATGTATAATTGTGAACAAGTCTTCACATTTATGCAATTAATATTTTTCAATTTATTTTACTGATTAAATGAGTATGTGAATGTATGCTTATATATAAATTTACTCAGTGCAACTTCAAATGTATACATTATGAATTTGTGATACTTTGTAATAGCTTGGCATACCAGAGGATGAGTTGGGAAGCCTTGAAGAAGTCGATCAATGGTCTTGTCAATAAAGTGAACGTTTCTAATATAGAAAACATCATTCATGAGCTCCTTCAGGAGAATATTGTTCGGGGAAGGTAAGCCTTAGTATTTTAAAATAGTTCCTTTGCTTTTCTGGAACATGTACACTCTTCATGTGCACACCATTGTGTGTGCCATGTGTATGAGTGTTAGTCAGATTTTAGTATGAACCTTAGGCCATAATGTCATATTCAGAGTAGTCCCTTACTTGGGAAGAGGATTGTATGCTTGGTGGAATAAAAGAGTGCAACAGATGGTGTATATTTCCTTAAAGTTTTCCCAATGCATTTTACTTGGATGACTTGTAATTTACCACTGTCTGTTTATTTTTGTAATGCATTGTTATTTTTTGCTGGGACAAATAGTATTTATAGCCCCTATTTCGCAAAACAGGTTTTACTACAGTGACCTGTTGTTGTTGTTTATTGATGTAATGTAAAGAAAAGACCTGTTGGAGCTTGGTAGATCCAAAAATAATTCTGTTACATTTCAAACAGATAGCGACACTTTCTCTGTTGTGGACTTATTGGAGGAGGAATGCATTACTTTTCATGTATGTTATATCTGATGGAAAAACCAGAGTCATGCAAATAGTATAAAAATAAGAGAATTAAGTAATTTAAATAAAATCTGGAGAGTGGGCAAATACTTCTTGAACATGATTTCTGTTAAAAGTAATAATGTTTCAGGCTTTTGAAGGACTGCTTTTTATTTGCCTGTGTTTCACGTCCCCAAAATTTAATTTTCATACTAGCAATATTATTTCCGTTTAAAAATGAGATTGTTGAATATTTTTAGAATGCACTTGTCTGTGAAAGTTTTTGTGAGTGGTTTATAATTGTCAAAATAATGTATATGGAAAATTGCACCATTTCCCTCCTTAGTTAGTTCTTTACTTCCAAACTTGCAAAAATGTGCATTTAGAAGTATTGACATGAACCTTTACCTGGCTGTCATTTCCTCAGGTTTTAAGTAGATGATAAATAAGAACTAAAACAGACCACACTCAGTTTGTAAGCAAGAAGTAACTAATTTCAAAATGGAAATACTCTCTTTCTGTGCACTAGTATGAAATGAGTTCTATTCCATTTGTCAATGCCAAAGTAAGTAGGAATAAGGTCCCTATGCACTTTCTATTTAGTACTCTGTAGGAGGTTTTTTTAGGATTTCAGTAGACCACAAGGAAGATAGATTTGGATAACACTGTGTACTTTGAAGATTCACATTTGGAGGTTTGTTTTGTTGTTATCCTTACCCACATGTAGTCAAATTATACAGCAAAAGTCAAATTCGGTGTGCTCCTAAGCGTTACAAGAAGCAAAATTGAGAGGAGAGGAAGCAAGTCACAGATTCTTTTCAGGCTTTCTTGATAAAAAGAGATAATTTCAATAATAAAAGAACTATTCTCTCTTGAGTCCTTTGTTTACATTCATTTAGACTCTTAAGTAGCATTTTATAATCAGACGAAGTTCAGATTAAAAAAGGAATAATTGCAGGATACAAGATTGCTTTTTGCGTGCTTAGCATTTTTAAATGTAGCTCTAATGTGAATAATATTTAGTGAAAGATTAGGTAGCAGTTTAAAAACTTTTCAGTTCGGATTTGTGCAACACATTTTGCAAAATTCCATTTATGACATGATAAACCATGGTTTGAAAATGATCATCTGGTTTCTTCCAGCTATTCCAACTGCACAACACTATTACCTGTGGTAAGTACTGAATAAAAACATTACATGCTTTATTACCAGAAAGGTCTTTAAAATTTACTTTTTTTTTTTTGCAGGGGATTGCTGTCTCGATCCATTTTGCAAGCTCAGAGTGCCTCTCCAATTTTTACTCATGTTTATGCAGCTCTTGTGGCAATTATCAATTCGAAGTTTCCAAATATTGGTGAATTGATCCTCAAGAGGCTGATACTGAATTTTCGTAAAGGGTATCGCAGAAATGACAAGGTATGTCAAATGAAAAGGGGCAATGTGCTGAAATGTGGAGTTCTGCAGTGTAACTGTGCCAGGTGTGTTCAAAGGAACACAGCCAAGACGTGGGTTGAGACCAGTCTATGGGACATTCAATAGTAGTAGAGTATCATGGAAGTTTGACAACCTGTTCTGGATTGATACTGTGATAGTTTGGGATTTTTTGATTTGGATAGGAGTGTTTAATTCTAATTTTTTTTTTGAGTGTACAGTCTTAATTGTGAACAACTGCCAGTATCCTTAAATAGTTTCATGACTCTAATTTGTTTGTGAGATGCATTCATCTATAGTATGTCTGGGTTAGGAATTTTTTCTTCCATATGTTAAAATTTCCTGGTTTATTTCTTTTGCAGCAACTCTGTCTAACATCTTCAAAATTTGTTGCACATTTGATGAATCAGAATGTGGTATGTTTCTTTGTTTCTACTCAATCCAAACCCTATATGGCTAATTTTTAGTTTAAGACAGCAGTACCCTAAATGAAGATTCTCTGTCGCTTCTGAAAGTTGCTGAAAGCCTGAGTGTGATGCCTGCTTTAATTTGTTAAAGTCTCTTTAAAAAAGATACTGGTAACTGCTTATGCAGTTATCACCACTTATTATTACACTTTTGCTCCAGAGCTTCCCCAGATTTTGTGTGTGTGTTTGGGCTAGTATTCAGGCATGTCTTGATGCAAAGCAAGGATCATTTGAGGCTCTGTCCCACAGATCTTAAATAGAGTTTTGTTGCAACATGTGTCTTAGCAGAAGTAAACTCAGTTGCATCTAAATCAGATTTATATCCAGCTCTATGCCACTTGTTTATGTGTCAGAAATCAGGATGCTCTGATTTAAATAATGTCAAGAAGCAGTGTCTCGGGAATGTTCAGCATTTTGGTAAAGAGGAAATTAATCTGAGATGTGCTATTTGTTCATATGCCTGATTCTGGAAGATGTGATTTAATTATAGGTACAGTGCACTTAGAACTGGGTTCTCTAATGTAAATGCTGGTTCATTTGCTTCTTGGAAATGAATTCTGTTATTTTTTTAATGGCAGAATATTTTTCATTGCTCTATTGTTCACTTCAATAAGAGTCACATTCACTAGAAAATTGGTGTAAATACTGATGCTAAAACTGGATTTGAAATTTTGACTTCCTCTTAATCAGCTTTGCCCCACTACTGCTGCCTTGTGTGTGTGATTAAACTGCTATGTTGTGTTATCCTCAAAGGCTGGACAGGTCTGTCCAGTAGATGACTGTGGTAATAGTGTAACATTGTGGATTCTCATTCTTTCCTGATACTCTTTCCACAGGCACATGAGGTTTTATGTTTGGAAATGCTCACTTTGCTTCTTGAAAGGCCTACTGATGACAGTATTGAAGTAGCAATTGGATTTATTAAAGAGAGTGGGCTCAAATTAACAGAAGTTTCTCCTAGAGGTATTAATGGTAAGTACAGTTAGCCAAAAGCTATCTTGGCATTTCTATTATATTTACACTGTAAATATTGTATTCTTATTTACATTTCTCTCTTCCGAAGCAATCTTTGATCGCCTTCGACACATTCTGCATGAATCAAAAATCGATATGCGTGTTCAGTACATGATAGAAGTCATGTTTGCTGTGCGGAAGGATGGCTTCAAGGATCATCCAATCATTCCAGAGGGATTAGATCTGGTGGAAGAGGAGGATCAGTTTACTCATATGTTGCCATTGGAAGATGACTACAACCCAGAGGATGTTCTTAGTAAGTTAGAAATGAAAGATAATTCTTTAACTGCATTCTCCAAGAAAATAACTTCAATATTAAATATTAATAGCCTTCTTCAAGTTGTGTTTTTAATAAAGATTCTCTTCTATTCTTAAGATGTTTTCAAGATGGATCCAAACTTTATGGAAAATGAGGAGAAATACAAAACGCTGAAGAAAGGTAGGGATACTTGTGTGTATACACAACCATTACCTATAAAGAAGCTGTTGCTGCCAGCATTTATTTGTCAGTGGGTGATATTTCTGTCCTATGTAACTCATTCAGTTCATAGACCTTCCCTTTGTACCTTGTTCGTGCTACTCAGTGCTGTTTCTCCATCTATGTAGCCATTCAGTTATATCTGCTTTTTGGCCTCTTCCACATTCTGTACCTGGGACATCCTTTCACTCTTCAGGGGTTGAATCAAGGGGGTTTTTGTAATGAAAGTACTGTGATCTGTGTTCCATTAATCTGGGATACTGCTCTTTCAGAAATTCTTGATGAAGGTGACACTGAATCTGAAGGAAATCAAGAAGCTGGAAGTAGTGAAGATGATGAAGATGATGATGAAGAGGAGGATGAAGATGGTAAGTGTATGACTGGCACCTTATAAGGAGTTGATGGAATGTAGATGAAACAGGAAAGAAAAGCTTAACCTTGGATATTTTGCAAAACTGAGATGTTCAAATGTTAAGCAATGTTTTCCTCTTTGGTTATTCTCAGATCTAAGTGTGTACTAGAAAACAGTATAAAAGTATGAAAAGAAGCATTCAGCACATGCAGAAAAGGAAAAGCAGCTTTGCCACATTGTTCTTGACAGTGTCAGTTTCCTTTGAGAAAAGCCTTGCAAACATAAGACATGAAAAAGAGCAAAGTGAAAACTCTTCTTTAACTTTTCCATGCTTTATCGTATTTTTAAGTCACTTTCAAAATTAGGATGAATTTTCTTAAAACTATATCTACATCCTCGATATCTCACTTGATTCAGTACAGCCCTCTTTCTTGATCTTCAGTGGAGACAATACTCATTTTTAAAGAATGTATTCAATTCCCTGGACAAAACGGTGATGGATAAGCATAACTGAAGTTTTTGTGCAGACTGCATGAGTGGTGGAAAAGCCAGTCAAGTAATGTTCCTGTAGAATACCAGGAATGGATTTCCTTACTAGTTTGGTGGTGTATTACACTGAAGAGCAGAGCTCCCAGGCTCGTAAAAAGTATGAACATTCACATAATTTTTCATTTTTCATGCTTTTACCAAACTTTAGGAGACTGAAGGAATAGTGAGTATTTTACAGAGCAAAGTGGTTCCCAGAGTGGTTTGGTTCAGAATGGATTTTTCTATGCTTGCTCCAGGACTTGCAGAGTGCTGTAATGTAGATCCTACAATTAACAGGAACTAAGAGTTACCTCTTAAAATCAGAGATGCTACCTAAAGCATTGTATAGCTAAATTTTGCAAGAAATGGATTGCTAATAATGTTGACAAGAAATGTTGAACCTAGAGGTTGCAGTGACTAAGAAACATGAAATGTCTTTAAAACAATAACCCTTTTAAAACTGTCTCTAAATATTTACCTTTGTTACAGATGAAGCAAATACTGATATTTCTTTTTTCTTATCTATAAAAATAAACATAAAAAATACATATAAACCTGCAAACAACCCTAAATTCTTCTAGAAAAATAGTGTGCTACAGACTCAGTACATGGTAAATAGGGCTGTCCTAAAAAATTACTACATGTGTCTTCCTTAAGACACATGTAGTATTGATTATATCATATATTGATATCGATTTTGCTTTTTACATGTTTGTTTTTCCAGGTCAGAAAGTTACTGTCCATGACAAAACAGAAATTAACCTGGTCTCCTTCCGTCGTACAATTTATCTGGCTATTCAGTCAAGGTAAATATAAATTATGCACCTGGGAGTGTATTTCTTTTGAAGTCAGTGAACTATAATTATCTTTCTTTTATAATTCTGTCTTAATATGCAATTCAAAAGGAAATAAGTAGGGAAGTGGTCTTTATGGAGCCTGACCTGACTGTATAAAGCAGACTGTTTTCCAAATTTTCATTCTAAGATGAATCTTGCTTGTTTTAAAATGTTTGGGTAGTGGACTGGGATTATTGCTGTAATGAGAACTTTCTGAGTGAACAGAGGTCAGTGAAAGGCAGTGTTCTTCAAATTTTGCAGCATCTTGAGAATTTATGAAAAAAATTTGAGACACCCTTAGAAATTCTGTAATTTGTCTCCACTTCTGAGATGGAGTTCTGTTGCCATCTGCATTGTTTGGAAAATCAGCATGCAGTTACCAGCTCTGAAGTGTAGTCTACTTGCAGTCATCTTGAGAATGAACTCCCCTTGCAGTTGTGGCACAAATACTCCAAACCTGCTGGGTGTAGCTTCTGTGTCACCCGGCTGAGAGGAGGAGTTGAGCTCTTGCAGCCCATAATACTCTGCAGGTCTGATCCTGCACGAGGAGTGCAATGATGTAGTTGTGGTGTTGATGATTAGACATGTGAATTAATACCATACTGAGGGCATCAAAGGCTCTCACATTTCTCAAAGTTGCTGTTAGATACTTTCTTGCCATTCTCAAACTTGTTCATCTTATGCATGGGGGGGAGGATGTACCCAGTGGCAGCTGAAGGCTCTCAGAGCAGGAGTGCCAAGAGGAGACTGTGGAGATTGCTTTTGGAGCTTGTCTGAAGTGCTTGCATTTCAGTGTATTTCAAAATGTGCAAAGCAAGCTCCCACTTTTCTGTTTTATTAAGTTTTGTAGGATGATGCAGTAGTAATAATGACTTGGATCATCTCGGTTTCTGGTTGCCTGTAAATGTAATCACTTTGGATTAATTTTCAGATAGAAACTCATGAAATATGAAATGTTTTTTGAAAAAACCACAACAACAATAAAATCTCAGCAAATCAAACAGCTGTTATACTTTACTTCAAAACAGTTGAAGTTTTAGCACCGTCAACCTTAATATAGTTTTGGAATGTTTTTAGCATAGTGTATATTGCACAGATAATAAGTGTTTTTTCTCTTCAGCTTAGACTTTGAAGAATGTGCTCACAAACTGCTGAAGATGGACTTCCCTGAAAGTCAGACTGTAAGCCTTTATTCTTACTCTTCTTTTTACTAACATTAAGATACACTACTATGACAGTATCTATAAACCTTGCACACATTCCACTACCTAGTTTGTAGAGCAGGCAGATGAATGAGAGTAATTCCTTACAGCTGTTGTTCCTCAAAATTAATTTCACAACCTTTAGAGCAAATAGACTGACACACATTTCATAAGCAATTTGTCTTATGCATGTGCTCCTTTCTGTCATGCAACACAAATGTTTGCTCATAGCCTTTTCGAAAGGTCTGTTGTTTGTACTGGTGATACTTCTGTCCTATGACAAGAGTACAGCAGCATGGTAGAGTTCTGTCTCTGAAAGGACTCTGGGTTGAAGATAATATTGCAGGCAGCTGTAAACTTTATCAGGGGGGCATGAAATTTAGCACAATGCTATGAGTGTGTTGTTTGGGTGCTGTCACAGTCTTTGAATAAACAGCATATTGAATTAAAGCAGTTTTGAGTGATTGCTTTGCTTTAATTTTGGAGATCATAAGACTAAAGCTGCTTTGTCCTCAAACTCTGTAAGATCAATGCAATTGCTGTGTTTTCAAGTAATGGAAACTGTTCTTCTGCTCAATGCTGGTAGAATGTAAATACACATCTCATTTTCCAAGCAGCCTTTCAGGCAGCTGTAAGCTGTCATCATAGGAGTTGCACTTGGGTGGGCTCTTTAACTTCTTGTGGCTTTAATTATCAGTTTTATTTGAAACAGTATGTGTAATAAATGACTTTAATGTAAGACTAACTAGTGAGGGGAGATCTGGGCTGCATTTAGGTGTTCTTTGAGAACTTGTTTACGTATCATTTTTTTAATTCTTCTGCTATTGCTTGTTTCTAGGCAATTTAGATGGAATTAGACTAAGAACTGAGATTATATATATTTTTAATCTAGTTCTCCAATTCTGTGCATGAAATGCAATATTAAGCATGCATAAGATCATAATTCTCAGTGAAGTATACATAACCTGAAGAATTCTAAAGAGAAAAAAAAATGCTGTTTCCCAGCAATTCAATTCAGCTATAAAGAATAGAGCAAACAATCTAGAATATATGTACTAGACCATACGACAGAGTTATAATGCGTAATACTCCTTGCTTGTAGTGAGAACTACTTAACTCTTAGGATTTAATACCATGGCAGTCTCTGTCAGTTCCTAACTTCTGTGGGCAAAAGCTGCTCAGAAAAAATAAGGGAAGGAAAAAGAAAAACCCAACAATTAGTATCAACCTACAATTCAGTACTAGTTTCAGGAATTACTACAATTCAAGATTCAAAACTGTTGTAAAACTTTATCCTCTTAGCACATGAGACTTCTTAGTACTGATTTCTTTTTTTCCTTAAGAATCATAACTACTCTTCACCTTGTTTAATCAAATATATGAGAGCTTTGACTTGCTCATTGTATAGAATGAAGCTCCTTTATGGGGGAAAAATCTTTAAAAGGAAAGATGCTTCCTGATCATTGTGAGAGCAGAAAGAATAAACAGATGTAGGCAGTAGTTATTTAGGGGTTTCTATGGCTTGAGTCTGTACATGTGGATTAAAAAAACTGAATACATTCAGCAGGAAATTTGTTTAAATTAACTGCCAGAAAAATCATCTTTTATTTGGTCAAGCTACTGTCTTCAGATTAAAGCCTTTGTTAAATGAATTCCCGCTGCCTTCCTTAAAAAACAAGCTATTATTGAGTTTGCAGATGCCACCAAGTTGGGCAGGAGTGTTGGTCTGCAGGAGAGCAGGAAGGCAGAGGGATCTGGACAGGCTGAGTCTGTGGGCTGAGGCCAGCAGTGTGATGTTCAATGAGGCAAAGTGCTGAGTCCTGCCCTTGGGTAACAGCAGCCCCAGGCAGAGCTATAGGCTGGGGCAGAGTGGCTGGAAAACTGCCCTGCAGCAGGAAGAGACCTGGAGGTGCTGGCTAGCAGCAGATGAACATGATCCAGCAGTGCCCAGGTGACCAGGAAGGCCAATGGCAACCTGGCCTGGATCAGGAATAGCATGGCCAGCAGGACAGGGGCAGTGACTGGTTGTCTGTACTCAGCAATTATCAGGGACTGTGAGGCCACACCTGGAGTGCTGTGTGTGGCTGAGGGAGCTGGGCTTGTTCAGTCTGGAGAAGAGGTGGCTCAAAGGGGAGCTTATCACTCTGCAAGTGCCCAAAAGGAGGGTATAGCCAGTGGGGGCAGGTCTTTCCTCACAGATAACAAGTGACAGGACCAGAGGAAATGGCCTTAAGTTGCACCAGATGAGTTTTAAATTAAGCACTAGGAACAATTCCTTGACTGAAAGGGTGGTCAGTTGTTGAAGCAGGTTGCCCAGGCAAGTGGTGGAATCAGCGTGCCTGGAAGTGCTCAGAAGATGTGTGGATATGGTTTAGTGGTGAACTCAGGGGCATTGGGTTTTCGGTTGGATTTGATCTTAGAGGAATTTGCAACCTTTAGAATTCTCAACTACTATTGTTTTAGCCATAAAGCACTTCTTTTTTTTTTCCTGTCTGTTTTACTGAAAGCTTCAACAAACAATATTGCAGGATGTTGTTATCTTCTTCACACATTCTGATTCAAAGCTTTAAACAGTCTTGAGAAATTTGCTTGCTGAACTCTAGGGTCAACCTGCAAACTTTGTTTATGCTCATTCTCTATTCCAACTCCTACTATGAATAGCAGTCATCATGAGAAGCAGGAACCTAGAGCATTTAGCTAAAGTATTTCTTAAAAATCAGGTGAAAAGGTTCTCGTTGCTAAATTTTTGTTCAAATCAAGTGTGATTTTACAGTAGCTTTCTGCTTTTCTTATGAAAGGCTTTACTTAACACTATATTGATTTAATTTTGTCATGTAGACTGTTTTCCACAAGCTTTGAGTAGTAAATTGTCAATGAAATACAATCAAAAAACTAATCAGAATATCTGGAACCTAAAGACAGATGCAAACAGGTTTGAGACTTCATGACCGTCTTTTTGGATAACTCTTCAGAAATCTTCACGTACAGAAACTTTTGCTGTAATTTATCAGGGCTGAGTTCAGAAAAACATTAGCAATTTTTACCAGTGGTTGAATTATCAGATCATCATGTCACATTAACTGCTGTGCAACACAATTTGTTTGTCTGTTTAATACCAGTAATGGATCTATCACACAGCTCTGACTCACAGAAAGAGGATTAAGGTTCAGATGGATAATCTGTGAACTGGAACAACATAATACTGCTTTTTGGCATTGCAGTTTAGGACCAGCTGCTGAGGAGGGATGTCAGCACTCCTCTGGTTTTTTTTTTGGTTTTGGTTTTTTTTTTTTTCTTTTTTTATTTTAGGACGAACATTTAAAGTGTTCAAGTTCTTTCATTTCTAAGTAAATTTTACTAGGATTGGGTTTGCTTTTATTAAAGTTATTTAGACCCATTGAAGCCTGCAGTTCAAAAGTGAAATAGCTTTGCTGTCTGTACTACAGTCTGTGCAAAGCTGTTCTAAACAAGCCTTGCAATTGCTTCTTTGGACATATGTTCAGTCTTGGCAGAGCTTACTATTTTACTTTTTTAAAAAAGTACTGTTATTATCTCTGTTAAAGCTGTATTAATTCCATGAATTACCAAAGAAGAAAATATAAATAAATTAAAACTGTAGTTAGAGGAGAGTGGTATTGCCAGTTGTTCTGGCTTCTGAACTGTGGGGAAAGCAAGCAAACAAGCCTGACTGAAATGCAGACAACTAAAAAAAGTAAACCAACCATACATTGTTTTTGCTCTTTGAAAATATGCCTAAAATGGATTGGCTTTTAGGCTTTTCTTCTTTCTTGACTTGTGATAAGAACTAAACTTGTATAGAGAAATGCTGCTAAATTAAATTAGAGCCTCTTCTAACACTGTGCACATTCCAGATAAAGGTAATGCGTCACCAGATTTTTATTTTTTTTTTGCTTGAAATGAGAAAAATTCTTGCAGGCACAGCCTTCTGAAAGAATTATGCATGCATCTGACACATCTTAATTTTTATGGGGTGGTGTCAGTTGCTCAAAGCAGTCCTAGTTGGTGCTGTGGGAGTGTCAGTGTCTCATGTTATTTATTCCTTGAGTCTTGAAGATAACACAAGCACTTATGTTGACTTGACTATTTTCACTTTCAGTGAAAATACATCAGGAAACTGATGCAGAGCAGGATGGTCTAAGGCTGATAATTACACTCTGGTCAAATTGATGATTTCTTAGATACATTAGTTTCTTCTCTAACTGAAGGGCATTGCAGCTGGTAGGTTTAGCTGCACTGTGATTAGTTCACAGCCTTGCTACTGTCTGTGAAAGATAATCATCCTTAGATGGTAGTTTTCTTGCCTTTTGAAGCAGGAGGTTTTTCAGGACCTGAGGTGCAGAATCATTCGGAATTTCCATGATTTATCAATTAAAAAAAAAGTACATTGCATGCATGTACCATGTTGATGTCTAATGAAGGTACAGAATCCATACAGAATTAGGCTGGTTTACTGATAGAAAGCATTAGGTAGAATTCTGACTAGATTTTGATCTTCCACAGATATGTATATGCATTTAAACTAATGAGGTGGAATTGCTCAGATTACCACAGTGAAATCACTTAAAGTGAAGTTTTGCACGTGCAGCCTTCAGTAGAAGCAAAGAGATACTGTGGGATTTTGATGTATTATTTCATTTTTGTGTGTTTGTGTGTTGCATACTTGTAGCAACGTGATTAAAAATATATCTATCCTTATATCCAGTTAATGATTCCAGTGTAAAATATTGTCTTAATTTATGCAAGATCTGTGATAACTATATTCAGCTTTAAGCATATGTTGCTCTAAACAGAAAAGAGATTGAGCAAAAAAAGGGACAAAAGTTGAGGAAGACCATTAGCTGAGCACAGGACAGACCTGGAGACTTCTTAGTAGCTGCCAAAAGCTCTGCACATAGTTTGACAGGAGTCTGCTGCTGGAACGCCTTCCATGGCTTTGCCAGCTTTGGCTCTAAGTGGTAACTCGACAAATTAAGAAGAGAAAGCAGAGGTGCTGGGAAAAGTAGGCTGTGTGATGGTTACACCCATTAAAATGTGCAGCAGTAAGGAAAGCTTTAAGGTAGTCAGTGGAAGTAAAATACACTTCAGTGAATTAAAGGAGAAAAAAGGAAAAGTGTGGCATCTGTAAAAGCAGTGAATATACATAAAACGCAAGGCACTCGTTTCACATAATTCCAATTTCACATTGATTTGAATGAACCTAAGGCCTGCACTAGGTTTGCTCCTGGCAAATCAATTCCTTTAGTTCCGTGAAGAAACTTCTAGAAATGAAGTGTTGACATTGAAAATTTTAAGAATAGCTTACAGAGTAGGGATGTCTCCTGATGGCTTCAGCTTGTGCATGCAAGATGGAGCAGAGCTGTGGGGCTGGCAGAAGAAGGGAGGTGGAAATGGCATCACTGGCAGCAAAGGAGGGCAGAAGTGACCTCCACATGGAGGCAGCCTGGCTGCAGCTCTGAAACTTCAGTCTTGGCTGAATGCAAATCTGAAAGAAATTGCAAAAAAATGAGGGGAGAAGGGCAGCGGGGAAGTACTAGCTGTGAAAAGGAACCTGTGATCAGAAGGGGATAAGTTACTTTAGCTCTTCTGCCTGCCATGAACACAGCCTTTATGTGAAGCAGAGAGAAGATAGATTGGGCAGGGTGTGCTTGTGGTTTAAAGTGGTAAAACAGGGAGAAAAAACCAAAACAAGTCTGATTTTTCTGTCTTTTCCTTTAGCATCTTTAAATGTATGATGATACTTGCCATGTTAGATTGAGTCATGGTTCATCTAAACCATTATTCTGTTTGGGTAAGAAAAAATAGAGACTGTTTAGGGAGACCTGTGAGAAATGCAGTGTGTTTAGAGGGAGAGCATTTTCTCCTTATCCTCTCTCTTAGCAGTTTTGGGAAGTGCTGCTGTTCTTTATGATACAATAATAAATTCAAGATCTTCACAAAAGATGATTCACCATCTATATGAGATGTCAGGTATTTTGAAGTGTTTTCCTTCATGGTTGGATAGCTATGTATACTTTCTTAATTAAGCTGAATAGTTACTTGCTGAGCATTGTATGAAAACAGTTAACACACTATAGAAATTGTTTGTACAATTGGGGTACAAATTCTTTCTGGTCTTCAAAACAAGTGATGGACTAAATAACAGGCTCTTCATGCCATAAAGAGCATTGGGAGTACAGAAATTTGTTCACTAACTTTTAAAGCTGTAAATTAAGCTAGTATTGCCATCTGAGCTTGTTGCGTCTCTCAAAAAATAATTAAATAATTGTAAAGTTTGTTAATTTTAAATCTGGAAGACAGTTACTCTAGACCTAACCTCAAATTGTTTAGATAACGCCAGTAAGAATGTCTTCATGGGCAAACCTATTTTCGTGCATGTCATTATTCAAGATACCCTCCTAGAAATCATTGTAATATTTAATTAAAATGTTAAAATATTTAATTACTGTAAACCACTGGGGATACCAAGGCGATAATTGCATTTAAGATGAGGAAGAAAAGTAATTTGTTTTTCAAGTCTTCCTGACATTATTAACAGTGGCATCAGCACTTTACCCTTTTTATTGTTAAAAACTGATTAACTGCAGCATTACTGTAAAATGGGATAATATAAAAAGTTAATATGCATTTTAATACATCACATTAACACAATGTGACAGTGTTAAAAGGAATGCCTTTAAACACATCTGTAAGTTTATTTGGTGCATTAGTGGCTTGTTATTTGGAGGAGTAGTTTCTTTTCTTGTTCAGCATTTGGCTTTTTATTGGTTTTGAACTTTTATGATGAGCAAAAATGCTTCTTCTGAGTACTTGCTTGGAAGAATGACATAAGTGGGAGAATATGAAATCCAGTATATGCTGCAGTAGATTGGTGAAAGACACAAAGAGAACAAAATGCTTGAAATCATCTGGTAGTTTTTATAGGAATGTTACTATTAGTTTAAAGAGAAATTAAACTAATAATGAAAGATGCATGACTGACAGCCAGAAATCTATTTGGGAGTGTCATAAATTGGTTTACACTATGGAATTGGTCTTAGGAGAAAACAGTAATAAAAAAAGTGATGGGAAAAACCTGCAGGGCTATTTTAAGCATTGTGTAATTTCAGGGCTTTTAATTTACATAAAAACGTTTGCTCCCTTGTCTTAATTAGTGTTGCCAATGTACCCTAAACCAATTCACAACTGCATTACAAGCTGTATCTCAGGCAGAAGGGCAGGGGAATAAATTTGGGTTTGAACCTGCATGGTTTCACTTGCCAGGACCTCTGCTTTCAGCCACTGAAGGGCTCTGGCCCGAGAGGTGGGGTGCAAAGTGTTTCCCTCTGGCTCCTGGTTTGCTGTGTGTGAAAGGGGAGGAAGAGGCAGCTACCAGGGGTTGATCTGGTAATAATCATGGGCTGATGGTGTTGGAAGACAAGGAGGAAGGGAGCCAGAGGGTCTGTATTCCAGAAAGACTGGACTACCTGTCCTGCTTAGCTGGCATTATGGAACGGGAGAGCATCTTCCATTCTTCTGTCTACGTTCACTGAGGGGACAGGAAGATGGAAGGCAAGCTGCCAATGATGGGGGATGCACAAATGTTTGGGGAGACTAATCTAGCTAGGCGTCCTCTGTTCATTCCTAGCCAAGAAGGAGAGATGCTCTTCTATAAAGGGTGATTCAGAATTCAGCCTAAAACAGCTGCTTTAGAAAAGTTTCTCTTTGTTAGAGAGGAAGTCCAGGCATATTGGCCTCCCAAAGGCAAGTTTAGTCTTTTTAAACATCCCACTCAGGGCTGAAGCTGTTGCAGTGGAACTCAGCTTCTGCTAAGCAGGGCTTGTCAGGCAAATTATGGCTGAATAGTTAAAGGTATCAGTATATACCAGCATCGACAGATATTTCTGATTTTGGAAATAACTGCTAAGAAATGCACATAGTGTTTCCAAATGATTTGTCTGTGAGCCATTTTGACACTTGGAAAGTGTAAAGAATTTTCATTTTCTGTAAATGTATTGGTTTGGGATTGGTGCTATTTCCAACATACAAAAAGAAAACATAGAAGGAATATCACAAAAAGAGGCAACTGACAAACAAAAACAAAACCATGAAAAAAGCCTTCAAAACCTTCACTTTTTATCTTGCAATTCCTTTTTTCATTGTGGTAAAGTCAGTTTGTAAATGAGCTCCAACTTTTTTTTGGTGAAATGTACATTCTGTTAACACATAAATCTTAGTTTAGGCAGAAGAGGAAATTTGAAGGGCAAAGGTTCATATTCGTACCCAGAAAAATTCAGAGGACTACTGGTGTTGCCAATGAAGTGTCATGTAAATACTCATTTCAAAGCTTGCATCCATGTAAGGCTTCCTTCAGTTACTTGGTATGTACTGATGGTTTTTTTTGTTGCTACAGTGAATTTACCTAGAGAAATATTCTTTTTTCCATAACCCAGAAAGAACTCTGCAATATGATACTTGACTGCTGTGCTCAGCAAAGAACATATGAGAAATTCTTTGGGTTACTGGCAGGGGTGAGTTCTGTTTCAGATTTTATACTTTATGATAGAAAATTTTGTTGTTATACTCTATTTTTTGTCTGTCAAACTTAAGTTTTAATGGATAAATAAAACTAACAGCTTTTTTATCATTCTGAAAATGCTTATGTTAGTTGATTGTTTTAGTGGATTGAATTAGCACTTTGATTGTAAAAAGCATGGTGAATGCAGAATGAGAGAACTCACTTTTCCTTTATATTGTTGCTTATTTTGCCTCCCTTTTTTCTCATTATGATAGAACAATAAATCAGTGGCAAAGAAATGGTATTAGAAAGACATAATAGTATTATGAGTTACCAGAAAATAGCCTTTTTACAGTGCTGAAGATTAATCTTGGAGACTCTTGTCATTTACTGCCTTGTTCAAAGCTGCTTAGTAGGTTTAATTTAGAGCACAAGATTGAATGCCTGCTGTCCTGGGCTTGTGGGTGTTATGTTTGCTCCTCAATAAACAGCTAACTCTGGTTTTGTGTAAGTAACTGCTAATTTAGCTGCAGTTATTTCTTACTTAAGGTTTCCCTATCGATAATATTGACATGTCTGAAGAGTTAAGGTGAATACTTGTATTCTCAAGGGAGCAAGCTGTGCTGAAAAGGAATGTTTCTTCTCTTTTGTAGTTTTCATCCATTATTTTGGGAAATCCTTTTGCTGACAGTCAGTTACAAAGCACTAACCATATGAATCTGCATGTTCAGGTGGATGTAGATGTCGATTTCCATATTCTCTGAAATGTTTATGTCCAAAATGTCTTAGTTCTGTTTCCTGCTGCCTCTCTAAACTGAAAGAGTTGTTCAGTGATATCCTAAAAAACATGGGATTGTATCAGGTGAAAATACTTGATGTATCAAAGTCAAGCAAAATGCAAAATAATTTGCTGTAGTTCAGAATTGATAATTACTGCTTTGCAATGCAAATGAGTTTCTTGTCCTGACAAAGTGCTCAAAGCTATAAAACACATCCATTTGAGTGTTTGCTCTTCTTCCAAGGGTTATTTATAAAGGAAGTCTTGCAGAAAATATTGACACCATTAGGTCACTTAGTTGTAGGTTATCTGCATGTTTAGTGTTTTGTTTAAAGTGATTGATTAAATTGTACCATATTGTCTCAGCGTTTCTGCATGTTAAAGAAGGAATATATGGAATCCTTTGAAGCCATTTTCAAGGAACAGTATGATACCATTCATCGTTTGGAAACGAACAAACTGAGGAATGTGGCCAAGATGTTTGCTCATCTCCTGTACACTGATTCAATTCCCTGGAGTGTAAGTTAAAACAAAAAGCCATTGTCCTTGATCTCTTGTTCAACAGTTGATCTCCAGTACTCCACAGTAACATAGAATACATTAATTCTAGTATTATTCTACCATTTGGAATGACTTGTGGCAAACTGGATTATCTCAAGTAACTTCTCAGACACTGTTGAAGAATTCTGTTTTTTTCTATCTCCTCTTTCTCCCTCTTGTGTATCATCATCCTCTCTGCCCATTTTTCAGTAGTTGATTTAAGCTATTATTTTGGGGAGTTCAGCTGGAATTGGTTGGTTAAAAGGTACTTCTTTCGATAAAGAGTTTTAAGCTTCCAATTTTGATAAATTAGAAATGGTATTGAATTTTAAGACAGTTAAAAATACTTCTATTTTATTATTTAAATACCTAATAAATAAAAGCAATCTCACCTTCTGAGATATATTATTATATTACATTAAAAATTAAGAAATAAATATCGAGGTAACTTCCCATTTCATATTGTTTTATTCTTGTTTCATAGCCTAGTCTAATTGTCATTCTTTGAGCACACATAAGTCAGTCCAAATATTTTACCTCTCCTATATTAAAGTCCCAAATCTCTTACCTTGCCAGAAGTTCATGCATCTGATTTTGTCTTGTGGAGCTTTCCTAGGTAAAAAAAATCCTTAAAGAATTACTTAGATAAATATGATCAGCAGCTGCTCTCAGGTAGTAGAAAAGAATTTTTGAGAAAGACAGTCTTGACTAGAATTTATGAACCTTGGGGGAAAAAAAATCAGTCTTTATTAGTTATTTCAGGAGGACAAAAGTTTTTAAGATAAAAAAAGAATGTATGTTTAAACTTAATGGTTTAAGTTTTGCTTTTTTGAATATTTTCAGGTCCTTGAATGTATAATACTGAGTGAAGAAACTACCACATCCTCCAGCAGAATTTTTGTCAAAATATTCTTTCAGGAACTCAGTGAATATATGGGACTTCCTAATTTAAATGCAAGATTAAAAGATGAGTAAGTTGAAATTTTATTTTCAAAACTGTAAATTTAATTAGGTTCTTTATCTGAAAACATACAGATAAGAGCTCTGTGTTCAGGTTCAAGTGAGACTGCCCTTCTGTAGCTGCAGTGCTTCAAGAATAAGTTCATGTATAGATTTAGTCATTGCAAGGAGTCACTTTTGAAGCTGAGTGCATTGCTGTCATTTTGGGTTCAAGTACGTGCATGACTCTTTGAAAGATGTATCTGTTCCCCCTCCACCCCCCAGTGACACTCAGCTACTGTAGCAATTTCCCAGTGCCAGTTTATTTTTATATATTGTCAGCTATACAGCTGCATAATAAATGTTACTGGGGCTTTTCTTTCTGACAAAACTTAAAAAAACCCACACAACTATTAGTAACAGTTTCTCTAGGATTACTTACTAATCTTTAAATGTAGTATAAATAACATTCTTATAAATCCGTGTGGGATTTAATGCATTGCATTCTGACAGTGTTACTTGCAGTTGCTTGAGCTATTTCCTCTAAGTTGGAATTTCTTCTGTGTATGATGAAGAATTTGGTAGATGCTTTAGCTCTTGTAAACTTCAATTTGAAACTATTGCTAATGCCCTGTATGAGGGGATTTCAGCATGAATCCCTAATCTTTGAACTTCTAGGTCAGCGCCTGTTATCCTTTGCTATCCCAGGCTGCTGCAGTTCCACAAGGCACTTCAGGGCTTCACAAAGTTGTCATTATCTGTCAGTATATATGCAACTCTCCTGTGTGTGAAGTTTATGTTGTCATAAAAGAGCAAGTTTTTAAATAGCATTTGATGAGGTGCATCACAGGTACAAACGATGAAAGTGTTGAAAAATGCATGAAGAGAAAACTTTTGCTTTCTTGTGGAGATTCATACAGTTTCTTTTGCAGTTTCTTTATGTCAGTGAGAGTGCTGAGCTGGCATGGTGTTTAACATAAATGTTTTGTTTCCATCAGGACACTGCAGCCTTTCTTTGAGGGATTATTGCCTCGAGATAACCCAAGAAACACTCGCTTTGCCATCAATTTCTTCACTTCTATTGGCCTTGGAGGACTAACGTGAGGAACACTTCTTTCATTTGATAGTTACTTTCTTCATCTTCCCTCTCCCTGCAAACAAAAAAATAAAATTGAAAAACAATTTTCTTTTTTTTTTTTTTTTCTTTTTTTCTTGCTAATTAGGGATGAATTACGGGAACATCTTAAAAATGCACCAAAGCTGATTATGACACAGAAACAAAATGTCGAGTCATCAGATTCCTCTTCATCTTCAGACACAGACTCTTCCTCAGATTCTGATTCTGACAGCAGCAGTAGTAGTTCAGAGTCATCCAGCAGCAGTGACTCCTCATCTAGCAGTGACAGTAGCAGTGACTCAGGTATTTAAACACCAGCAGTACAACTATTTGCTTCTCTTTTATTTTTCCATATATGTTTATTACTGTTTCTGTATATACTTATTTTGAGGCAAATCTGGCTATAGACAGTGGTCATTTCTCTGTTTTGAAAACTAATAATTTTTTTTTTAACCTAAAGTTTTAAAATATTCAATATTTCTCACAGAAATTTGTTTTTGAATTTGAACTCAGAAAAACTAAGTTCCATTTTTAGAGACTTAAATATCTGAGAAACATTGGTTCGTAGATTACTTTTTTTACACAGTTGATATCTGTTGCACTCTACTATGGCTTCAGTTTATTGGAGGATTGAGGGATTAGAGTCATTCCCAATTATTTTCTCTGTGTTTACTAGTGAACTGTAGAGACTCATGTCTACAACTCTTTTTTCTTGGCTTAAATGAGTGAGCTTGATACTCCTTGTGTCTTTTCCTGGAAATATGTGCTTCTTCCTTGAGTCAGAAATCAGTTCTTCAGTTCTTGCAATATCTTTAAATATTGTTCTCCATCTAAGTCCCTATTTCTAATTCCTTTTCTTCAGGAAAAGTTCATGTGGTGATATGGTGAAAGTTCTTGTCTGTAGAGAAATTTCCAAGGAAGAATTTCCTTTTGCTGATAATGCACTTGGTATTTTTATGCATTGTAATTAGTGTTTGGTGTTGGATACTGTTGTGCTGATGTAGAAACTTCTATTAGACATGAACTGTCATAAACATTTCTTAATCTTTAAAGTAGTTGCTATTATGAGTTAGTGTGTGCAGTCTTTCCCAGTATATATAGCAGGAGCAGATGATAGCACAGCATGACTTCCTGTAGCACGGAAGTTTGCTGATTCAAAGTTAATTTGATTTATTACATGTCTTTGAAATGAAAATTATTAATAAAATAAAAGCAGTGTGAACTGCTCCTGCTTTGGAAATGCAGTTCTGTTCTCCAGCACAATCTCCTGTCCAAGGTGGGAGCTGTGTGTCATGGCTAACAGCATTAGTGACGACAGCGCGAGAGGAGGGCGCAGGCAAACAGGGTCAGGGGAGGCACTGCTTCAGCACAGAGCCAGATGGTCCTGCAGGGACAGCTGCAGCTCTGCTGAGCTGCTTGGTAGGAACCAGAGGGGTCAGTCCTTAGTGACAAACCCAGTCTGCAAGTAGAAAGACGGGTTTTTCCAAGTTTAGGACCTTCTCTTATACTACTTGCCTTTTCTCTGTTGAGTAACACAGTCATTAAAATTTGCATCTTGATACCTTTGCAGCCTGGTTTCACTTTTCAGTTTCTTGTGTACTTTAGCAAAGTGGTCAAAACACTAATTGGAGATAACAGTATTATTTAATGGTAAATTGAGTTAAGTTACTGTTGCTGGTTATAACTCCAAAGTCTTCCTGTGTTCACAGCTTTTTAAATCTATAAAATTATTTGGAAGAGTTAAGAGGCATTTTTCAGAAGAATGTGCTGCAGTATTTCAGTGTTGGTGCAGTGTATAAAAGAAAAATTGGAAAACCTGCCGATTAGAAATTGAGCTAAGTTAGAGATTACTGTTGTACTGCCTGTTAATGCTTGGAACTTCATCAGCTTGCTCAGCTCAGCACTGCCCTGGGGAGTTAGTTCTAAAACAGATCCAGCAGAGGATGAAATATATCTGCCATGAAAGCACCTGGTTCTTTTCTGTTTGCTTTCTCAGGTCTTTTTATGCATGCTGGTGGATGTAAAATAGTATGGAAAACACTGCTTAAAAAACTTAATGGATTAAAATGTATCTGAATTGATCCATCATTGCATTTTAACAGAATGTCAGCCTGCCTTAGTGCAGACACAAGACTGGTCAATTCAGATAATGCATGTACTAATAAATCAGTTCATGGCTGTGGTATTTTCAGAAGGTGATGAGAAGCAGCTGATGTGATTCTGTGGTTCAAACTCTAAGGTGAATGAATGGTTATTGTAAATGGCTGTTAGTACCACATACTGTCAGGTGGGATGTAAAGGTCCCTGATAAAGAGCAAGCAGGAAGGGTAAGACCTGTTCCACTGTGATGAGACTACTGTGTATTTAGAAATACAGAAGTCAGTTTTAATCTTGTTGACAAAGCTGTCACTATTTCTCCTGAAAGATTAGACCATTGTTATATTGCTGCAATACCATTACCTCAAGCCATTTCATCCTACCTCTTTTTCCTCGTGGGATAGTGTTGGAGATTTTTCCTCATTTGCTGTTTTTCATCTCCATTGACTGATAAGCTTGTCTAGGAAAAGTAAGTGATTTTGAGACTGGGTAGTCTGGGAAAGGTTGTTTTTCTAGAAAAAAAGATTATTTGTGAGAGTGCTTTAGTGTATGACTTTACAGCCTATGCCTGATCCTTGGGTACAAGTCAGCAAGAGGGTAGTGGCAGGTAGAGGCTTTCAAAACACAGGCATCACTTGCAGATAGCAAAGGGATAAAAATCAGGAGTTCATTATTTTGGATCCTCTGTCCAGGTACATGTGCACAAATGTTTTCTGGTAAAAAACACTCTCTAGAATTCTTTCTGTAGTTTAATAAGTTTAATATACTAAATTAAAATGCAACCTTAGTTCCATAATTTGTTATAATTTCAGATGTTTCTAAGGCCAAAAGAAGGAGAACGCAAAAGAAAAATAGAGAATCTGATAAAGTTTCCAGGAAAAAACAAGAAAAGAGAAGAAAATCGCTTGAA
The DNA here is from genome assembly GCA_013397295.1 of Polioptila caerulea. Taxonomy (NCBI): domain Eukaryota; kingdom Metazoa; phylum Chordata; class Aves; order Passeriformes; family Certhiidae; genus Polioptila; species Polioptila caerulea. The sequence goes on from VYXF01007245.1 coordinate 2,096,409, forward strand.
AAGAAAATTGGAAGGAGGCAGCAAGAGGAAAGAAGTGATACTGAGAGCAAATCAGAAAGAAATCACCGCCATTTAAGAGAATCACACAGGAGGGATGAGGTTTCAAAGTACCACCACAGGGATGAGTCCAACGGCAGAGATGGTTACCACAGCGGAAAGGATAGGAACCATGAGAGAAGTAAGGATCCAGAAAATAAACACAGCAATTCAAAACTGAAGAAAGCAGAAAGAAGAGCTTCTTCAGTGTCTGATGATGAAAATCACAGACATTGGAGCAAAGATAATGGACATCGTAGTAGGAAAAGGGAGAGATCGAAGTCCCGGGAGAGGGAGCGCGGCCGCGCGAGCCCGAGGGAGGAGGAGCAGCAGGAGCGCTCCCGGAACGGCTCGGAGAAGGCGCGGGACAGGCACAGCCGGCACCCCGAGCAGCACAGGGAGCCCCAGCCCCATTGCCATTCCCACAGGAGCGCCGAGCGGCGCAGGGAGAGCTCCCCGCACCGGCGGAAATAACGCCCGGCCCGTCACCCAGGGGAGCGCTCCCGACCTGTTGGAACTGCGTCTGAAATCTAGTACTGAAGTTTCTTTTAAAAAAAGGATTTTGTACAAAGTGATAGTTTGCATTTGTAAATTTTACCAGACTTTTTCAAATTTTCAGTACCACTTTTTTATAACTGTATCATTGAGTCTTTCTGTTATGTTCTTTGTTTGGAAAGACAAAGCTCTTTATTTTGTGAATAAAACAGTAAGATACCAGCAAATTGGGTGTTTTGTCGCTTAGTTTCAAGTATTTGTAATAGTAACTTTGCATTCTATAAAACATTGAGTTTTAACTTCATGTGTTAGTTGAAGGCCAGATGCTGAGGCTGGGTGTGATAATGTACAAATTTCAGACTACAATGTGAATGCTACATGACAAAACTATAAAATTTTCAAACAGGCATCCTATATCTGCATGTTCTTTCAACCTCACAAATATGAAAGACTTTTAACCAAAATCTTCAGGAAATAATTGATTTTTTTCTTCAAGACTTAAAAATTCAAAACACAATGTTGCTGTTTTAAATGTCACATGTGAAAGTGTGTCAGCTTGTTCTGTTACTTTTCACAATGTTTTTTAATATTGTGACATCCTGAGCTAGTTACACTTGTGATCTTTTTGGAAAAAGGGTTGGTTTGGTTTTTATTTTTTTCTGTTGTGACTGATTTCCAAGTCTTAGTCTTCAATTCTATCCCTACAGCAGGAACATTTAAGGACCCTCTTTTCCAGTATATAAAAAACCAAGAAAGCAAAACAGGAGGTGTTTCAAATCTTTTTGGATGTTTTGAAGTGCTCATGTTTTTTGGAAGTAGAGTTCAAAAAAATCACACCTCAGTTGCTGCAGCACTTAAAGATGTAAAATTGTTCTAGCTAGAGTTGTGGGGTACAACTCACTCAATCTTGATTTCACGAGAAATTAATCAATATCATCTGGTTAAGACTAATTCTCAGGAAAAGTTACAGAAAAACTTGCAGCCTTCAGGACTGAAATAGGGAATAGTGTGGGGCAGGGTCAGTAGGAAAGAGGTGGTAGTTGCAGATTATGCAGTTGTTGCTGTCTGACAATGTTTCTTTTTTATTTGTGAAATCAACACAATTGCTGGACAAAGGAGAACTTTCACATTTCATGCGTAAATCATATTTCTTGTATAAAGCATAAGAAATACATTGAGCTATTTTATAACAGAAAGGAGAACCATTCCTAAGGAAATAGATCAGTTTTGCCTAAATTTTGTCACAGCATTTTTCTAAGAAAAATGTCTATTTTATTTTTTCTCTATATTTGACAGAATTTATTTCTGCAACCTTACATGTAATAAAATGTTTTCAGTCAAAAACATTTTCAGAGAAAATAAATTATATTGCAGAAAAAAGTAAGATTTCTATCTTGTTAAGGCACCCAGCTAAAAATACTTTGGTGGCATCATGTGTTATATGTTTAAGCTGTTGGGTTTTTGCCCAACACATGTCTCATTTTCAAAATGATTTGTGCATTTTGGCAGTGTGTAAAATCCACAAAAACTTAATTTGAAAGAATGTTTTCTAGAGAGAATTCTGCTAATTCTTATGCTTCTTTGATAGCTCTCTATGCACATTATTAAATCTATACTCCATAACGGTTTAATGGTACATGCTTATTTAATATATCTACAGTAATACTTCCCTTAATATGTTATGGGTTTAATAGCATATATTTTATTAACCCATAACGTTTGAGATATTCTGGTCTAGTTGAAAGGTTTGTTAATGACGCCTTTAATAAATGGAAATAAATTGAAACATTACATGTGAAAACATGTAACATTTATTCTGCAGCATCCTGTGCCAGCAGTGCAGTGCTTTACTATAGAGTATCTGTAAAAGCATGTTTCTTTTATAGCCTCTGCCTGATCACTTGAATTTTCTACTTTGTGGTGTGTTTTGCTTGCCATCTTGTGCGTGATTTTGTAGACCTAAACCTGTATGTTTGCCATTTTTCCTTTCTAGAAGTTAAAATTCACCTGCAGGCTCGCCTTATGCCAGTCTGCTCTATAGGGTTGTCCTCCTGCCCTTTATTTATTTCTTTTATTGTAATTTTTACAAGGGAAAGAAGTAAAAATACTCTGTATCATTCAAAATGAGGGTATTCCAGGAGATGCACAGTGCCATAAGTGTGGGGAGGGTCAGTTCTCAGTTGCTGTAGAGCTGGGTGACCCTGGGTGATCTGGGCTCGCTTTCCTCAGCAGTAACAGCTGATTGTGGACCGCGCACAGTCAAGGAGTGACTCGTGCCTCTTGTCTGTAATTAATGCTGGAGCTCTAGGCTGTGATTGGAACAGCAGTTATGACTGAAAGACTTCAAGAAGTGGAGGTCCTGGGATTTTCTTCACTGTTTTGTTCAGTTCTTAATCCTTGATACTTAAAACCAAGGTTGAAACACCTTGGCCTTGGCTTGGGGCATGAGTGGCAGAGGAATCTTATGAACTTGGCTGTGCATCAGAGATTTGTGGGAAGGAATTTGTGATGACCTGATATTGTATGCTCTGATATTGTATGCTTCAAGTTTAGCTCTCGAATGTGGTTGTAACATCCACGTCCATAGAGGCTGCATCCCTTTTCTAGGAGTGCCTGGCTGAGTTCCTGAATTTCCTCACAGTGGTGGTGTGAGGTGTTAGATGAGCTGCTGACGCATCCGGCAAATTCCTGTTGGTGTGGGAATAAATCTTGACTGAAGCATTTGTGCTATGGGTAAGAACTGTAATTCTGCTCTCTTAACTATATTTGGAGCAAGGTCTCCAAGTGTTCATATGCTCAAATCTAGAGTGTGTGTTTTGGGGGGAGAAAAAAAAGACTACCACTGTTTAGGCCACATTGTTGCATAACTCATCAAAATACAACCTCACAGTATAAAAGCAGACAAACTTTGGGGAAAAAAAACTTTGTTTGCAATACATTTAAATTACCTTTAACAGATGATGCTTTCTAAAGCAGTTTTAGTTGCTGTTTAAGCAACATTGCAGTATTCAGATAGCAGATAGATAGTTCATCTCCGGTTCTGTATAGGAATGGAGGCATGGCTACAGTAATGCTTTTCTGCTTGTGTTATGTTAAATGAATTTTATAGTCAGATCACGTACATACTGAAAATCAAATTCAGTTTTTCAGTATTACTGGTAGTACTAACTGGATGTCAATGGTACATTATTTTAACCTAGGAGCATGGTGTTCTCTAATTTACTTGAGGCTCTAGTAACATAACTCCTCTTAACTTTTAAATGCAGGGTGTACTCTAAAATAGCTTAGTACAAGTCACACTCCCAAAAAATACGAGCTAGGGTGGGTGCTTTAAGATCCAGTAGCAATTTAAATGCCTGCCTGCTATTACATCGATACAGTTTTATGAATATAAAAGAAAACAGTTGCTTATCCTCATTCATCATTCTTAAACTATTTTGAATTGTCTTTTGCTGCTGAGGAAAGCATAAGGCTAATTTTCTCAGGCAAACTAAAAGAGCAGGAGTCTATTATTACATGAGCAGAGAATTTAATCTAATAACATACAGGGAGTAGGGAGGCCTGGCCTCCAATTTATTTTCAGTAAGATTAAGTATATTTTAAAAACTATTTTAAATTTGTCAAAATATTTTTTAAGAAATGGTGAAATCAAAATGCAGACTATAAGGGGATATTTTTATTAAAATTACACAAAAAATTGTAGGTTAAAAGAGGCAGGAGCAAAATACATCTTGATAAACTGGACAAACTTTAGGTCAGATCAGAGATGCTCTGCTCTTTTTTAGGTTTTCCTCAAGTCTGTAATTTGGCTGAGGCTAGTTAGGGATTTTCTTTTCTTGTCTACTCATGAATGTCATCAAGCATTTTCCTTTAACTTCGAAATAAAAGCGGGGAGAGAGTGCAGTTAAAACCTTAGTATTGTTGGCCCATAAACGGTTTGTTAGGCCATCAAACAGACAAGTCCATTAAGAAAGTCAACCTGCTACATTTTGACTGTTCCAGCTATGTCCATCCTGAGTAGTTTTTCCCATTATTTTGTGAAATAAAAGGGGCACCAAAATCTTTCCTGAGGGAGAAAATAAAGTGCAACATTCCTTAAGATGGTGAAGGAAAGAGCAAGGATGTGTAAGAGGATGTAAGCTCCATGAGAGAATTTGTTTCCAGTGTCAGGGTGCCTGTGACAGGTAGGAAGTGAGGTCAGAGCTGTTCTTGCCCCAGCTGCTGGCACTGGTGTCTGAGTGCAATGCTAATTGGCTTTCACTTGGTGACTGGTAGGGCTTCTTAATTATTTAACCAAAATCTTAACCAAATTGTTCTTAACCAAATTACTCTCTCTCTCTTTGAAAACTGGCAGTCCCTTTGCTTTTTTTCAATGACTTAACTGTTGTGTTTGAGACACTTTATGCTCTTTTCATGAACCTCTTGTGAATTTTCACATTCTGGTTACTTTGTATCATAAAAAGCTGTGTAAGAATTCCTTTGTTACTACCTTACCTAGAATTTGATATAAATTGAAGAAGATTCCTTGTATTTTTCAAGACCCCATGAATAAGCTTACGCCATCCCATAAGGACTGAAAATTTTCAGCACCTCTTTTTTGCCCTGGAATAATACTTAAGCTAATTGGAGAAATATTAATTGATTTTAAAGGAAGAGGAGTAAGGTGTTTGATGTAGTCAAATAGATGCTACTGTATTTCTTGTATTTGTTTTGCTCAGTACTCATTAGGCTTTTCTCCTGCTTTACTTAGGCCTTTTTTTATATTTTCCCTGTCCTTTTGAACTTCATTCTTTATCATGCAGCGTTAGCCATTTAGAAAAGTATAATGCCACAAATACATCAAAAATTTACTATATATCACTTGCATAATGCATCAAAAAATAATCTTTAAAGGACAGCTTGGCTGAAGGAACAGTGTGTGTCCACACCTATAGTAAAGAACAAGCATGCAACGTGCTGCTTGCCTTCTCCTTACCTCAGAATAATGAGTTACAGGACAATTGAAAATTTAATGAGGTTAATCAGTCTTCCATTTGTTAACATTTCTTTCTGATTGCCTTCTTTTTGCACTGCCTTTGTTAGGAAGAAGCATTGGGAGAGTTTTACAGGTTTCTGAATTTAGATGAAGAGGTTTTGTGTCTGCCAGTGTGCCCTCAGAGGAACCACGCTGGTATTGAGTAACAGCAGAAAAAGTAAAGAGGGATCAACATCCAGCAGAGAATTGAATCCCATAGTCCTCTGTGTGCCTGTAGGGAATGCCGAGAGTTGGTATTTTCTTACTACGTAATCAACCTGAGTCTTTTGACCATAAACACTCCTGCAGATGTCACGGACAGAGGTGTGCACCACTCAGGCACCTGGGCAGGGCTTTTACAGGAGAGGTGCACCCTACTGAGCCCTGCCTTTCCCCAGCACTGCAAAATGCAGAGCTGGGTGTGTTATGCTGTGGTGCATTTTGCTGATTGCTGCTCTATGAACATTTCAAGCAAGACGAGCAGGAGGTCTGGTCAGCTGTTCCTGCACACTGAGGATTCACTGGCTGCTTGAACCCTGTGTTTCGTCTGCCATGGCTGCTTTGGGGGCCTTGAGCAAAGAGAAGCCCTCAGTGTCCAATGAACTGAAAGAGCCTCTTTTGGCTATAGAGAGAGCCCAGAGGGAATTACTTCGTTACACACCAAAGTTAGTTTTGCAAATACTTTCCTCCTTTCCTCCTTCATCCTCCTCCTTGTTTTCAGTTACAAGTGAATGTCTTTATGGGAAATTGTGAAGTGTTCCAGTTTTTCATTCGATAAATTAGAAAAAGATGGAAAAAATAGTGTAGTCCAGCAGTGTTGAAGGAAGAATGCTGCCAGCCACCTAACTGTCAGTGGAATCTATCTCGTATTTTACTGTTTCAGTCCTAGTGAGAATGCCCTCCTCATTCTCACACCACCACTCCTGACTGCTAGGAGCTTTAAACACACATCTTCACAGAAACGCATGCCAACACGTCTCTTTTAAACTGTCCTCCCCTTCCCATCTCCCAGGTGCCCCTCCTAAAAGAAAAGATGGTCATGTCTTTCTATTCCCTTTTAAAAATGGCATTTCTTGCCCCAGTTCTGGTGTCTGTATATACACCTCGAGAAGGAGGCTTAAGTAACTGATAGGGTTCAAGTGGCCTTCTCATGTCCTCTGTGTTTGTTAACCTGTGTTCATAGACTTCAGTCTCAGGGGATATTTATGGTGAACAGAAAGTTCTGTTAATTTTGGGTTGAAATAGGCGATTGAAAAGTTGGTGTATTAGATTGTGTTATGCTTGGGGTGCAGACAACCTTTGTGACTTCCCATGAGGAAGGAAGACTTAAGTGATGACTACCTGGAATGGTTTGCACTCTTTTAATGAATATGCTTCCTTTGTTCAGGCTGTGAGGCTGGGTTTCTGTTCCATAGGCTCTGGTTCTTTGATTAGATTCACAAGGTCCCTTCTGCCGTACACTTCGTTATGAGTCACCAAAAATGGGACACAAAAGTGCTCAAGAAAAAATTGAAGCCCAGTGACTTACTCGATCAGCGATTGAAATGAGAAACTGAAAATACACATTTGGGAAAAAACGTCCCTTTGCAACTCTGTTCCTTCCTGTCCTCTCTTGTCTGCACAGAAAAAAACCTTGTTATGCCTCTTTGTAAAAGAGAGATGGTGCACCAGGCTGTTTTGATCACTGTAGTTGTTTGAACTGGGAATTCTTTGAGATGTAATCCACAATTGCTTTGCAGCCCATCATTTTCTGCAGATTGCGTGCATTTTGTGATTATGGCTGTGAGGATGGGCTCTTGCTACAGCCATGCCAGGGAAGGACATGTCCTTTGAAGAAGGAACCTCAGGCTATGTTCATCATCCCCATGCACACGGAGTTGGTTTGTGTTATTTTGCAAAGAAATTCTTTCCTCTCACTTCATTTTTAGCTCTCTATTTACAGGATGCAGATGTGCTGGAGAAGTGTATTTCAGTTCTCCACATATGTATAAGCACACACACTTGCATGCAGTCTTCTATTTTCATTCTCTTGTTACGCAAGGGTTTAAAATTAGTTGTATTTTTGAATTAATATAGTTCATTGGAATAAATTTCAGCTATTTTTACTCTGTAATGAGCTTTATCACCATGCTATCTGAATAGCTCACAAACACTATTTTTCCTCTATACCCTGTTAACAGTGTAAAATATTCATAGTCTTGATGATGTGAAATATGGTTGGGAGAAAAAATGGTGTGTGGTAAATTAACCAAGGTTCTCTGCTGATACATAGTATAATATAGTGCCACCAAAGAGGAAAAGTATCTGGATTTTGATTATGACAGGCACTTCAAAAGGTGGGATTACAAAAACCAGCATTGCTAGTGTTGTATTTTGGTGTCACATTCTGAGATTTTATAACTCCTGCAATTCTACTTTCCTTTCCAGGAGTAAATGAAGCTGAAGCTTCACTAGAACACTGTGCATGTTGAGATGACGCTCTGCCTCAGGATGCCAGGAAGATGGGTGGAGCATCCTGTGGTCTGTGTGCCTCTGATTACCACTGTGCTAAAAGCAAGGCTGGATTTAGTGCACAGGATTTCTACCCGAGACTTGAGGTCTGCCTCATTTTGGTTCAATATATAATCAAAAACTTTCTTTGTTTCACAGTATTTATAGGAAGGCTTCATTTCCTTAATTGCAGTTTCACTGTAGTTTATAAAGAAAATACAGCATGAAGAGTCACTGTTTTTATGATCTGTGTATCATGCATTAGTCGAGGGAGAGTGAGCTTCAAGGTTAGTTGCTTGGCAGTTGGCATCAGTCTGTGAAACTCTCATTTTGAAAGACAGATTTAATGTGCACTTTAACCTTACTGTTGGCATTCACTTAGTCTTATTCCTTATTCCTAATAAGTCCAGTCTCATCTTTTTCATGGAAGACAATTATAGTCTCTTTTCATAATCGTAATTTAAAGGGGGAGTAGGGAAACTTGTATCTCTGGAAGGCCCCACTTATTTTCTTTATAAGCTTTCCACTCCCCCTGGTTTTTCTGAATTACATGTGAAATACTTAGTTTCTTATCAATCAGTGTTTCAGAAGATGATTCCACAAACCTTGTAGACTATTCTTGTGGAATTGTCAGAAAGAAAAAAGGCTGTAATATGTTTTAAATGTATTGTTTTCATTTTCATTGAATGTTTCTCCTGTTAGAAGTGCTCATTTTCTCTTCCATATAATATTCATTATTGCCCATGTTCAGGGCTAAGTGCTTTTCTATTCATCTCTTCTGTAAACACTTCTTTAGCATTTCACTTCAAGAAGAAAAGCCTTCACAGCCTATAATCATATTTATTGCCTCTCCTTTCTCTCTCACACTTTTCCCTGTGATTCTAAACCATTCTCTGGGGCCATCAAACACAGCATTCCTGTTGATGGGACCATACCACTAATTTTCAAAATGTCATTGTATTTTCTGTTTTGTTTTGAGTTTTTTTGATTGTTTTTTTGCTTTTCTTTATGCTTTGGCACAGTCTGTATGTTTGCTTCTTGACAGCCACTGAGCTGTCCAGAGTGATTCTCTTTCTTCTACAACGTGTATACCAAACTTGTATGAATAATTCACAAGATTTCTTCTAATGTCCATTACTCTGTTCTTGTCAACAAAGACTTTCAACTGTCAATGTTTTGTACTTTCAATTAATTCAAGTTCTTTAGTTTTCTGTTCACTTTTGTTTCAAGTAAGCTGAGTGACAGCTTGCTGCACTCTATGGTGCTAGAACATGGGTCTGGGACTGTTTCCATGTTAACCTTTTGCCCCACAGAATATTGACCAGGTCTGTGTAAGCTGTCAAGCACCAAGTCCCAAATCACTGATCTCTTACCTCACAACTGGCTCCTTTTTTAATAGCCTCTTGTGCAGGACTTATTAGAGGCTTTTTGAAAGTCCAGACAAATCAGATTATTCCAAGTAGATTTCTTTAATTTTAATTGCATTTAAGTTAATACTTTTACTTTTCACTGAATATCTATCACATATCTAAAAATTAGGTCAATCATTTCCCTAAAGACCTTTGATATACAACTGACTACTTGAATTAAAGGATTAAATTGCTGAAGAAAAGATTAACATCTTTCCAAGAGGATAATTCAAGGACTTTAGTTGAAATACATTTAAAAATGTATTTAAAGGGAGAGGAAATGAGTAAGATAAAGAGACTGGGTGTGAAAAATGTTGTGAGTCCAGGTGGTTGAGCAGCTTCATTTGAAATTACTTGAGGAACAGCTTGAGTTTAATTTGTTTCATGCCAAGGACCAAAAAAATCCCAGTGAAATAAAATATTTTACTTATTGAAAACTATCTTAATCCCTTGAACTGCTTAGTTCAATCACAAGAGCTGCCGTGTCCCCGACTTGCTGCAGCAGGTGACAAGAGCAGGAGGGAGCGCGAAGACAAGCGTCACTCCTGCGGATTCATCAGCCCTTGTGTTAGCCCGGACGCCAGGACGGAGAGCCTGGCACACGGAGTAGGGACAATGTCACACGCACCGAGGCTTGAGAGCAGGGCAGGGGTGAGTGACACAGCCCTGAGTGACACAGCCCTGAGTGTCTCCTTTGCCTGCCCTCTGCCAAGTCGGGAGCTCTTGAGCGGCGCCTCCCCGTGCCCTGCGGCCCCATGGAAGCGATGGCAGGGCCGGGGAACCGAGCTCAGCCCAGGGAAGCCGCTGCAGGGAAGAAGGGCCATGTCCCAGAAACAGCCTGGTGCTGGAGCTGAGCATCCTCCTCAGCTCCTACCTGGTGCACCCTGTGGAGGGCACGCAGGGAGCCCTGGCAAGGCTGGCACAAGCTCAGGACAGGCACAGGAAACAATCTCCTTGCTGCCTTCCTTACTTGAGACAGAACTGCATAGAATATGCTCTCTTTGTGTTACACACTCACTTTTCGAGCACACAGCCTGTGCCAGAGGAGCTTAGAGCTGGACAGCCAGGCTTGGCTTTGTCTCCCCAGTCTATTTTGCAGAGCCTTTGCTCCCTTCTCGGCTCAGAATTGAAAGTAGTGAGTGACAAAGCTGCAGAGAGTTCTCCAGAAAATGTTTTTCTTACCCGTTTAGAGTGCCTTATTCTACTGCAAAGAATGAACACAGGTTCTTAGGGGGAGCCCATCTCCCCACTACAGTTGCTGTCTTGAAGGTTTTAAGCTCCAAAGGGAATTGGTGGAGCTCGTACGGTTTTGTGGGATGATGGCTGGCGGAGGAGACAATCTTGTCATACATCATTTCCTTTGCAGAGACACAGCAACCTGTCTCTGCCATGCAGTTGCCAGATTCCCACATATTTTCAAAAGAGAGGATTTCCTGTGTGTCTACTGGGGAAAAAAAAAAAAAAAAGAAGAGAGAAAATTTGTCCCTAATGCGCTAAAAATTGTGAGAGATAGGGACTTTGTGTAGGTAGAGATCTGAGCAATGCATCACTTAGTCTTCCTCTCATTCTGATCCCAGAATTAATTCATTTATTTCTGTAGTTCTTTCCAGCAGGGATTTCTTGTAAAAAAAGTGAGACTACCTGTTTTCCTGATTCTTACCTATTTGGCCATGCTGCACAAATGTGAAAACCCAAAATTTAAAAATCTTACTGTTTTAATATACCTGCATAGTTTAGTATAAGAAATGTTTTCATTTCTGCTGAATGCTGCTATAGCCATGACTGCTGATGTCCTGATCAGCTTAGTCTTTCGTTTCAGCTTTATAATGAAGATGGAGGGAAGAGGGAAAGATTGAATGCACGTGAATCATTTGGCAAAAGATCCTCTAGGTTAATAACTCATTACCTTGACTCATTCAAATTCCATCCAATTCATTTTGCAACATAATTACAGAGCAAACCAACTTTGATAAAACCTCCCTAGCATTTGTTGTTGTGTAGATAAATGTGCATCTGCACTGGAGTGTTCTCTTATCTGTGTGGAGTGCAGAGTATTCATTAGTGTTCCCCTTGGAGCTTCCATCAAACGGACATGGTAGGAGCTCAGGGGGAATTTCCTTCCCCTTTTTGGCACAAGCAGCAAATCTGCTACCAAAATCTGCACATCCTCCAAAACCTATACTAGACCTTGAACAGCCCCCCGAGATCCCTCTGCCTTATTGTTATCCGTGGGACTGCTGCTGTACTTCCTCCCAGCCTGTCACTGGTACTCACAACACCCGGAGACAAGCTCGTTCTGCAGCAACAGAGGCTTTAAGGAGAAGAGACCTGCCAATGTATTTTTTGCTAGTTCTGAGGGAGCACAGAGCCTGGCACTGTTATAAAGCAGTGCCTCAGGCCTGTCTGCCCTGCAGAGATCTGGACCTCTAGGGTGGCTCAGCCCCATCTCCCACAGCCTTGGGAAAGGTCTCACTGAGCCACCTTCCCTCTGCTCTGAAGAAGCTGTTGCTCTCTGAGGAGCTTGGTATGGTAACAAACCCACCAGTATAAGACTAAGTGCAGATTTTTTTTTGCAACTATAGCCTAAGCAATTCTCTTCTGGGATCTGAGAGCTTCCTGTTCAGCTCTTTCTTTTGCCAGTGCTGAAGTGACTCTTTTTCTGTATGTGCTAAGCCTCCCCAGAGGGAGAATGCAGATCTCATGGTAGTGCACTTTTTACATTGCACATGAAGTTAGATTTGCTTCTCTGTGGTTACACCAGATGCAATTTTGTTTGCAGGATACTATTTTAGTGACTGATCTTTTTCTGGGACTGTATAATCATATGGGGGCAGCTTTTGATCTGTTTAGTGTGTAATTAAGCTCTATCTACTTCTGTCTTTTTTGACAGAAAGGCGAGTAAACTAATGAATGAAAATGTGCTGGGGAAAAACCCAACTTTTTTCAGTTGAATTATAAACTTTAAGAAAATCAGATGTGGAAATTAAGTTTTGATATGATTTCTATTATTCTTCTACTAAAATCTTAATGTAGAGCAATACAATCCATACAATCTCAGGAAAAAAAAACTTAAAAATTGTTCTGGGTCTCAGAGGCAAATACGGTAATTCTAGGGCTGTAATTTTTTAAGGCTGTGGAGTTGTATATTTAATAAGCAACTATTTAATTATACATTGTGCTGGTTCTTTAAAATATGTAAAATATAAAAATTACAGAGCTGCATATTAAAATTAATCTTAATAATTAGTAAGCAGTTAAGTTGGGGAACTCCCAAAATTACTTGACTGTGTTACCTGCCAGCTACAATTTAGTAATCACAATATTGCTTTTACCAATAGAGCAATTCAATCTCAACCCTATGCATGAAATCCCTGTGTATTTAAAAAATGGTATATCCTCATAATATATCCATCCCTCCTACTAGTTAAGCAGAAGTAACTTCCTGCAGCTCAAATGAATTTGTGTATGCAGGCATGAAACTCCTCTGAAAATAAGAAAACAGAATGATCTAAATCTCGTGTACTGTTTGTTTCTCTTCCTGTGCTGTTCCAATGGCACAAGCCTGCTCTAGAGGGTGTCCAATTACTGTGCCTGTAGACTGATTCATGTGACTCATCCAGTGTGTCAAGAGGCATCCACCCTATTGATGCAATTTCTCACATTTCTGCTGAAATTAAACAAGCACAGCTGCGGCTTGTCCTTTAAATACTCTTACAACTGGTCTCCATTCAGGTTTTGTAGCTATTTCAGTTCGTTTGCATTTTGTCTTGTATTTATTCTGAGTTATCTTTTGACAGAAAAGGAGAAAAAAGTTTTAGTATGGAATAGGAAATGTTTCCATATGAGAGGGAAGTTTTGATATGCTGTCTCTCTGCTGGTGGAGGGAAAAAATCAAACCAATAAACATGTATTCAAACAGACATAAATTTCCAGAACTGATAGTATGGCCCACACTGTGCAATAACACAGGTACTGCTAGTACGAGCTTCTAGTGTAGAGCTGACAGGTATACATATTGTGTGTGTACATTTATCCTTTTATGTAAATGCTCTCGGGCTGCCCTCCTATGCTGATATATGCTGCAATACCAGCAGAAAGCACCTAACAGATGTGTCTGCTTTCAGACTGGTTTCATGGCACGCTGTACCACCTCAGTGAAGCAGCTAGCTTGTGTCACCTGGCTTGCCAAACTTGTACTGGTCTTCTGTAAGACAGAGCTGCAGTTGGAGCCCAATCCTATTCTTGCTGTCACTAGGGTAATTCCATTTGAGGATTAATTAGAAGGGCTATTATTTATTTTATAATTCTGGATGATGCATTGAGATTTTATGCTGAATAGCATTAAGTACTTGCAATCAAGGACACAATGCATTTTTACAATGCTTTGTTTGATTCCCATTGTTCAGAGAAGGTCTTGAAGCTGTTGTAAAGTGCCTTCCACCACCACCCTTTTTATTTGAGTCCACACTAACTTTTACAAGCTTTGGCTATGTAAAGAATAAAAGATTATAGTTATCCTTGGTGCCTTTTTCAATCCACGGCCCAAGATAGAAGATGACTAGTTTCCCATGTGATCTGAACCACTAGCACTTATATTGGATTTTGTATTTCATAGTTTTCCATCAGGGGAAAAGTGCCAAAATTATGCTGCATATGCTTGGCTTCTTGTCTGTCCTTGAAGTGGCAAATCTCTGTGAGAAGATACTGCCCTTAGCCAAAAAATGATCTTTTCAAATCTGATTTTCTTGAAATTGTAATTTGTTGCACCATTTTTATAGAAATACAAAAATTTTCAATATATAAGCATCCTTGCTTTTTATTCAGTGACACCAAAATAACAAATGCATCAGTTTAAATGCCTTATACTACCCTTCTCACAGTTCCTCATCTCCTGTGCAGGATATTTTATATACGTAATACTGCTGGGCAGTATTATTTTATAAAACAGATGGGAGCTCAGGAGGTGACTCTGATCTTTCACCTGTACTTTAAAGAGATACTGCATAGTTCTTATCTGGAAACCCCTGGTGATTTTTAATGGACTCAGGTTTAGGAACACTGAGGAAAGGAAATATTCTAATTGGTTTTGTTTTTCAGCTGAAGAACAGTTTGTTTCCATGTTAAATGAAGTAGTGAAAACAAATAGCAAGCCATCTGGCTAGCCTACATGGGTACTTTACCAGGAGGTTTTCAGATGTTCTCTCTGCCAGTTTTCAACTTCTTAAGTCCTGTGTTACTGACGTACTTTCTTTACACAGTTGTTCTTTCCTGTTTAGGAATTATCTTGTTCCTTGAACTGAATTAGAATTTTGAAAATCATGCACTCTTTTCAAAGATTTCCCCTGTCTGTTGTTTGAATTATTTATCCTCTAAATTAAAAAATCTCTAGTGTTTCCAGCGTTCACAGTAAATTGGTTATACAGAGAAATAGTCCTCCATGTTATCTGTGAAGCTGATATTCTCAGGGGGCAGGATAGCATTGATGTACCAGTGAGCTCTCATTCTTGGAACAGATTGTGACTGAAAGGAAGGGTTTAGCAGCTTTTCTGGTGCTTGGAAAGATGTCATATGTTTTTCTTTAGATCACTTTTTTCTGCTTCAGTTTCTCAAAGCAAGAACATCCTGCAAAAAATAAAAACATTTAAAATAGCTGGGAAAGGAATGAAGTACAGAGAAAAGTAATTTCATAAAACCAAAATATTTATTGCTGACTGCAACTTTTAATATTGTTTTTTCTTAGTATGAAACAAACATATGCTCACAAATATAACTGAAAAATAACTGTGAGCATATAAATGACAGCAAATCTCTGAAGAAACACATTCATATGTGTTTCTGGTTCATCTATTTGTTGTTTATGATGAAGGTGCACATACAACTCTAATCACAACTTAGAGATGCAGTTCTCTGAGCATGACGTAGATAATAAAGAGTTCCTTGTGCCGAACAGCTCACAATCTAAATCCAAGTAATTTTTCTCAGCGTGCAATCAGGAAATAGAAATGCTATCACGGGAATTAACTGATCTGTCACACAGTACAAATAGCATAGTTATGTAAGATTGAATGGCTGGCACATACTTATTTGAGTACAATTTATGAACTAACTTATCAAATAATGTGAAATAATGCAGATAATTTTTAGGCACCCTTCCCATCTGATACTGAGCATTCTAAATATAGCTAGAAGACACAAGTTTTAAAAAAGGGATAAATCTGAGCCACTAAGAAGTCAAGTGGGACACTTAAAAACACTTTAAAAACTCCAGGAAATTGGAAATCTGTGGACAAAAATGAAGAGCAGTAAGAGTTAATAGAAAATTTCAAAAAGCATCTCAAGTAACTCCATCAAATATAGATGCAAGGTAAAAAGAACAAAACCCCAAATCACTGTCCTCCTTAAAAAAATAGACTGGTTAGCAAGTAGCAGGTTGGCTAAGTAGTTGCTCTGTCTGTTTATACAGGGGAGGCAGATGGAGATCTGCTAAATCTGAGGTTGTTTCCCCAGAGGCAGTAGCAGGGAAGCTGGAAAATGTACAGGCATATAAGATACCTGGTTATAAAATGTGAGATTTCCTTAGAGAACCAAAACTCAAGACACGCATACAGATGTGAATTTTAAATTGAGTAAGGGAATCTATGAAGTTTCAAAAATCTTTAAAAAATACTTGATCCAGAAACAACTCTTTATTGCAAAGAAACAAACCAAAATCCCCCAATGAACAGGTGACAAACAAGGAATTTCATGTCAGTGGGAAAAACTCTAACAAAATCTTTTGAAGAAAGGTTATGAGCAAATACCAAAATCTCAGCATGGTAAGGGACTAGAATATGGATTCAGGCACAGAAGATCCTAATTCACTCATCATTTCTTCACCATACTTTTTCCATGCGTAAAAGTAAGTAGTTAGATTTTTAGCTGTGTTTTATTAAAATTCTGCTTATCAGGCCTTAATTTTGAAGACTGTGGAAACAAGTGGATATCTTCAGAAAAACAAGCAACCAAAAAAAAAACCCCAGAAGAAATCCCCAAACACCTCTCAAGTTCTTCCTCATGTGAAAGGTGACAGGGCTATTGCTGTCTTAGAATGGGTAGAGTGCAAGCAATCACAGAAGGCTGCCCACATTCACTTAAAGCCAACATGATTTTAGAGAGTCTGGGGCAACTACTCTGGGAAAGATGTGTTGAGGTAATCACTTAGAAACATCTCTCACTAGAAAATGCCTTGGTAATTAATGGAGGGGAAATGTTGAAATTACTGTGCCTGTAGTTTCTGTGTCTACATCTGGTCTCCCAATTTCTGAAGTGTCTTTTACTGAAACACCTCTCAACAAAGCTAACATTTAATATGTTACCATTGGAGAAGCCAGTTGACAAGAAATCCTGGAAACACTTGGTTTATTTCCACAGAGGGATACTTGTGTAGTTCACCTTGAAAGTATTTATTCTTGTTGTTATTCCTTACATTATTTGTCATATGGGACGACCAAAAAGGCAAATCAATATTTGGAGCATTAGTATACTGTTTTCTTATTTTACATAGACAACAAACAAACAAGGAACCTCAAATGCCCTTTGGTGCCTAGAGGCAGCTTTTTTTTAATGGATGATAGTAAAATATTATTGAGCCTTAATTCTCAAAAAAGATGCAACAGTAAAACAAAACAGCCTAAAAATAAGTGGTAGGCCTTTCATATATATATAAAATAGCTTAGTGTGGAGAACACAGCAGTTTCCTTGTTTGCTGGGGATAGAGAAAAATTTATTTAGATTTCTGGCACTCTGTCTCTTACAAGGAAGGTGAGTAAGAATGAATGTGAGGGTGGCTTGAGGCCTCCCAGTTGTGACCTCTCCTCACAAAATGAAATCAAATATCACCCAGATGTAATATTACTCTTGCCTTTTGTAGAAAATATTTCCTAGCTCTTGGGACATCCTGAATTGATGTTGGGTTGCTGGCCTCCTTAAGAGGTTTGTTTGCATGCACCATTCTGCATGGATCAATTCCTTTCAATGACAAACTTGTGTCATATTAAACCTATGTTTAGTGACAAATGTTTTAGAAAAGCCCTCCAAGTTTGTTTTGGTAGAGCCAAATTCAGGGTTCTGAAATAAAAAGGTGATAAAATGCAATTCTAATTTATACTCTGCATATTCTTACCTAGGATAAGATCCCACCTCTCTCTGGTTTGACATGTTGGTTTATGTAGATTTCCAGTAGAAATGCATCCAATAGCAGCCTCTCCTTTCCAATAGGTTCCTCTGAATTTACAGGCCTGTTTTCTCTTTACAGGATCTCCCAGGCTAAATAGTCTTCCAGTTGCTCACATCACTTTAGAAGTTGTTTTGATATTCTGTAACTATTCTCTAATTTTATAATTTCTAGTGTGCTTTCAGCATTTATAGAGATGAAATGTGACATGTTGATAATACAGATCACAGGGCATTTAAAATTTTCCACCCTTTACACTTACACAACCTTATAGACCACAGGATTTGATAGGGAGCTGGAGTCAAGAATGGTGAGTTGTACAGTGGTAGACAGCTATGAAATTTATCATAAAGATGTGTAAAATTGTGGGTCCAATTTTGCTTTCTGATGAGAACAAGCCTTTCAAAGATCCAAGACATACTTTTGCATCAAGTGTTTGAAACCATATACAATTATCACCCCCTGTTACATCTCTCTGTAGGAAGCTGATGGTTGGAATTCACTGAAATATCTTTTTTATTTTTAATCATGAGCCACTGAACAGAAATGTACTTGTTCTGAAGAATATTACAGTATTCACAGGGGTTCTTATACATTTTCATATTAACAGCAAATACGGTTCATGGTCATTTGCAGACCACCTTTCTATTTGAGACTGAATAACATCTCTGTGGAAACTACAACAGCTGCTTACACAAGTAAAATAATACTGCCTGCATGTAATACTCCTAGTTCTTTACAACAGGAGTTGAAAGTTGGATATGAAGAGAAAGTTGCCAAGTTTTTGTCCAGTCAGAGATATCTTGAAATTTCTGAACATGTTTTGGAGACTGTAGTGCTAGTTTACTGAGAATTTGTCTTGAAAAGGGCTAAAAGATAGAAAAAATATAATAAGATATGAAAATTTTGGATATTGCTAATGTGCAATCATAGATGTATGTGCCTTTTCAAGACAATCAATTTGATCAATTTATTGTCTGACTGATCCCAAACCCTCTCTGGGTGTTGTTGTTGTTTGCTGCTGAAGCAGATGTGTACATTCAAAATTCCTCTACTACTGGTCTAACATTTCCAGTTTCAGAAGCAGATTATTTCTACTATGCCATCTATTCTGCTGCTACAGATTCAAACTCAGGAATTCTGAAGGAAAAAAAAGGTGTCCTGTTTTTAGCAACTCTTTCTCTCTGTAGAGCCCAGCAAATCTTTCAAAAACACTTAGGTATGCTTTACAGTTCAGATTTCTTCTGAGCAAGAATTTAGTGGTAAGTTAAACACCAGAAGAAGGGTAATATTCATGTTTTTATGGGATGATTAATTCAAACTCTCAGAATTTCCTGTCCTGAATGGTAAAAGAACTTACTGAAATAAAACTGTAAACAAGGTATGATGCAATTCTTAATGGTATTAAATATCACTGCTCTTCTCCAAAAGCTGAAATTAAAGTTCAGCAAGAAGTTTTTCTCCAATGTTAAATGTTCTTGTTTTTCTTCCTGCAGAAGAATAACAAACTAAATACTGTAGGACTGTTTGCATTACAGTCTCCAGGAGCAATGTTTGAACCATAAAAGCTGACTCAAATTATAAAAATGCGGTTAAATTTCTTATACTTAAGTTTATATTGATTTTAATATTTCTACCATTATCATTATTATTTTTCTTTTAAGTACTTACAAAACCTGATGTTTTCTAGTGTGGTGTTTGTGTTTACGACACACTTTTACATTTTACAAAACAGAGCTGAGGGGTCGTGGCTATTGTTTTGAAACCCTCACAGGTGAGCTGGCAAAGCCGGAGGGCTGGGAGGCTGACTACAGGTTTGTGTATTTTAGGGACTGAAGAGCAACCCCTGACGACCAGGAGCTGAAGGAGTAGGAAAGCAGGAGCTGTTCCAGCTGGGTTTGGGGATTGTTTGTCACGGCTGTCGCCCTTAGGACGAGGCTGTGCTGCCTGTGGCACGCCAAGTCCCAGCGGCTCCGGGGCGCACTGAGGTGACCGCGTCGGGCCGGCGCTGGGCTCTCCCGGAGCGAGCAGACCCGCTGGGCTGGCAGAGAGCCCCTCCAGTCCCGCTCGCCTCAGCCGGAGGCTCCGGCGCTCCTCTCCCCGTCCCNACGCGTCGGGAGAGCCGCGGGGCTCCGGCCGAGTTGCGCCGTGCTCGCCTCGGTCCGGCAGGAGCGGGGCTGCGGCGCCCGCCCGCCGGTGCCGCGCTGTCCCACTCCTTCCCTCCGGGCGGCTGCTGAGGTGAGCGGCGGGCGGGGCGCGGGGCACCGGCGGGGACCTTGCTCAATGTCACGGCGCGGGGCGAGCAGGGGATGCGCGGCCGGAGCCCCGGACCAGCCCGCCCGCTCCGCGGCCGCCGCCGAGCGAAGTTTGCCGGCCGGAGCCGCAGGTAGCGGAGCCCCCGGGGTGTCCTCCTGCCCGGGCGGGGTGCGGGCTGCCGGGGGCTCATCGGTATCTCCGCAGCATCGCTTGTTTGCAGAAAGGATAAAGCGCGTCTCTAAATAGGTCAGGGGCTTCGGCAGCGCCTGGGATTTGCGTAACGATTTTTGTTACGTGGGAAAGGTGCGGGGCTCCTGCTCCCGGGCTGCGAGGCTGGACCGAGCGCTGCTCCCCTGGCACACGGAGGGACTTTCTAAAAAGAAGTAGTTGTATGAGCACAACTCGGCTTCCTTGTTTTTTAAATCCCGACGACTTCGGGAAAGTTAAATTTCTTCAGCAAAGGAGGAATTAACCCACACGGAGGAGTTATCCTTGATGAGCTAATTACGCGTGGTGAGTGTAAGTGCTTGGAATTGCAAGCTCATGGACGGAGATGTTATCCTTAAAATGTTAAAGTTTACGTCCTGGTGACACTGTTTCAAAATATGCGGAGGAGAGTTAAGTGCAAGATTGTATTTCTGCAGCTACAGGCAAGAAATGCCCTTGTTTCAGTGGAATTGTCAGAATATTCATGTTTGTGTGAAGGCTTAGGTTTGTTTTCTCTTGTTTTTGACTCCTAATCAAACTTAGGAACTCTCTTCATGGGTTTCAAAGGTTGTGAGCTTGGCATTAGATCTGTATTGTTGAGCTTGAGTGGGAAATCTATAAATAGAAAAGTTAAAAAAGTGTGGCACTGTGAACCCTCAGAAGTTTCAATAAATCTTCAAAACACAATTTAATTGCAGATAACTACTAGTTATGGGAGGAGGGAGATGATCATTTTCTTTCTGTACTTTCTGCTTTAGTGCTGCTTTGGACAAAGTATAAAAATGAGATGCAAAAGAAGTCCTCTTGCTGTAAAGAACTTGTATGTTTTCTTACCTGAATGAAATGTAACATGCAAGAGTAGTGTCAAACCCTGAAGCCGCTGGGGATGCATCTTTGCGATTGCAGCAGGGGTGGATGAGGCACTGCTGCTGCAGGTCCAGGACGAGAGGCAGTGGCAGGATACAGGTGGGATGCTCGGGCTGCTGGATTCAGGGAGAACGTGCTCTTTGAAGCTTCTGCCTCTCGTGGTGGCATTGTGCTCTCCAGTGGATGCAGCCACCCTCTGCCCGGTTACTGCAGTTCTGACAAGGAAAAGGTGTCTCTTTGTGTAGTCCAGTGCTGATACTAGATTGCTGTGAATGGCTTGTACTGCTTCTCCTTTTCCCAAGAAGTAATCTTGCGAGTCCTTTCAATTCACCAGGTTAGTAGATTGCCTAGGGGGAGTGACAATATTTTTCTTCTGTTTTGTTTCTAGGGAATTCCTCTATAGTTGCAAACTTTTTTCTGATATTTGGTCTTGCCAAATGGGTTTTTTGCACCTAAGACCTTTTCCAGCGCTGGGAATTGATATGCTTGTGTGGAATCTGAAGGTGGAAGATAAACCAGGAGTTATGACACTGGTCACATTAATAACATTTTTTTTTTTTCCCAATTGTTTGGTTTAAGAGTCCACAAGTAGTAATAAATTAGAAAGGAAACTATCCTCTTTGTAGGACATTTTCACTAAGTTATCAAAGCCTTATTTTTTTCCCCAGTGAATTATATAACCGATGCTTGGTTAAATGTAAAAATATTAACAAAACCCAGTAGGTGTCAAGATACTGTGCTGACTTGCCTCTTCCTGTACTAATGGGAGCTGTCCATCCCTCCTGTGCTCCCTCTGCACTGCACACTATCTCACAAGGGATCAATGTACTCACACCAGCACCAATTTCTCTTAACTGGCTGTTCTTCACTCTCTATATTTTTTTTTAATTTTTTTTTTATTTCCTCAGATATCTTCCTTCTTGAGTGCAATTGCTCATGGTTAAGTCAGTATAAAAGTAGCAAAAGGCCTTGTGGAAGTTAATCTTTTGGGGGAGTGTAGGCTTGTTAGTTAATTAGCACTGGAAGTCCTAAGATTTTGAAGAGCAATGAGGATTACTGCATAAAGCACAACAGATGCTTTACAGTTCTTGCCGGTTTTTCTCTTCAGGTTAACACATGGGATTGTGCTTTGAGAGTATTTGCTCTCTGAGTTTGAGAATTTATGAAACAGGGCATTCGTCTTATTTTCGAAAAGAACATATGGTGTAGTGTGGTAGTCTCAAATCTCAAAGCATTCATCAGGCTGTGTTGGGATGAAAGAGAGCACGGAACTGGAGTGCAAGGTGTTCTCTAGTGTACTGAAATACACCGCAAAGCTCAGGTCATCTGTAGTTAACGGGAAGAAAAGATGACTTTGCAGTCTGAATAGCTTGCTTTCTGAAATTCTGCTCTTACTTTGTAATATGCCTTAAGCCCTTTGCAATTCCTTGAAAGACAATTTGTAGCAGACAAATATTTTGGTTCTATAACTCTTGCATTTCATTCAGAAAATTGTAGTACCTAATATATGTCACCACCAAGATAGAGCTGTGAATATTGCATCTTATGTGATCCTCAGTTACCTTTGATGCAGTGAAGGCAGATGTTAAATGCCCTAATACCCCAGTTAACAAAGGGGGAATTTCCCCAGATCCATAGAATGCACTTGAATACTTTATCCTTGGACTGATGAATGTATAGAGAGTTGAAAGAATTACAGGAACCTCACTCTCCTATATGACTGTAAGATCCCTCTGGCTGCATAGCTTACTAGATTTTCACTGCATGTTCTGCTTGCCTAACTACAGATGCAGCTCAAATGTTGATTGAAGGGCTATTTTCTGTTGTTATTTTGCCCACATATGAAAAAGGTAAAGGTTCTTTTCAAACATAAAATTTATCTTTTTACTACAGATTCACAGAGCATGCATCATCTTACAATAGGAAGTTTATGGTTTTCATTAACAAATGCCAATGTTTTAAAAACAAAACATCTAAAAATTTTGAAAACTTGTGTACTAAGGATGTTTAAAATGTTTTTTTCACAAAACTAATATGTTTTCTGATTTTACATAATGCACAAAGCAAGCAGGGTAATTATGGCACAAATTGTCCCTGCACTGTGCAGTCATTTGACGTCATTCTCTATTGTTGGAGAAAGTGCTGCCAAAGAGTAGCTAGTATTCTGACACAGTTACATTCAGTGAGAGCACTGAATCTTAGTGAGTAAGCATTGCTTAATTTATGTTATCAGTAGTATGTTGGTAAAAATAACAAAATATTTGGTAATTTGTTCTGGTATAAGACAGCTTTTGGTGCTAGGAAATGAGGGTGTTACTCTGCCATAAATAAGGCCTTTTTTTCTTATGCCCTGCAATACATCACATTCCATGAAATTGTGCTAATATTTCCCAGAGTGATTAATTGTGCCCATTAACTTACACATTTTTGTTTCCTTTCTGATTGCCCTTCTCAGATCATGTGCAGTAATTCTTTTGAATTTCTCAAACGTGAAGCTTAGAGCCTTAACACATTTTACATTTTGCATGCAACTGTGATTCTTCTTATATATTAGCTAAAGCTGACATTGCTTTCTATAAACATATTAATTGACATGTTAAAAATTCATTAGACAACCTGAGCTTCCAAGGCTTGTAAAAATAGAAGCCTTGTAAACCAATCTAACTATATCAGTGCAGCCCCAGTCTGCTGCTTATCAATATTGGTACCTTAACAATTTGCTGCTGCTGAACTACCAGACTGCTCTTGTAATGACAGGTGATGCCAATACACAATGAGGCATGTTAGAACTGTGCTGTTTACATTATTGATGATTGTTTGAATATGAGCAAGTTAACCTGTTAGGAAAACACTGTTAATGCTTCATTCCTCAGTGAAATTATTCAATAAAACTTTATTTATTGACATCAACTTTTTTTTTGGTTGTTGAACATTTGTAATAAGGAATTGCAGAGAGAGCAGTCGCTAGACATGAGTACAAGCAGCAACTTCAGACAGTTGAAGTCCTTTCTCCCTTACTT
This sequence comes from Polioptila caerulea, assembly GCA_013397295.1. NCBI lineage: Eukaryota > Metazoa > Chordata > Aves > Passeriformes > Certhiidae > Polioptila > Polioptila caerulea. Next base: position 2,120,415 of record VYXF01007245.1, read on the forward strand.
TTTATACCTACATTTCTTTCAATTACGTAGCCATCTAAATGTTCCACGAGATTTAAAATGTTGTGAGATTGTGTTGAACACAGAAATGGCATTAAATAGGCTTCAGTTTACAAATAGGTGAAATGCACTTTTTTTTGTGGAAGACTGCAGGCCCTGCATAGTTATGCATCTTGGTTCACAGTTTTCTAGACCTGGTGATTTTGCTGTGTGATGGGATGATGTGCTGTGGTATTGGTGAGATGCTGTGATTCTGAAGTATACCAGGCAGTTTTTCATTAATCTCTGCATGCTGCTGGCAAACTGTTTGGTGCAGATGTGCCAGTGATGGAAGTATGGCAAACTTGGGGCACACCTGCAGCTCAGTCAGTGGTTTTGCATGTGAGGTAGGTTAATCTTGTCTCCTAGAGCACACTGATTCACACTGAGAGCTGTGTCACAGACTCCTCTTGCAAGCAAACCACGGGGCTCAAAGCCAGTCTGCTCTGTCATAGTATCCATTACTTGCACCTGTGTGGCAGGGAAAGTGATCCTTAAGACTAAGGTAAGTCTAAGGAAGACTCTGTAATTACTCACTACAGGCACTGAAGAACAGTGACTGCTATGGCAGCATTCAGGTCAGGAGAGCAAAGTAAAATCAACTTGAGGTGAAGCTTGAATTATATTACACTTTAAAAGAAAGTTTTCTTCATTTTGTTGTTTATTTTTCTGGTTTGTGGGGCTTTTGTTACATAATGGAAGTCAACCTCCTGCCATTCTACAACCAGTGTGGTCCCACACCAAGTAGTTCCTAATTGAGTCATTCATTGGGAACTGGTGTAGTGCTGATTCCTAGCAGAGGATGTGCTCCAATGAATCTTTAACACTTCTCAGCATTACTGAACTTGTAAGATTTAATGACTTTTTAACTTAACTGGTTATGGCTGTTGTTCCTTCTATATATGTGCAGGTACCAGAAAGCTAAACACATGGGAGCAGACTTTAACAACACGTGCTGTTGTCCTTTAATTTGACACTTCTCAGTACATCCCATGAGATATAGTAGACTGTCAGGTCTCCTTAGTCATAATATAATTTGATACAATTTCAAAGATTAACTAAGTTAAAAATCAGTGATGTGGTAGGCAACATTAGTATGGTCTGCTTCGAAATGGAAACGAGGAAAAATGTTTATTGTGATTTTTATGTCATCTAATTTACACTTTACAGTGTCAAATTATATCTGCCATAATTTTGATTAAAAAGAAGCTTATTTTCCTAATCCAGGAAAAAAAAATTGAGCATTAAGACTCATTATCAAGGAGTATTCCAGAAAAGATGAATTTGAGTAAGATAATAAGTAAACACCCCCAAAGTTCTTACTCTGCCCTGTGCAGCAAGACTTTCAAAGATGATGCAGGAACCTCCTAATGGGATTTTATAATGAAAATGTTAATAAAAGCTAGCAGAGGAGTACCTAGTCTCTTTCTTTGCATGACTGCATATGACCAAAAGAAGTAATTGCATAATCTTTCTTCCTTTGGCCACCTGCTAATAACTGGATGGTGAATCTTTGACTTGAAATTGCAAATTCCTGTGCGTGCCTACGTGCACTTCATCTTTCTGTTGAAATGAAATTATTTAATGTGTTACAATCAAGAAAATCCCTTATGAATCTGCATCAAAAATTATGGAAAAGATTCAGCCTTTGTTCTGCAGTCTGTTGTCTGCAATGCAGATGCAGTCTATGCCAGACAGATGCTTATTTGGTAGATTGTGGGGTCTCTGCATAGTCAGTACCATACTTGATGCTTATCTTGGTCCCTTCTTAATCAGAGAATAAAAATACCAATATTTTAAACCTTAAACAGCATTATGAGAGCATAAGACTTGCAAAGTTAAGAATGTGAAAACTGGGAAATGCAATACAACCGTAGCTGGGTCTGTTAGTGGGCATAATCAGAGTAACTTTTGGGTTTTTTTCTCTCCACGCTTCGTGCACAACTTGGGTAATATGTGCTTCAACAATAGTTAAAGAAATTAAAAAAATCTTTGCAACACTTCCATGAGAGCAATAAAAGAGCTTTCTCCTGACACAGAGGAAACTTCAGCACAGAGAGGGGTCTTCAGCAATGCAAATGGCAGGGCTGAGTGCTGGGGTCTGGTGTGTCGGCTCTCGCAGGGATGCAGGGTGTGCTCACAGCAGAACTGTTGTCTTGAGCAGCAGCAGGAGCATCCAGCAATGCTCAGCCAGAGCCTGAGCTCTAATACAGCACCTCTGTAAACTCGAGTCTGCAGCTCTCCTCTCAGGCTCCCAGAAAAGTCGTGTGCTAGTAGTGAGTGATTTAAGCAACTTGCCAAGCATTTCTAGCAGCTCTGTGGTGGAGCCCAGGCTGCAGATGGATTCTGCACTGCAGCATGCAAGTGCCTTAACAGTGAGAGAATATTTTTCTCTTGCAGTCCCCTGCTTTTTTTTACAATTTCTGCAGCAAATTACATTTTTTTTTTTTGTGAAGTTTCTGTTCTCATGACTTTGATTGTCTGGACTCATCTTCAGTCTGTGAGGGGAGGGAAAATATGATCATGTAATTTCAAGAGCCTATTAGTTGATTTTCTTTAAAAAACAAGCTATTCTGCCCTAAGGAATCACAGTAAATCTTGAATTTTTCATCAGTGAGTGCTTTTCAAATTGTTAAAACTGGAGCCTTGCTTCTGGAGCTTCTGGAATGATTGAAGAAATAAATTTGGTGCTAAGTAATATACCATTAGAGGCTTGATGTGCTTTGTGTTTCTCTGGTACTTGTTCAGGTATTGTCAGATTCCACCCTGGTAAACTTCACATTCACAGATGGGTGACATCAGAAGCAGCAGAACCTTGTTGTCAGGTTTGACAGCTAAAATGGACTAATGACACTCCTAGTCCCATAAGTAATGGGAAAATATTAAGCATTCTAACATATGGGTAGGGATATTTAGTACTATAGTCTTATTCTATATGGTATTAAACTTCTGACCATGAATGTATATTGTCTGTAAATGTATAAAAGAGATTATTAAGATGGAAGTAATTCTTATTTTAACAGTGTCTGAAACTGCTGAAGCTTTAGAGAATAAATCCAATGGGGAGTGACTGAGAGAGCTGGGGTCATTAAGCCTGGAGAAGGGGTGGCTCGAGGGAGACCCCATCGTTCTCAACAACTCCCTGAAAGGAGGCTGGAGCCAGGTGGGAGTCAGCCTCTTCTCCCAGGTAACACAGGATTAGAGGAAATGGCCTCAAGCTGCCCCTGGAGAGGTTCAGATCGAACATCAGGGAGGATTTCTTCACTGAAAGAGTAGTTAAACACTGGAATGGGCTGCCCAGGGAGGTGGTGGAGTCACCATCCTTGGAAGTGTTTAAGAAACAACTGGACATTGTGTTTAGTGCTATGGTTTAATGGACACAGTGATGTTTGGTCAGAGGTTGGACTCGATGACCCTGAAGGTCTCTGACTTTTACTGATCAAGGTTTGAATAAGACTAAGTCCACTGTACTCAGGGACTCCTTCTCTACTGCAGGCAGGTGACAGAAGCTCTTGAGAAAGTGATATTCCTGAAAGGCTAGACAAGAGCCACCTACACTGACATTTTCTTCCTCTTTCAAACAGGTTTGAGAAAACATTTCAAGCAACTTCTGCTGTTTTTCCTTGGCATGTGGGTTAGTCTCACAATCTCATGACTGTTACAAAAACAGCTTAAGAAACCAGAGAATGGAGCTTTACAAACTTCAGCATCAGAGAAATTTGCCTTGATGATCAGTAATAAAAAATTTTGACAGAAGTAGTGTCAACATCTGATTATTTTGTCAACTTCATAGTTTGGTTATATTGTCAGCTATGTTAACTTGGTAGATTTGTTGAGTCTCCATTGTCAATTCATAATTACAATCTATTATGTAACTCAAATAGTTTGGGGCAGTGAGAGGTTGACAAAACAGGTGTGGTGTAATTCTTGTTTTTACTGCTTTCAGTGAATATAACTTGGTGGTGGCATGTTGTTGCAGTGTAAAAGATCTGGAAAAACCATGCCATTGAGGGAGCCCTATGGACCTCTCCTATATGTTATTTGTAGTTCTCAGAAGCTTTTCATTTTTTTTCTAACTGTAAATTAGAATATTGATCAAGTTTTTGTATCGCAGTTTTTTGAGAAAGGATCTGGCTTATTTTCCTTTGTTTTAAGTTGAACATCTAGATCTTGAGCAAGGATAGGAGAACTTCCTTCTCATTCAGAGGGGAAGATTTATACTAACCTGATTTGGTGAATGTTTAAAAATAAAGGAGGTGTGAGCTGGCGTTAAACCCCAGACGGCGCAGCGCGGGCAGGCTGCAGGGAGCCTGTGGCTGGCAGGGCCCTGTGGGGTTTGTAATCTCTGCCTGCAGCACCACGGCTGCTTCCTGCCCCACGCCGCTGAGCAGACGGCTGCTCTGCCGTGTGCTGCTGACAACCACGGGAATTGTCACGGGCAGTTAGGAGCCAACATCAGGTTCCATGCTGTGCATGGGCGCTTGGCAGGTTTGCTTTTGTATGCTTCTACCATATAAATGCCTTTGTAATATCAACACGATGGTTTGCCTCATGTTTTTACAGAGCTGAAGGTCGCATTTTGTGTGACACTGAATCAAAGTTCTGAATGTTCCTGATTATGCATCTTTTTACTATACATATATGTTCTTGAATCTGTTCTGTCATTTGTTGGTGCCACCATTGTATGGCTTCTCCCATCTTGTGAGAATCCGCAATTTCCTTTCATGTCAATGACTTGTTGAAAAAAGCTGATTTATTTTTAAATTGCTTATAAGGTTGAAGTAGCTGGCTCTGGGCCACAGAACTACAATATGTTGTTTAAAAGGATAATTTCAGCTAGAATTTCCAAATGGGCTAGTTTATAAAACTAAGCACTGCTGCTTTTTAAGAATTGTCAGAATCTCTCTAAAATGCTTCTTACTAGGAATTGTATTTCATGTTTTTTTCCATAAAGCCATAGGCAGAACTTAATTCATTTATTGAAGTGCTGCCAAATGTTTTTCAGAATTAGTAGTGAATATTAAAAAACTTATTTGAGATTGTTTTGGATCTTTCAGGTTGCAGGAATATGAGCTGTGGCTTTTGTGGGCTGACTGCAAGCAGCCCTGCCTGGTCCCTGCTGTTTCTGAGCATCCTCTACACTTGCCTCTTTGTTGTCTCCTCAGGCAGCTGGAATGCCTTAGTCTTTGGTCTTTCCTTCAGCAGCTACATTTCTTGGCCCTTCTGATTTCTTGACCCCTGTGTTGGCTTCTTGAATTCAGTATTTGCCCTAGCTGTGTATTTGACCCATGCCCCCCTTCCTGATTGCAGCCTAATGCAACAAATTTCAACAGTGGCTAACAACTTAGAGTTTCTTGGAATACCCCAGTAAAATATGAATCACCTTATGGATAGTGCCCCATTTTTATTAAAAATTCAGTCAGTGAAGCCTGAAATAAAAAATTTAGTTTAATAAATTCACACACCTTTTTTTTCTTTTTTATCTAATAGAAAAAAGGAAGAATGCACTTTAAAAATAAAGCTCCTTGGTGAAACTTGGGTATAATATAGAGTGCAAAAACATTTATTCTTCTTTTTTTCAAGGTATTTAGCAGGAAACCACAGTTGGGGAAAGAGTATAAGACTGTAAGCACTTGGCTATTCCTTGCAGTTACACTTTGAGACTGATGAATATGTATATTTTTTTAATGAAAGTATATTGGCAATGATTACTCTGAGATTCATTTTCTTGAAATGGATGAATTACTTTAATAATCTCTAAAAGGCGGTGAAGAAGGAATAGGAGTTGAACATATATCTGCATATATCTGTTCAATTAAAAATCTTTAAGGAAGCAGCTCTTGGAATGACAGGATCATCCTTGTGCTTTGGTTTTTGATGGCCTCAGTGAAACAAGTTTCTCACCTACTCAGGGATGCTCTAGTAGTCACAGTAATATTATGCTTACTTAAAAGCCCTCTTGGGTTGTGAGATGTATATTTCAGGTTACATGTCTGCATCAGATTTACCTCTAACCCTTCAAAGAAGAGCCTTTACGACATAATTGCATTAAGTGAGAAATTTGGTATCATGAAATGGATTTTCATCTTTTTTTTTTTTCCTCAAATGAGTATTGCCTTATTGGTAAAGGAGTTCTGTAAATAGCCTGAAGTGTGTGCACTGAAGTTTAAGGGCTAGATTTAGATGCATTTGTATCTGGTGTATGTAGAGATTTCCGGGTTTGTGAATTTTTGTCTTCAGAGGCATAGGATTTAATTCTAATTAGAGAAAGAGTTAAGTAAGTTTAAAGACTGTATACAAGACTGCACTGCAATACAAGACAGAATAGACTGTTATTAAAAAGGAAAAAAAAGGTGAGTCAGGGTTACATGGGGCTTCCCTGCTAGGAAATTAAATATTGATGTTTTTCAGGTAGCAATGCTCAGTTCTTAGAGAAAATACCTATCTACTGGAAACATAATATTTTACAATATTTTTTACAAAGTATGGCAAATTTTGGAGTTCTGATATGCAACGATGCAAAATTTTATGCTTAGCTGACTCTTTAATTAGCTCTCATTCTGTCTCACATGATTTATAGCTTCATGACTTCAATGTAAAAATGATATATGACTTAATGAAGAAGAAAGCTGCAATGGGTTTACACCCCTAGTTGTTTAATGGTTTCCTGCAGGTAGAGGAATGGTGCTGCTGCAGAAGGAGAAGCTGTAAGCATCTCATTTATTATGGCAAGGACATAACAGTCCACATTGCTGTGACTTACAGTTGTTTGCCTCCTTGTGACATATACAATTCAGTGGAGTGAGGAAGGAATGTGGCTCTTCCATAAAGCATAAAAATAGCAGGTAAGGTAAGAAATGCAGATGTCATCTTTTTTGCTGAAACTGAGTTTAGTGCAGCTGTTTGACGTATTTGAAATCTAGCTTTTCCTTGATCCTAGAAAAATAGTGTTTCAGTGCAATATAATTTCAAGAATGGGCTGCAAAACCCTTAGTGGCCAACTGTTTCTCTCAGCTAAGTACTTTTGGGGAGATTTTTTCCAAATGGCTACTCTGACCATACAAATAAGTTTTTAGAAGAAAGAGATTATTTTTTGCTGTATTACTCTCATACCTGAAGTTTTTCTAGTTTTGCTTCTTAGTTTCATGTATTTGTCTTTACAGCACCTTTGATATAGGGGTTCTGATTTCCTTAATTCCAATACTGAAAATTCAAATTAGTTAATTCTGGATTCTTAATAGTTTAACTGGTCTAAGCATAATTTCTGTAATGGAAAGGGGAAAAGAATCAGGGCTATCTGAGAAATGAACTGCCTTCAGCCTTCTTTGGATCTCCAGAAACAATTTGGTTTCTATTTGGGGCAGCATCTTTCAGTAATTACTATGGAGAACCCTCTAAAATATAGGAGCAGAATGAAACCCTTTTTTTTTTTATTCTCTGTAGCTGCATGGTAAAAGTTAAAGAACTACCACCTTCTACCAAGAGTACAGTAACATTACAGGTGTGTTTCTCGCACCTGTGTCTGACACAAACACACATTTATTTCTGAATCTGTTGTGATCTATATCCATTTCCTACATATTTCAGGAGGTGACCATTCCTTATTTAGCTTGTGGTCCTATCTCTATGGACCCACAATGGCTAGAACCTTTCCTGACTTGCACTTGGGGACTGGGGTTTGCCTTTAGAGTTTCATACGTACCTCTCCCTTTCCTCCTTCCCTCTCTCTTTCTCGCTTTCTTTTTTTCTTATTATTTTTTTCCCCTCAAGTGAAGTTTGGACTTGTTGCTATTAATCTCCAAGAACAGTGTGGTACCTTTTCAGTTTATATGTGAATTACTGAGTTTGTAAGTGAAGACTATTATTTCCCCACATGATGGGAGACATGGTTTCTGACATAAATTCTGGGGTTCTCGCAGAGAAATGTTTTGCTGTTGTCAGGTGTTTATTGATTAATTAAGGATTTTTAGAATTTACAAATTCTTCCTTCAAATGTCTGGTTACTTTCTCACATTCCTAAAATTTCTTTCAGTGTTTCTGGACTTCACAGTCTCTTGTGGAAACAGCAGTCTTTGGGACAGCTGGTCCAGGAATTTTTAGGTATCTAGGGAAAAAAACAACAACAGTCCTCCTCTTTGCAGTCTCCTCTAAGCACTCGCAGTAGCTCTGTCTGTGCAAGTCATCGTTGCATTTGGCTTTTGGACTCTCATATAGTCCTTTTAAATGTCAGTAAAAGAGAAAATCTGCTTTGCTGTTTTACAATTGCAGATTGTGCTTACTTCATGTTTGCAGTTAAACACAAATACAGTATTCAAGGAAATATGCAACTTTATGAAATTCTAGTAGAGATTCCAAAATTAGTGAAAAATAAAGATTACTGCTCTTGGAAAGCTTGATCAGTCCCCTGTATTTGGTAGTGTGTTAGGTTATAATTTCAGAAGTGAAATATAGAAGCCTTCCCAGCGCTTTTGAAATCGTTGCAACTTCTGGGAAATCTCAAACAAGCTGTGGTTTCTGCTGGACCTTTCAAGGATGCTGTTTTGTAATGTATAATGAAGATGTTGCTCAAAGTACAAGGAACATCACAAGGGCCCTTTTCAGAGAAGCATAAGGAGTATACATGGCATTCACTGAATAATCCTGGACGTACTTGGTGCCAGAATGGAAAATTTCATAGTACAATGCCCCTCAGGCCCTGTGTTCTGCCTCCGCTCTCACTCCCCTCAGATATGGATGGAGGCTTTTTAAAGGTTTGTGTCAGCATGTGACTCTCTTTTAAACCAGAATTGTGGTGGTGGCTCCTGATTCTGTGTGTGTGTGTGTGTGTGTGTGTGTGTGAGCTCATTCATCACCACGAGGTAGGCTGAGGTCATCTACTGAGAGCAGCCCTGCCTATGAATGAGGGCACCATAAGAAAGTGAACTTTTGCCTAGTTAATGACCTGAATTAGAAAGAGTTTTATTTAATATGTAATACAAGCACCTGTGTTGAGGTATTTCAAGTAAACATGTTCATATTTGTGTAAGTTGATAGCAGATGCTATTAAGATCATCCAGCATCTCAATTTTTCTTTGAGAGTGTTTTATCCAATTCCGAGTCATGCTGGCTTAACTTTAAATATGATCAGTTCTGTTTTTCATAGTCATATGTTATGTAGGGAGTTGGCATTTTTCTAGGTCTGAAATATATATGTTGGTAAATATGTGACTATAAAATACTGATAGTGATAATAACTTTGTATACTAAGTGGTTTGCATACTTGCTGTCTCCATGAGATTATTACTGAACTATTCCGGTTTTTTTATTCCAAATTCTGGTATTTTTTGAAGTACAAATATATTGATGAAGTTGGCTCCAATCATGCATCTATAGCTGCATGTGTGAGTCCCTCCTTTTCTAGGGACACAGTCCCATGCTCACTGATACACCTGTGCAGAAGCATTTGTGAGATCAGAGCCTAAGCATATTACTGCTAAATGTAATTAGATGCTAGACTCGCCCTGGAGCACTACTGCTTCCAAGTGTCACCCAAGATTAGCTGAAGAACAGGAATGATTAGGGACACTTTAACTACTGAATACTTGGAAAACCGTTCTGAGCAGGCAGACTTTTAAAATTGATATCCAGGGACTGTGAGCCATTACTGAACATGTAACTCCTCACTAAAATTGAATTTTAAAGTGTTCCTCTTTGCTTAGTTTTCTTCTATTTTTTTTCTGTGAAAAAAATTGATCAAAAAGTAATATCTGTATATTGGTATTTTGATTGTTTTGCTGCTGATTTTGCTGAGTGGTGGTGTTTGCTATTAAATCTTTGTTTGTATAAGAAATTTGAAATGAGCATCTAAAAGGCAGGGTCAGTATTATCAAATCAAGTCTAAACTTGAATGAAATATTGTATTAAAATGGCAAATAATGGATGCCATACTGGCCCTGTTTGGCTTGCTATGTTTTAGGAACCTTGGGATTAGTGTTTATCTGTCCCATAAAGGACACAAATCATTTAGATTAGAAGTAATCTGATTGTATTGAAGTACAAATTATAGCACAAAGGCCATTCAAGTGGGTTAAGTGACCAGGGTTGGTAAACACCATATGACTGCTGATTGGTCGATGAAAGAGTATTAACTGAAAGATAATGATGGATTTTAATCCAAATCTCTAAAGCGCAACAGCTGTAGTTCCCAAATGAGTTCACTCACTCACAGAGTTTTAGGGCACGTATTTATTTGTTCCTATTTCTCTTGCACAACAATTACTTTGAAATATAACTTATTTTTCCTGTATAAAATATAGCTATTCCATGCAGCTTTCTTTGATTAGATTTCTCTTCTACTTTCAGTGACTTCATTATGATTTTTCTGCATTTTACATTGGAGAAATTGCAGTTATTTATTTCAGTGTTCTGCAGCATGCTAGTGTAAAATGTAAGGGTGACTTGGTTTAGGTTCAGCTGATGTCCTTCCTTTACACATCTTTTAAGAACATAGTATGAAATCTAGTTAAGTGCTAAAGAAAGGCAAACTGGTATTCCATATGAATTTATTTCCAGAATTCTTACTGATGGTAATGCCTAATGCTTATCACTGATAATAAATTATATGAATTTGTGTAGTGTTTTTTGTTTCAGAGTGCCTCTGTGTAATTTAAAAATGGAGAGTGGAAACCTTATGGTATCATAAGAGTGAGAAGTGGCAGCTGTTTAGGACTACTATGTAACATTGTTTAGGATGTGAAATGAAAAGTGTGGACAGACTGTATTTATTAACGATTTCAGTGCTGGGGCAATACTACCTTTTTGTTGTTGTTGCAATAAGACCATAGGAAATTTTCACATCCTCTCGAGTTTTTCCCCAAAATTTATGCTTGCCCTGAAATAAGCACGTTCATTAAAGAAATCAGATGATGTGCTCAAAAAGAAAATAATTTAACATTGTGGTTTCCTGGTCCATCTGTCTATTTGATTTTGGAAGGTCAACAAGAGACCAGATGAAGTGGTACTTAATTATTGTTTACAGTCTAAATAGACACAGGAAAATAAAGTCTTTCAGAATGATATTATTTCATCTTGTCTGTCTTTGTATCCAAAACATGTGCGTGATAAAATCATTCCTCCATTGTTATTCAGGATTTATTCAGATAATCTAGACAAGATATATCCTCATGCCAGGAGCAGGCATTAGATCAGCCTGTGTACTGTCCCCACAGGTTGTTTTGAGAGCAAAAATGGAGTCATTAGTACCTAAGTCATATTTTGTCCTTTTGATATAGACATGCCTGCATAAATAGTCTAAGCAGGTATAGAATTTTTCCTTTGGATTTACAGTTTAATTCAAAATGCAGTCAGGAAAACTGCCTGGTAAGGAAATGAAGTCCTTAATATCCATTCCTTTGTAAGGGTATTTTGTGATATCTCTGAACTCTAGCTGCTTTCCTAGAGGAAAGCTACTGCTATGGCAGATGAGTCTGTTTCTGCTGACAGTTGAACTGGGCTTCCTTCATTAATTTGTTCGCTTAGAACTGATAAACACTTAAAAATAATTATGCAGCATTTAATTGACAATTTGGCCTAATGATTGAATTGGCTATTTAGCATAAGCTGAATTAATTGCAATAGCTGTGGACTCTCACTTAATTGCCATACCTAATGACGTATAATTAAATAAAAAATTGATTTGTGTATTGTTTAGAAGTATTTTGTAAAATGAACTAGTGATTCTTAACCTTCCTGCTTTTCAGGGATAACGGAGCATTAATGCTGCAATTGCAAAACTGATGAGTGTCCATCTGGAGTTCAGGAAATTAATTTAATTAACGCTCGTGAGGATTTCAGACTGACATGGGTGCGGAGAAGAGTTCTGCTCAGGGAAAAGAAGATCATGCATTGTTACTGGGAGGCCTCCTTAGTCTTGGAAAATAAAGGAATTATCATAGAGTTTTGGATTGGAAGGGACCTTAAAGGTCACCTAATTCCAACCCTCTGCCATGGGCAGGGGCACCTTCCCCCAGACCAAGTTGCTCAAAGACCCAACCAACCTTGCCTTGAACTCTTTCAGGGATGGGGCAGCTACAGCTTCTCTGGGCAACCTGTGCCAGTGCCTCACCACCCTCAGAGTGATGGAGTTTAGATTACAGCCAATCTAAGCTACCCTCTTTCAGTTTAAAGTCATTGCCCTGTGTCCTGTCACGACGTGCCCTTGTAAAAATGTGGAGGTTGTGGGAACACAGAGGAAGACAGAACACTTGCCTTCTGATGGGTTTCTGGCCTGTACACAGCAGAGAAAGAGAAATTAAACCATCAGCCAGGGTTGACCCAGAATCAGTGCCTGGACTGTATGACCGAATACACACATGATTGTTCAGGGTTTGTCCTGGAGGAAGTACATGACAACTAGAATTTAGGTTTGGTTTTGTTTGGGTTTTATTTTTTAAGTCTTACGTTTCTTACAGTGATAAAGCATAGCAGCAGTCCAGACCCTGATTGCATGGCTGAGAGAAGATAAATGCTCCTGCCTAAACATTATCTGCTCTGAACATTCAAAAATCATCTCAGATCTAGAAGAAAATTGAAATTGGTTTCTCTTTAATTCCTTTCTAGTTTTTGAGCCTTTAGGGTTCATGTTTTCAGTCAGCTCTGCCAGGATTAGAAGGATATTTAAAAAGCTAGAGTTCCTGGGGATTTTTATGACTGCATAGCCCAGGCTTAAGAAAAATGCCTAATACTGCAAGATATTCTGAGAGCTAGCTGCCCTGAATTTGTGAGTGGATTGCAAAGGTAACATCGGATTGATAAATTGGATTTTACTAAGTTAACCTTTCCAAATGTTTCATGTTTCAAAACCTCATGCTTTTGATCTCAGCACTAGAGGCATATTCAACCTGCTGGGTCTTTTAAGTGTGTTTAAGTCTTTTTAAGTGTGTTTAAAACTGTCTTTAACAGAAATTGTGTTCAGCTATCAGCTATACAGCAAGGGACAACTTGAGCGCAGATCAGCTAGGTAAACCAGTGTGAGAGAGAAATATCTTCATTTACTGGAGAATTCAAAAGAAGAATAATAATTTAATCCTTTTTATCACAAGGATGCTTTGTATTACAAAGTTAACTGTATGCACATTGAAAAAAGAATGGATTTTAAAAAATTTCTTTATTAATAAAATGTTGAGGAAATTTAGACATACCAAATGTCTCCAGGAAATGTGACAGCTCGGACAAGGGAGAGAGCTACTGAAAAAAGGTATAAAAGTCAGCTTTACTGCAATCTTAAAGTTGCAAAGGGCTTTGAAAAGTGAGTGACCGTAGAGAAATATCTCCTGAGAATAAAACGGGCTTCTGAAAGATAACTTGAGTGGAAAATGCTTAAGTAAAAGCTTCTTGTTGTGCACCTCAGCATTTTCTAGTGCAAAAAATATATATTCTGCTCACACTTTGATCTTCCTGGGGGTCATATTTATTCAGAGGAGATTAATGGCCAATTTTCTGTGTGACTGTCATCATCAGAAGTTTATCCGTTTGCAAAACGACTTCTTTTACTTTTTAGGGGAGCAGAATGCATGAAATCCTGTGAAGGCTTCAAGTTGACAGGTGGAATGATGTTTATGTCCCTGAGCAGGCGCCAGCCTTGTATTCTATGCAGAATGGCAGCACAAGACTGACTGTGACTTGTATAATTTGATGTCAGATCTTTTTGTCTTAAATAACTGGTATCAAGTTTTAAATGCATTTATTTTAAATAGCCATTACCTGGCTATTTAATAAAGTCATGTCTTCTACAGAGAGCTGCTCTAGGATGCATGGATTAGTGAACTCTGCAGTAGAGGAAGCAGTCAGGGATGATTTAAAACAATTGACAGTTCTACAAACACTCATTTAAAGAAGGTTAAGGAAACATGCTCAAGGAGCTTGGAAAAACTACCTTGTTGCCCCTCAGTGCCTCTGGCTGCATGTCCTGTATTTTTCCAGGTTTTGGTTGTTTTTTTTTCCTTAGATAGTCCCTGCTTTTTCTCAGGAGCTAAGCTGTCATTTGCTGTTGACTGGTGTGTTCTGTTCCTCTGCCCTTCATGGTCTGAATGCTGGAGGAGGCGATGCACTTGTGCTGGGCTGGAGGAAACTTCCTTAAACATTTGCTGCTGGGCCTCCTGGAGGATCTCTGCTGGTGCAGCTGTGTGGGCTGTTGTGCCAGGGACTCTGACGGTGCAGAGACCTTTGCGACCCCTCTCCCTCATTACTGTGCTCTACAGACCATCATGATCTCCCTCCTTTGTGTCCTGTTCTTCTGATGTTAAGGATTTAAAGGCAATTTTTCCATATTTTGAAATTTTACTTCTTAAGGGTTCAGCTTAAGCAAAGCTTTTTTTCATCCAAGCAGACAGTGAGGTAACCTTTATACTTGTGCAAGGGTTAATTCCCTGCCTGTGGAAGATTTTCATGTACCTGGTGGTTTTAAAAGATTGGAAAAATGCTTCTGTGGATGTATTTTTCTATTTTCTCTGCTTGCTTTAGATATTTATTAACATAGAAAAAGAAATTTAATTAGATAATTTAAAAAGAATACATGGAATTTTTTAATGTATTTTAAATTCCTAATAGTTGGTATTAGGGAAATGGCTGCATTTTCCATTAACCGTCTATAAACGGATATGACAGATGAAGTGAGGTTATGCTGTTTGTGAAGCAGGCAGAAGATATCATACTAGTTCTTCTTTTTAATTCTTTTATTTCTTTTTATGTATATATAATGTGTCAGTGCATGAGCAGGAGAATAAGAAGAGTCTACAGAGAGGGTAGGAAAAAAATTGGAACTGGGCAAGAATTGACGGAGGGCCAGCAATCAAAATCTAACAGTAGATAGAGCACAAGAAAAGGAGGTGGAAAAAACATCCTGTTGGCAAGAAAGAAAATTCCTAAATTTTTTTTTTCAAGGAAAAAAAAGGCCAAGAAATATTTTCAGTTCTGCAGAATTGTTTCTTGGTCTCAGGTTCCCTCTGAACTTGTGGGCCATATGTGCCTTTTGCCACTGATCACAGTGAGAATCCTTAGCTGCTTTCAGGTCAGTAGGTGGAACACGCAGAACATTGTAAATTTTCTTCATTTACTGTGTGTCTTCTACAATGCAAGTTATTATTATTTTATTGGGCAGTTAGAGAGCTATAACCTCCCAACTTGTCTGATCAAAAATAAACTTAAACTAATCTAGTAGGTCTCAACAAATCTTCTAAGCTTGACAGCAGATGGCACATGCTTTTTATTTAGCCCTGCATATACTATCTTGGTGGGTGGTAACTGCCTTAGGACAAAATCAGCATCCCACCAGTCACCATCTGGGATGGCAGATGATATGTGGGACTGTCATGAATAAGCATTCTGATGTTTGTAAATGTCTGAAGGAAGACACTGCTTGTTAACGTGGCAGTTGGTATGCAGTCACCACCATGAGAAGCACACTTTATGCAGTAATCAGCAAAAGATGAATTGTGTGCCTTGGGTTCATCTCTGGAATTTGGGTGGGTGTAAGCTGAATCTTGTTCATTTTGATGGCAAACTTGAATGGCTCTTATCTTGACAGACCTTTAGTCTTTGTCACTGCTATTGTGTTAAAAATATTATTCCCTTAGGTATTGTGTCAGCAGTAATATGTAGATGCCTCATACTACTTCATAACCGATGTTGATAATGAGCACAAATGCATGGTGTGAAAAGTGCCCTTGCTTTGACAGTGTATTCTGAGTTGATGGAGATATGAGGGGACAGTTTGGAGAAAAAGGTGTGAAATTGCTTGCAAAAATACCTCTTAGTTTTGTTCCGGATGCAGGAATGGAAATGCACATCTCCTGGCCGTCCTCTACTCCCATTTTCCCTTGACCCCTGGGCAAGATGCACAGACAGAAGTCTGAACCATGTGGATATCCACAGGCCACTTCCCTCATCTTCTCTGTTCCTGGCTCTGTGCACTAAGCCTCTTTCCTGAACAAAAGTGCTTTGAGAAATGTTATTTAGATCTGATATTTTGGAAGGGCTGCTTGTCCTTCATGTGACAGGTTCCTTATGTAGAGTATTTTAGACAGCAAAGCTGGCCATGTAGGAAACTCTGAGTTGTACCAAGTACAAACATCTTTGAAAGGATCTGTGCATCTATCATGCAACTTGATTCATACTGCAGTTGCAGCATCCAATTTGGTTTGTGTTTTTGTTGTTTTACTCACACTTAGCTGGTCTGTATTCCAGCTGAATTAGGTATCAGAGAATCACAGACTGGTTTGGGCTGGAAGGGACCTTACAGACCATCCAATGCCCTGCCATGGACTTTCCATGAGGCCAGGTTGCTCAGAGCCTCATCCAACCTGAGCTTCCACACTACCAGGGATGGAGCATCCACAGCTTCTCTGGGCAATCTGCTCCAGTGTCTCACTATCCTGATACCGAAGAATTTCTTTCTATTATGGACTCTAGACCTAACCTTTTTCAGTTTGAAGTTATTACCTCTACTGCTGTCACTCCATATCCTTGTGAAAAGTCCCTCTCTCATAACCTTTTCAGCTCCTGGAAGGTGTCCTAAGGTCGGAGCCTTCTCTTCTCCAGGCCAAACAACCCCAACTCTCTCAGCCCCTCATCATAGGAGAGGTGCTTCAGTCTTCTAATCATCTTTGTGACCCTCCTCTGGACTTTCTCCAGCAGATCCATGCCCTTCTTTTGTTGGGATCTGTTGAGCTCTATGAAACAACAGTTTAAGGAAGAGACATCTACTTTAGCAATTCAAATAGATGACTTGACTATTATTTTTTTCAGTGCCTCCCGAATATAGCATATATGCAACAGTGCAGGGCTTAAGAAGTTTATGCAGTTTAGTGGTTCTGGAATTGCCAATGGACCTTTGGTGTGAAGGTTTTATGGCAGAGCAATATATTTCCTTAGTATCTTAATGTATTTTTTCCCTATTAAGCATGATATGCAAATAGTATACTGATTTTACACAAATGAATAATAAAAAGGAAGAAACCCAAACAATCTGCCACATGAATTCTTAATTCAGGTACTACCTTCAGCTTAAAATGTAAAAGTTAGTTAGGTCCAAAAGGTTATAAAACACATATTAGATTAAAGCAATAATATAATTGCACTGGCTGGAAAGCACAAAAATGAGGAGTGTCTGCCAAATTTGTAAGAGCAAATGTTCTCATTCTCATGGCTCTTAGTTGAGGGGAGGGCAGAGTGGATTATTTACAAGCATGGAAGCACATGCATGTCCTGTTTCTGGATCAGAGTGTGAAATGTCAGCAAAATCAGCAAAAGGCTGGCTCTTCTTTTTTATGAATGGAAGTGTGTGTTTTAATGTGGAATAGACAAGTATTCAGAATGGAATTTGCAAGCAACAGTCACTTAAAGCCTGAGGTGACTGGCAGCTGGAGTTTAGGAGAGGTCTGTGCATGGGAAGGAGGATTAGGCTGTGGCTTTATTTTCGGCTTCACCAGACACGTCTCCAAGTTCAGTACTGAGACAAAATATTCTTAGTTGTGGTTCCTTTAAACAGTGAAAAGGGCAGCTGAAGGGTCAGGTTCAGGTCAGTGCTAACTTTAACCTGGTCTGCCTGCAGATGGCTTCAAACTAGGTGATCCACTATTCTGGTCTGTCACTACCAGCTGGGCAATATTCTTATAACTTGATCATAAAATGTAATTAATAAGATAAAGTAAGTGTGATGTCCCTCTATACCATAAAGCAACATTGGTTTTGATATTTTTCCAGTTCCAAAAGAGAATCAGAAAATTGTTTACATAGACAATGACAGTATCTTATGAATGATGACCAATGTGGTACCATCCTTTCAGGAGCACTTCAGGACTGACAGTCACTGCCACTGATCATGCTTGCAGTTTTCTGTTCTTTGTATTCTTAGTGCTTCCAAAGAAGCTGATAGATCTCAATCTCACATTTTTTTTCTGAATGTGGCATGTTCTTTGTTCATGTCCAGCTGTTATTTTCACACAATCATCAAACTTCTTGTGTCCAAGAGTGCTTTCACAGCATTACCAGGCTTTTTCCTGAATTAATGATTTCCAGTACAACTTATATTCAGCTCCAAGCATTATTAGACTTCAGAACAAGAAGTCATCTACTAGGCCTGACTTTCTGTTGTGGTTTCCTCTTACACTGAGATGAAATCTTGATATTTTTAAGAAGGTAGGAATTTTTTTACCTACTGAGACCAAAGATTGATTTACTCTTCAAATGTGATTATGCTCAAGCAAGATAAAGTAACAGCCAGGTAAAAATACCCTGTAGGAACCTCAGATTAAGTCAGCAGGTTTTGACCTTTATTTCTGCAAGTTTATGCCATGAACAACTTTTTCTATAAATAAAATAATTGCTTCACTAGAAGTACCTTACATCTTGAATCAGTTCTCCAAATAGCTAAAAACCATTTGTTTTGCAGGTGGCTTTAAGTTATCTTAAGCTTCTTAAATGTATAAAAATTGTTCATTAAAAACTCCCGATTTTCTGTGGTCCTTTTATTGTAGAACACAGGTTCAAACTCTATCTTCTACAGGATTTTCCCTTTATACGTTTGTGCTCAGCTCTTCCAAGTTGTGAAATCTGATGGAGATACATTTAATTAATGCTGTGTTTTTCACTGTTTTTCTAGGGAGAAATACAAGGAGTCCTTTGTAGGAGTACATATTTCTCTAGGGAGAAATACAAGGAGTACTTGGATCCAATACTTTGAAAGTTTCAAGTAAAAATCCCAACCTAGAAACTTTGTAGAAAATTATCTTAGAGACAATATAATTCAATTTACTTATTAAATTTGTAATTTAATAAGATAGTTCCCTGGTCTCAAGAAAAGAGATATTGAAAATACAGGTAAGAAAACTCACTTTGTTAATTTCTACTTAGAAAAATATTTATTTTAAAATTTTTGAGAATTTCCTGTTAAAATAACTTTTAATCTTGTAATTTTCATGTTCAACTGATTAAAAGTGTCTTATCCATTTTTAACTCTTTTTTTTCTTTTCTTTTTTTTTTTTTTTTTTCCTTTTATTTCCTCTCTGCTCACTCTGCAAATAAAGCCCAGAAGTTTAATGAGGAAAATCATGCTTATAAATGTATAGTCTGTGCAATAGCAGACTGTAATCTGTCCCAGGAAAGAGTTACCTATTGCTGTGTTTATGCAGGCCCTGCCCTGCTCATTTTCNTTTCCTGTTTGGCATTTGGCAGGTTTTACATTTTAATCCTGCCCAAATGCAAGAAAGAACTAATAGAAGTCTCTCTATTTTTGTGGTTTGTTATTTTCTTCTTCCTGGGTGTTGCTTTACAAATACTGTATATTTGGGATTTAGGTCTTTAATAGGAAACTAGAGTTCCTGGATGAAACAGAATGTAAATAGGATCAGATACAGACAATCAGTGATGGCTGGTATGAAATGGATTTGGGTTGGGTTTGTTTTTTTAAAAGAGGACACTAAAACACAGACTGGACCATGTGGTACCTGATTGAATTTGTTGCAGATATCACCAGGGAGAGAAGTGTGGATATTTGGATCGTTATATGGATTTGTTCCTTTCTCTGTTGTTACAGAGAAAGCCAAGGGAGCTGAATAGCCATTTTCCTGGAAGGTCTCTTCTCTCCGATAGGTTTCTCCATGTAGTAGGGGAGGGCAAATGTTTAAAATTACATCTAAACCGTGTGTTGGACACTTCCAGCATCTAAATATCCTTCTGTAATTAGTTAAGATAACTTGCACTCTAAGCAATCTTAAGATAAGCAGTGGCTTAATGACAGACTGCTGAGTAGAAGGCACCAACTTGTCAAATGGTTCATCAAGCAAAATCGTATTATGATAATTCTGTAAAACTATCTGTTCGTCTTGAAGCATAATCCAGGGTACCTGTCTGGACTCCAGACTTGGTTAGCCTGCTTGGCAGCAGTCTGATATGTTATGGCAGGTGAGAATATATCTCTTTGGCAAATTGATGTGGAAATAGACTCTTGTGTTCTTGTTCATGCTAAGAGTGCCAGAAATCTGCTACAGAAGAAAGTATAGCTCTGATAATTAGAGCTAACTACAGATATTGGCACATGCAACAGCAGACAGTGATAACCTAAGTTGAGAATGATTTTATTTACTCCAGTTTAGCTGAGCTCACAGTCTAGTGTGCTAATTTTAGTCTAATTTTAGGTTTCCTTAACATGTTAAATTTTAAGGCCAGTAAAGCAAAGCAAAATACTAGCTACTTGAATGTTTCCAGTTTTCTGAATTACCCTGTGCTGAACAACTAATGTTTGTGTTGTGAAACAACCATCTGTTTTTATAGTTTGAAGAGAATTTCCTTCAAATGTGAAATGCTCTAAAATGTGCTAGTGAAGAGGCTGTCAGCCATTTGTCATACTACACCATTCAAAACTTTTCATGCACAGTGAAAGCAAGCTGAGTTTCTATTCCTCTTTGTATTGATGAACGAGTGCCAAAATTAAAGCTAAAAAATTACTTAGCCCAGTACTGTGACTAATTGATTATTCTTTATCTGTCTTAAGAAATATATGTTTACTTTTCTGAACCATCCAATTTTTACTGTAACTTTGAATAAAAACATTCCATGTATTTAGTAAGGAGAGATGAAAGACATAACCAAGAGTTGATCAGATATGGGTGGATGAGTAATAAATAGTTTGACAGGTGGAGATGTTGTAAAATATGATGCCTCCTTGAGGAATTTCTGAACAAGATGAAAATTAAACATGGCAGTTCTCTGTTTGGGTTGGTACTGAAAGAAAGAGGAACACATCTGAAACAAAACAGGTCCCTTAAACATATGGGGGATTTTTCAAGGTTGGCTTCAAAGTAGTCTCTAGTGCTTTTTTTAACTCTGTAGGATACTGTGCACAAGGCACTATGCATATGCTGTTCACCACAGTATCCCAAAAGAACTTGTTGCCCAGATGGTGCAAACCATATGCCTCTTGATAGTTTATCTGTGTTTGGGAAATACTCTAAAAATACGAGAAAGGTCATGAGACTTGTAGAAAACAACTCTAATGAATTTCTTTTAAATAATACTCTGGAGGTATTCAGAGACAGTTTGTGTATTTTTTGGGCTTGGGGTTTTTTTCTTTTGGGAGACATGTGTAAATGTTTTATGGCAGAGATGAGGAAGCAGGGAATCATAGTTGCTTAGTTTGAGACCACAGCTCTTAAGGCATGCCTGCAGACTTCACTAGGTGATTGCATAGTTTTTCTCCATTGGAGGTGCTTAAGAGGACTACAACACAAGGCTAGGTCCTGGGTCTCTCTCTCCCTCCCCTCCTCACAGCTCTCTGAATGAACCTTTTTGGAAATGTAACAGTATAGAAAGCCAGTTAATTTTGGTATTTGTGCCTGTGTCTTCCGCAACTCATTTGATTATTTCCAAAGGCTAAAGGAGAAAATTCTCTTTGCCTATATATAAGTTGCTAAAATACATTTTCTTTTTTGCTTACCTGGCACAGATCCACAGAGGAAAGGCAGTCTAATTACATTTCCAGCACGATAGTTCTTTGAAGTATGGACTAATTAGGAATGGGCATTGCAAAAGTTTAGACCAGCACTCAGGAAAAGAATGCATCATGTAACCATCACTAATTCATTAAGATAACCAAAGCTTATTTCCTTTGAGTAAAGATTTGCACATTCTCACCTACAGCACTGTACTATATATAATACTTCTTTGTAGCTCCTCTGAAAGCACAACTCTGTTTAAAAGTAAATTAGCCAGCCAAATTGAAAGGCTAATTGCCTTGAGCTTCAAGTACAAAGGATATCCACACTTAGATTTCTTTTCCAGCTGCAAGAGGCTGAGAAGATGTGTTTTCAGAAATCCTAACAGGGTATCTCATGACACTTCAGAATTTTAATGTGGTGTCATAAATCACTAACTTATTCTTGCTCCAGTATTGTTTGCAGCATCTATTGAGATAGATCAGCTCTGTCTACTGAGGAGGAAATGTGATGGAGGGACAACCCTGTTTAGTCTGGTAACAGTTTATGTCAAATACCTCAAAAGGTCTTATACTTTACAGTGCTTCCTCTTATGATTTTGATCAGAATAAAAATGAGTATATTTGATTTTGGCTCAGAACTTGTTTTTGCAAGAGAAAGATTGATGTTGCATGCAATCATTTTACAGACTTAACTTTTTTTTTTTATCCTTTCAGCTGGATTTATGGATGCTCTTCTGTGTTTCCTGCTTTGTTTATCTTGTTTTCCCGTTCTCCCCTTTCAATTTTTAATTGAGCCTAAACCTCGCTGAGTAAATACAGTGACAACCTTGGCAATGTGTGTGTCCAGTGTGATTCACAGAATCATGTTCTTTCTCCATTGGTAATTTTTAATTTGTGGATATTGTTATGTATCAGCTAAGACTTGGCTTACACTGTGCTCTATTAAGGTTATACAGGACTGGGAACTTGCAGGATTGATCAAATGTATTTTTTATTGTCATATCCATATGATAATTCCCAACTTTTCTGCCTTTTAATGAACTCATATTCTTGTTCTTGCTCTTAAACCAACTTCTAAATACTTCACAATCCCACCTATAACAATTACTCTAAATTATTTTTTAGTTTCACAGGATGTAGTGATTATGTAACTTCTCTTTATTCTCAGCTCACTGACTCGAGTAGCTGCTTCTGTTACATGATAATGTTATTGAGCTGTGTGTAAACCTGAGGAATGAAAAGGCCCTGTTTCATTTCTGACTCCGGGTGGGTGAGAACAAGCACAACACAGAACTCTTCACAATCTATCTGCAGGAATAAGCTCTCTTTGAAAGAAAAAAACATTTGACAGATGTGTGCTTGCATAAATTTGAGTGATTATAAAGTTTAGAGAATAAGAAAAAAGAGGTTGGTTTGGGGTTTTTTTATTATTTTTTTTTCTATTACTATTTGTGTATGTACATGTTTCTTTCATAGAAGTTTAAAGCATTCAGATAGCCTTCTAAAGAAAGGTTAGCTTGTATAAGATAAACCTCAGTCATGGTGAGATTCTTAACACTGACTCAATGCAGAATTGTACTTGTGCTGTATGTTCTAGAACCAGGACATTTCAAAAGTGTGTTTTTCCAACCTGAACTTTAAAGAAGAAAGGAAGGAGATGAAATTTTGAAAAGAAAGGAAACTTTACTTGCACGTAATAAACTTTTTAGGTTTTGAACAAATACATACACCACAAGATAAGCTCATTTATGGTAAAATCTGTATTACCGTGTGAAAAATGGCCACACTTGAAAATCTCAGCACATGTTTGCCACCAACTTCTTTTTTAAAACTCTAGAAGAACTGGAGAAAAACTCTTCCAACATTAGTGATTTTCCTTAACAATTTTTCAGGTCTCCAAACACAGGAGGATGAGGGCTGAGATTTCTGTAAGGAACAGGCAGACTTCTGAGGCTTGGCATGGTCCTGTCTCTGGCTGCATGTACAGGCTCTCTCCAGAGTTGGACTGGCCAGAGAATGCTGTGAGCCCTCCTGTGCTCAATGTAGGCTTTTTCTCAGAGGTGATTTGCGTCTGCTGCTCCCATCAGTTGTTGCGAGGTCATTGCTGCTTATAATCAGGCCACCTTTTAATTTAGATGCAGAGCTTAAGGCAATGAAGGTTGTTTTCAAATTTCAGCTGGAGTTTTTTAATTCTTAAATTAGTAGCCAGAGATTACTTCAAGGACTCATTTGTCCTGTGTATGCAACTTTGTAGAAAAACTGAATTTATAGTTATTTTTTTGTTGAAACAAAAGTGTACCTTGGCAGTGATTTCTTTTTGTTTGTTTGAAGGTAATTTTATTTCTAGGCTGGCAGCTGGGATGCCTAAGGGTGCAAGTGCATTGTGTGACTCCTTGCTGTGCTCAATTGTTCTTTTTGGGTGCGTCCATATGTATAAACACTTTTGAGGCAAATGTTCTGAATTTCCCCATGTACCATGCTTTGGCCCATAATCGAGCAGTCTCAGACTTCACCAAGGATTTGTGCCTTTGGAGGAAAATAAGCAGAAACACGCAGTCCAGGAGTGTAGGTATCTTGTGCTGCAGTGTTAATGTGCTGATGCAGTATCAGCCTGGTGCTTTCCAAAAAACCCTCCTTGGGAAGGCTTTGGTGCTCTTACAGGCAGCTCCATCAGTCTTCCTTCTGGTCCATGCAGCTTCCTAATGCAGGTGTTTGCCTCTGCCAATTTTAAAGGTATCCTACCCAACTGAGCTCCATTAATACCTTACAGATGATTGGAATAATTGCTGAATTATGTTTTTGGATCATTTTCTGTCTGTAACCAAACATATGAGATTTCGGACAGGCCAGGATTTTTAAACTGTAACATACTTTATTATTCTAGAATGGTTTGTATGTACAACTTGTAAAAGAATTTTTGCTTCAGAAATTTTGCTTCAGAGAACAAAAGCTACAAGAGTGATGTTAAAATAAAAATTTATGGAAAACAAAGGGACTAGGGGAGGGTATTTATGGTTTAAAATACATTGAGAAATAAATACTGAAGCTCTAAGCAGATTAAATTTTTAGATGAAAATGTTATCTTAGCTCAGCTGAGTCGAGGATCTTGGTTGCTGGCCTTGAAATATGATACTTACACTTAAATGATTTAGTGTGATAGTCTCCAGCCTAGGTTTTCAGGATCACCAGTATTTTGTTTTTAAATTAATTAGGTACCTGTATGCTATGATTATTTTTAACAATTAGTTTTAGTTTTATTTGATGTGATTTATGCCTTCATGTATTGTTTATTTTGTTTGTTTGATGACAGAAGTGTCACCTATAACAAACAAAGATGTGAAGTATATTAAGAATACTTGATCAGTGAATTGTACTTGAGAAGGAGTCTGTACAAATAAATACTAAAATGTTAAGTGTGGGTTAGAGTTAGGAATGTGGTAAAATACTCTATCCTTCCATATAAATGAATAACTATTTCTGAAGCTTTTTCCATGTACACCCCTCTGCCAGAGAACAGAACAGTCTTTCTCTTGGTAATAAACTTAACTGGGTTATGAGAGGGGTACTCTAGTGTTACTTGTGAATGCTGCACTCTTCTGGTGAGGATTGCTGCCACTTTTGGTTTCAATATTTGTATCTCTTAGTGCTCCTGCCTGATAGAGTGGTAGGTCTACACAAAGTTCAGTGCTGCTCTGGTTCCCTGGCTGGAAAAGGGACCTTGTGTTTGAATTCTTTTTCTTTTGAAACCTGAACATAGGTTCACTCTTGCCTGGAAAGAGCTGCTTTTGTGCACTCTCAGCCAGCCTTTGGCCATCCAGAGTATTTGGGTGGTGAGGGAAAAGAATAAACATCAAGTTGTACAGCTAAGAAAGCAAGTATTTTCTATATGAATTATCCTAGACCCCCCCATTTCTTCTCTGCTGTTTTAGCACTATACCTTAAATACAGACTTTCCCCCTGTATATATAAAACTATTCTTTGTGCAGCTTGATGATGAGGTTTTTATTCTCTAGGATAAGTTAATATTCCAGGCTCTTGGCTTGTTGTTCAGGTTTGTTGTTGTCATTTTCCATGATGGTTTGTAGCTTGCACAAGACTAACGCCTAGCTGACTTTCCCCTCTACAATTGTTTGAGTTGTAAAGGTCTTGATGGACTAATATGGATAACATACAATCTTTGTGTGAAGCTGAAGATTTGTGTGTATGTAAAAGTGGAAAGCCTTCATTAGTCTTATTTGAACAGTCTGCTGTCTTCCAGTGTTTCCATGAAATTTCTTGTTGGCATCCTTTTGGTTGAATAATTGTATTTGAAGCAGTGGGCACTGCTATGGTCATTGGAAAGTAAAAAGCTCTGGAACCAGTGTTTAGTAAGGCAGAGGAAATATATTTGAAAATAATCTTAACCTCTTCTACAGATGCAATAATAAATCTGCTTTAAAATAGAGAGCTTGTAGAACAAAATAATGAGTTGTTGCAAGTTGCTGTGCACAGACTGTGATATATTGCCAACTTATTATTTCTGAGCCCTGTGGTGTGTCACAAATGCATTTATTTCTATATCAAGCAATGCCTCTGCAGCTTGGAACTTTATTTGTTAGAACTGGTTGTTGGGTCATGCATTATAGCATTTTAAAAAAGAAAATGCAGGTTTAATAGCAAGGCTTTGTTGCTATCTATTTATAATTTTGTCCCTTTTCTTTGCAGGTATGAAGCGTCCATTAAGTCCTGACCACATCATTGAAGATGGGATTATGAATCAACCAGCTGTTCTACAGGTCTTTGAAGAAAAAGGACTGAGGAATGACAGACAGGATCATCAACTAAGCAAAGAAAAAAAGAAGATACTGTTTTCCTTCTGTGAAGTGTGCAATATACAGCTGAACTCTGCAGCCCAAGCTCAAGTTCATTACAATGGGAAATCTCACTTGAAAAGAGTGAAGCAGCTAAATAATGGAAAACTCCCTACGAGTACAGCTCCTGGAACTTTGTTTGCAAGTACAAGCACAGGTACATAATTAGAGATGTTGGATTTTGGTCAAGAATGCTGAGGAAGCTTTTAAGCTCTATCTTCTCTACCCAATATAACCATAAAACTTAATACAGAGAAGATTAATACTAGTAGTTAATAATATTTTGCCATGTTCAGACTTACTGGTGTATTTCATTCCCTTTGAAGCCAAGTGGTATTGAGGCAATATTCCATTATTCCAGGCAATATTTAATTACGTGTTGGGCTTTGAGATATGGTCTATTTAAAAGTAACTCTTGTGGATCCAAATACTTACACATTTTGTCATCTGCTTTTGTTCCCAAAAGAGGGAGGAATGCTACGTGTACAGGAGAAACTTTTAAATGAAATCAAGTAGTGGAACAATGGAGGAGGAGAGCTGGAATTTACATGCCTGGCATTTTCATTCTTTCTGCTTTCAGCCCTCTGGGTTTTAACTACTCTCATTCATAGAATTGGTTTAGGTTGGAAGGGACCTCTAAGTAAGAACTATTTCGAAGTAAGACTTTTTACTTACTAGGCAAAAGTGAATGCTTGGGCAAAATACATTTAGCATGTATAATGTGAAGGCACAAAGCACATGGTTTTTTGGGGGGAGTTTGTTTCTTTTTACTTCAGTATTAAGAGTCAGTTCATACTTAATTGAGAAAACTCTAACAGATCTCAAATCTTCATACAAGAAGTTTTCTTAATTGTAATATTTGTCTTTATTTGCTACATTAAATACTGGCTTTGGTTTCTTTTGTTTTGTTTTGTATAGAGACAGTCAAGCTACATTGAAGGGTTTATCTTTTTCTTTTTTTCTGATTTTGTTTCCTGTTAACTGAATTTTACTTGTTTTGAAGACTGTGGTACTGTTTTGTTTGATTTAAAGCTAAGTAGTGTGAGGATATCACTTGTATAAAGCCAGTGATTCAAAAGATTAAATTCCTATTGAATAACATCTAGATTACTTAATTGTGTGCATTCTTAAAATAACTGAATATCTGTGAGACATTATGACTGATTTAAGATGTCTCTGTGTGTGCATCTACAATGCAAACATATAAAAAACATTTTCTATTTTTGTTGCTTTTTGTTATCTGAACCCCTTCATCTGATGCCTTTGCTGTCATTCCTGGGGATCACAGCTGATGCTCTGGCACCATTACTCAAAGAATGCTCTGATGCTCAGAATACAATTATGTTTGCTGGAGCATGTGCTTTGGGGTTACTGCATAGCTTGGGAGTTAAAATTCATGTTTCTTTGTACTTTGTTCACCAATTATTAGTGATATCACCAAGTATTAGACCAAATTACTTCCGCGTACTAGTTGTGCTGGTCTGTCCAGGGCATGTTGAAATAAGTGTTCTTTTTTCTTAGCTCAGGGATTTTGTGTTCATAACATTTAAAAGAAAGAAATGCCTTACAAAAGACAATTTATTATTGCCATGATTACATAAACAATTTAATATACTGTTTAAGAACCAGTGGGAGAACAAGATTTACTGAGATGCAATTCTCAAAGAACGTTTTCCAAAAATAACTAGAAATTAATTTTCTTATAAATTGACATTATCCAGGCTCACTTTTAATCCATGTCCTCTGGAGTGTTATTACCTCTTGTAATGGAAGTCTTCCTTTCCCATCTCTTCAGCTAACATTGTAAACAGAACTAATTGTGCAGATGGTAAGAGAGCAATTATATTAATCTCACCTCACCAGTGAATAGACTTTATTTCACATGCAAAGGAAGCAAATAGCCCCTCTCATACTCCACTGTTAGAGCTGCACCCTTCTAACAAAACACTTATTGAATAGATCAGCACACCTTAGGAAACTACCTGCAAAAGTTCCTGCTAGGGTCAGGTTGAAGTTTTCCTCTGTGTTCAAAAGAAAAATGTGAAATCAGTAATATTCCTACTGGAAAATGAGATGACTGTAAAATATACCTGACTCTAAATTTTCCTTGACACTTCAGAAACCAGGATTACAGACCTGCCAGAACTGTCTTGATTCTGTGTGACAGAATTGATGGATCACTGACTCCACTTTTCCCTGACACTTGGTGGACATTTTATAAATGGAGATGAGACATATTTTCATATTCATTATGTTTTGTGGTCCTTTCTGTGACAGGTGGCCTTCAGTTGTTAGAAAATGTCCTTTTAATTTTTGTCTTCCACTATATTTTACAACTATAAGTTCAATTTGTTGCTCTTAACTTGCTGGTAATGGTCCTTGTTGTACTACTATAGCAGCTCTTATTAAGGTTTGATACCTGCGATTCCAGGTCCTGGCAAGAATGGCTTTAGTTGCATAGATGAAGGGCCTTAATATGTTTAAAGTCTAAATATAATTTTAGAGAGGAGTTTAAAGTTACTTCTTTGTATTTAGAGTAAGGGTACAATTGTCATAGGGTTTAAAATATATTTTGCAACATATTTTTCTAAAACATTTACTCTATTTCTAGTTTATCTTGCCTTGCCAGTTATTGATATATATAAGGACTTTTGTTATTGCACCTCTACCTGCAATTTAAATTACTTCCTAGGAAGTAAGATTTAATATAAAATAAAGATTCAAGAGCTGCTTTTCTTTATATTGCCACAATCAAGAAATTAATGGGTTATACAAGGCGACTTAGGTTATTTGATCCACTCATCAAACTCTTCCTTTTCTTTACACTGGTATTGAAAACTGGGAAAAAAGAGTATTCTACTTGGAAAATACATTGCATATGGTGTTAGAGCCTTCACTATTGCTTGTGTTAATGCTTGTTTATTACCAGCCATGCCCACCATGTCTCGTACGGCTGCTCAGGCCGCAGTTTCAGGGCTGCCACTCCCAGAGTGTGCCAGGTACACACGATGTAGGGACAGGCTGCTGTCGGAAGGGCGCCAGTGAACTCTCAGGAAAGTAACAAAATGTTTGCCTTTGCAACTGAAGTTGGGAATTATTTCATGTATTCCCTATGG
This sequence comes from Polioptila caerulea, assembly GCA_013397295.1. Taxonomy (NCBI): domain Eukaryota; kingdom Metazoa; phylum Chordata; class Aves; order Passeriformes; family Certhiidae; genus Polioptila; species Polioptila caerulea. Next base: position 2,149,886 of record VYXF01007245.1, read on the forward strand.
AGAAAAAGGAAAAGAAAGGGTGGTTTCCTGCAGCCTTGGGGAGATGTATTTTGGAGTTTTTCAGGGGTTTTTTGGAGTTTGTATTTTGAAAAGCTTTTCAGTGAGCAGGCCTTGCTGGAGCTCGCAGCAGCGCGGAGCAGACCCCAGCTGCTCCGGGTACCTGGCCCCCGCCTGCCCGGCTGGAAGCACGGGCTGAGCCCCCGCTGCCCCCGGGGCCGCGA
>VYXF01007245.1:2151194-2199660 GCA_013397295.1 Polioptila caerulea
AAAAAAGAGAGAGTGAGAGAGATAGAAAGTGTGAATAGTATCTTCAGCCAAAAAAATTAAACAGACTATTGAAAGACATTGAGAAATTATACTGAAAATATTCCAGATAGCCTAAAATCTACATTCCCAATTTTAGCCTCATGCATGTGAGCAAGACTTTTTTTTTAATGAAACTGTGAACGAAATTAACTTGCTGGATGACCAGTTCATTGCAGGATTAAATGATGGTTGGTTACAACAAAATGAATCTGCAATGCACTGCTCTCATTTCAGTGGAGTTTTTCCTTGGTTTTTTTGTTAGAAGAATTTATATCTAAACACAGGTTTTTGTATGTAGGTTTCAATCCTTATCTGGGCCAAGCCTTATCTGGCTTTCTGGCAGGTAGCTTAGTTGCCATCTATGACTGCTTTGTGCCAACGTAATGGAGAACAGAACTTTTGCTTGCTTTAAGCCTCTTGATCTAGGTTCTCAACTCCTTCACAATGTTTGTCTTTGATTAATCTAAAAAAAGACAAGGATAATCTGATTTTTATTGCAGAAGATCTCTATGAATTATTCTAGCAAGTACTCAGAGGAATGCAAAGCAGCAATCAAAAATATCTTGAAAAATTTTGTGACCTGAGTCCTATTAAATGTGTGCATGCATGGCTATAGAATTACTGCATGAGTCTGTAGAGAGCACTGTGAGCTTACTCTTTTTTGTGTTGGGCCAAAACCTTTTTCAGACTAGCAGAAGGTCAGCAGTTGTTCTGCCTTCCATGTCTGCTGCTTTCAGCCCAACCTTTCAGAAAGCAGTTTCAAGCAAGCTACTTCTGTGGGGGCACAAAGCAGAGCAACTCCCCAGGGCTTCTCCTCTCTGGCCCCCTGTGAGAGGGAGGTTGCTCCACTCTTTGCTGTCCTACTCTAGGTAAAATCCATTTTTCTATTTGTAAAATATTAGACCCATGCTAAAAAGCAAAACTGTGTCCAGTAAAATAGATATGACAGCAAAAGGAGTTACATGCCCATAATGAAACTGAGCTTAGTGAGCTGTTGAGAAACTCTTAGTACTTCACTTCTTGCTATGGGGTATGTTGACTTTTTTCTTATTCAGTGGTCTCTTGAGCAAGACTGCATTTGGTAGATGGTACCACATTCTTTGCATCACTTGAGTCTCTTCTGCCATTTACTTAAGACATAGGTAATGGTATATAACATTTTTCTTACAGTATGAAATATATTTATTATAAGAAATTGCTGGTTTTCTTTCACAGAGGTCATCAAAGAAACATAGAATATGCTGAATTTGAAGGGACCCATCAAGATTATGATTAGCTGCTCTGAAATTAGGCAGATTTATTGTATTCTTTTTAGGCACTTGGTACTCCTCTCAAAATGCTGCTGCTGAGAGTTAATATCAAGGCCCAGAACTGACATTAGAGTTGGTTTCTTATTTGCTAATGACTACTCACTGTATCCATAATATTCTGTTCTTTGAGTAGCTGCACTGTGAAAATACTGCTAAAATGAATAAAAAATATTAAATGGATGATATGTGCAATCACTGGTAGTCTTCAGGAAAAACATGGGGAAATCATTGTTTTATTGAGGTTAGTTGTTTTGAAGTAATTGATAAGTTGCATCAGAACAAAACATTCAAAAATTCCTTAATTCCTTAATGGCAAATTGAAAACCATATCTCTTTTGAAGCTGGTAAAAGTTATCAGACTGATTATTAATTTCTAGACTCCATTTCATTCTCTTGGAGGTGGGGAATGCATGAATGACCTTAAGCAAGCAAAAAAAGTATGTCTCTGTTGTGGAAAAAAATGGTTTATAGGGAGTGGTCCTTTGGGTAGAATGTGGAAGAAATTCAAAATCAAATTAGACAGTACATTAGGGACCCTTTGCCACTACTTTGCATAGATATATTCTTGTAGCAAAATGCCTTCCTGGACAGTTGCCTCTCTTCAAGGACAGTTACACTGTGGTAAAAATGCAGCATTTTAGACATCAGCATGTTCTAGAGTCTTGGACAAAATTACAGCTGCTCACCAGCCATGGTTTCAAGCCGAGAATGGCTGCAGGAGTGATGCTGACACAACTTCTGCTTCAGTTGGAAGCATATCCCTTGTCATTTAACCACTCTGGGCATGGCCAGAGAGTGTCTGAAATCAGTTGAGTTGATGTTGCTTCAAGAATTTCTTCAGTCTTACTGAAGGATGTGATCCACAGTTTAGAGATGTAGACAGCTGAGATGAAAAGGGATATATAAATTCAGACATTTTTATTCATGTGCATTTCTAGCCATGATTTCTGTATTAAAACTACTAGAAGAAACAAAGTAATGAATTCAGGTTTGTTGATTATTTTTATCATGTAAAAGCAAAACTGGTATCGTCTCTGTTTAGCAATTTTTCTTATCTGGAATTAGATCCTGTCAAAGTTTCTCTCATAGTTGTCTCATGACCCAGCAGTATATTTGGATAACTGTACAGGTAATATAATAAAAAACTCCCGTGTCTTTCCATTTCTTGAATCCTAGCTATGATTACATCTGCCTTATGCTGTGTATCTCTGGGTGTGAGTATGCACAGCAAAACATGCTCTCTTATCTTTCTGGGGAAAGAAAACCTGTGAAGTACCTGAAAAGATAAAAAGATGTACACTGCGAGAAGTCCATGTGGGAGTAGGAATAGCATGAATTTAATAAGCCATGGAGATTTTTCATCGTAAGTAATTCAAAATTACTGTTATTTTGGAAGAATGAAGGCACTGGTCATGTAATATCATGCTTTTAGTGATATTTTAATGTTGGTACAAATAGTTAATCTACTAGACTGTACAGATCTTTGTTGGGTTGGTATTCTAAATGTTTTCACCCAAATATTTATTATTCTTTTAAATAGATTTCCTGATTTTTAGTATGTAATAGACTTCGTCTTTTACATGGTTAAAAAATACTTATTTCATTTGCATAATTTTGAATTAATCTTATTTAGAAAAGCTGTTAGGAATAAATAATTATTATTGCTGGATTCCCCCCCCCACCCCCCATATGAACCTCATCACAATATAGGCTGCTGATTCTCCTCTGTCTTGTGTTCGTTGTAGAAAAGACAGAGCTATTTTTAACATTTACACAGTCTAGATAGAGGATTCCTCGTTCTGTGTGGTTTAGAGCTGAAGCTGTAGAGCCTTTCATAATCACATCCTTTATTTTTTTATGGTTTGTTTGAATTTGATCTCTGTAGCTGATTCCATGCATTGATAATGAAGGCTTGGGTTGCCTGATTCTCAGCATAAATTCAGGCAGACTTCTACTTTGACAGTGCTCTGTGTTTCGGTACGCATGAAGATACAGAACTGAAATTGCTTTGCTTTCTTTACAAATGACTCAGAGTGTGCTTGTCCTTCCCTAAAATGTTGCCAGCGTGTGAAGGATTTTCAATGAGCAGTGCAATAAGCCGGCATCTGGGAAGGTTTGAGGCTGCTCTGGTATAGCAGTGAACTGTCACACAGATGACTGGGGCTGGAGCCAACACTCTGTAGCACCGTAGATCATATTGGTCACATACTGGAAGTTTTGTTTATGTAACTTGGTTGCTGTTTAACCTGCTTAAATAGTATTGCCATAATGTGGAGTGGGCTTCCCAGTAGAGGTGAGTCTGTTTTTTATTATTAAACTTCACTGAATTGCTTTGTGCTACGACATTAAGAGTGGATGCTTACATGTTTGGCATTATTTCTATGTGCAGTGCATTTCTGTTTTAGTTATTCCAGTGGAAAGGATAATAAAAATGGCAAGGCATGTAATGCACCTTTTCCTTCTCTTCTTATTTCAGTATTAAAAGTAACTAAATATGTGGCAAGCTCCCTTTCCTTGCTTGCTGTTTGCAGAGGGCATCTTTCCAGTAGGTGACTTCCTATGCATTTTAAATGTTTTTTCAATGTCAGTTATGCTGTGTTACTGTTGTAGAAAGCAGCTTATTAGCAGTGTGAATAAATACCTCTTACCAGAGCTTGCTTTCTGTCTTGTTAAATCTCAAAGTATAGTTACAATGATGTGTAAAACACGAGAGCTGTCGGATTCTCCAGATAAACTAAAAAAAAAGTAAAGAATGAAATAAATTGTATACTGGATTTGACATATTAGATGTGTCTGTCATTGTTAATATTAAAAGTTATGATCTTTCATGCCCAGAACAGCTTCCAGTAATTCATTTGCACTGACAGCTTTCTTTGAGAAGGGTATGAAATTACTGTCGCTTCTCCCTAACCAGTTAAATTTGAGATTTAGTGCACCAAGTTTTATTTAAGGAACAGATAGTGTGCTAAAGGTAGCCTGTGAAGTTCTAGTAGTAAATCTTTAAGCTTGAAAGTATTATCGTAAACTAAACAGACTTTGTACTTATGTGTTTAAAAAAAGGGGGTTTAATTGAGAATTTCAGCTATAGCAGAACAAAAAAAATTAGTTCAGCTGAGTTACTTATTAAGCACTGCTTAATATGAATAGGTTATGTGAATATTGAGTTGGTGAGGTGAGACCTCCTATGATTATATTTGTGTATGCTGACAGTATTTTTTTTAATAAAACAAGGAAATATGTTGAAAAATATGAATTATTTTTTTTCTTGCTTGCTATAGAAATGTCTGTACTTACTATGTAAAGACTACTATGGTTTGTTTTTTTTTTTTTTTCCTTCTGAGGAACTAGGACAGCTCATGCTTTTTCCTGCTAAATATATTTATGAGGCAGCTGTTTTATAGCTTTCAGCTCCAAAGTTATAGATAAGTGTGTATTTGTTTGACAGAAGATTCGAGAATTTCCATTTACTGCCAGTACATGTAAAGCTTGGCTAAGCAGACTGCATCAGGAGCACACACCATTTGTATTAGCCAATCTGTCTTTGCAAGTCCCAGGGCCACTATCTTGCTAGAAGCCACTGTGTGCTTTTGAAAGCATGAAATTAGTTTTATACTGAGCACATAGTTTCTCATTTAGCAGTTCTTTTTATGGTAATGGTCAATTTATGGTTCAGTGCCAGAATTTTGGTGTTCTGTCAAAGCTGATAGCTTCTGCTAAGGTGTTCTTTGGAGATAAAGACAAACAAACAAAATCCAAAACAACACCCCCCAACAAAAATGCAGTTTGTGATGGGGATCCTAGGGAGACGCAAATAAAAGAAAGTTCTCCCAAATGACCTAACTCCTGACATTGCTGACAGCATTTTGGAATTATTTTGTTGTAGTATTTCAGAAAATATTTTTCATTCATGATATAAAATTATTAAACTAATTGTCACCTTTTTATACTTCATAAGTTTTTTTGTTTGCTTTTTTTTCCCCATGACGTGTAAAATTGCTATCTCTTAATGCTAATTTTCTATGTGCTTCTTTAAGGATTAAAGTTAAAATACACTTGAAAAGTGTATATGAACACCCTAAACATTCAGGATAATTTTTAGATAGCAGCTTTAGAATACGTTACAAGTTTTCCCTTTCTTCAGGAATCTATGGAAGTCAAAATAAGTTGTTATTAAAACCTTTGTAAAACCTTTTTTAATACTTATAATTCATAAATTGATGAACCAACTTATTTTTAACCTGTGTCTCGTTCTTGGCAGATTTTTGTGGTTTTTCTAACTGTGCCAGATTTGTGACTCTTCCTTCACTAGGAGCTGTGCTTGATGAAAGGTTAGGGTGGCTAACATTGTGCACTTCACTTGGGTCACTCTGTCTAGCCTGCATTATTCTCTCTTGTATATAGGCAATTAAAAATTGCATTGATTTTAATCTAGATCTTTACAATTCTGACTTGATCCTGAAGTAAGCATTTTTAAATGATACAATATTTGCTTCTTTGGTCAGTTCTGTCTATAAGGAGCAAAATTTGACACTGCTTTTGTGCAAGATGTGGCTGGCTCTAGAGCTGGTAATGTTTCTTCTGTTAAGTGCTAACGAGAGATCTTGTTCCACCTACTGTTATGCCTTCCTGGGATAAGAAAAAGCTGGAGGTCATAGCTCCCAGAAGTTTAGTTAAGAAGTAAATGTAAGCTGATGCACTAATTTTTTATTATTCCATCATCATGAAGGAGTAGAAGCTCTGGAGATGACTGCCCTTTTTCACAGGCACTTGGAAAGCACAGCAGTCCCACTTCAACAAAGTCCCCTTTTCAAAACCATGCTTGGATGTTTCTGTAGTCATGCAAGAGATGCATAGTGGCAGCTTAAATATATATTGTTGTCATTTTAGGACCTTTGAATAAATTTACTTGCTATTCTTTAGCGTGTGTTTAGAAGCTACCAGGCTGAAAATATTGTGAACATTTGGAAAACAACATGTGACATGCTGCTACCATGGCATATAAAATTTGTTTTACTTCTCTTAAGTGCTTGAGCTAGAATGCCCTTCTTTATCCTTTTATTTTTTGCTAATTCTTTGTATCCTTATGAATGTAAGTTTACCAAATTTCAATGTAATTGGTTCTTTGTTCCAAGATGGTTTTTGCAAGGTCCTTTTACCCTTAAAAATCTTACATCCTCTTCCAAGTGTCTGTTGCTGCATATTTCCCCTCCTGCCATTTCATATTGGTAGTTCAAGTGAGAAGCAAGATTTGGCATGTTTGTTGTGCTGGACAAAAATATCTCACTTCCTGGTGTGGAGCTCTATTGGTTCTGTATCCATTCTCTAGCTAATTCTGTATCAGATGGTCAGTTATCATATGGCACTGTAATTTTAATTTCTTCTCCTTTGGCAGACATCAATGTTAAAGTATGATGATTTTTTGCACTTTGGGAGTGTTCAGCTTCTCTACTGCCAAGGTTACTTTACAAGGAGATCCCGAAGAAGAGGACACTAAGCTAAAAGAAAATTATTGGGGAAGTGATATGTAGTGAGCAATTCCATGTTAGTCACTTGACTCTGAGATCCAAGTCTAGACAAGTTCTAGGTGGAAATTTTGAATTTTGCATTTTTTTTAGTGAAGGTCACTGATGAATCCTGCCAGAGGAGCTGAGTGCACTGAGAACTAAAGCTCACTGTCGCATCCCTACTGAAACTTTACTTCTGAAGCTCGAGTTTATATGTTTTTTCCTGTATGTAGGTTAAAGAGCCAGAGATGTTCTGGAGGTCTCACCTGGAATGTTCAGCCAAGAAATTGTCTTTTTTTTTTAATATGCTTTCTGTTCTGTTTCATTTTGAGCAGTGCTCATAACATGAGTCTGAAGGGAAAATGAACTAAGAAACTTCCCTCTTTCACATATGCTTTTTTCTTCCTGTAAGATGTTTTTTTAAATTATTTTTTAGTTGGTAATGAGGAAAGCTGGATATGTTTTGATCTCCAAAGGTGTAAGGAGAATGCTTTTGTATTGGTACTACCAGTTAGGGCAGATAAAAGGCTAAATTCCTTAGCCTTGGTTAGTTTCAAGACCTACACTGAAGTGTTTGTACCTCTGACTGAGCAGTGCAGATCTTTGGAGGAGATGAGGAAGCCTTTTTAATATTCTGTGACTAGAGGAATACAGCTTCCTTAAGGATTGAGGTTTTAAAATTCATGTAGTGTGTTATAGGAGCTATTTGAGGGAAAGGATATGGCTGTGAAAGCTCAGTGGACAAAATTTTCCCTTTAAGCAACTTGTGAAACTGTCAGACCTTGGGCAAGAATTTGTGTTATGATGTATTTGGTAATACCACTTGTTAGTGTATGGGTTTCTCTGGACAGTGTAGGAGATCTCTGTTCAGATCACCTGTGTTCAGGGGATGAAAGGATGTTTCCATGACAAGGGACTTCTGAGGTTACTGTGGTGTGTTCAGCTTTGGATTTTTTTGTTTGGTTTTGCTGGCTGTTCACATTGGTACTGTTTATATTCTTACTGAGCTAGAAAAGACAGAGCAGGTCTCTGGTGTGCAAGTTTCCCTCTTGTTTTCTAAAAGCATTCTGTGATGGCAGAAGTTGAAACACAGTGCCTAGGTTTGTAACTTTCACCTGGGGGTCTCCATTTTCTTCAGGATATTTCATAGTAGGTGTAGAGAGATGAAGGTGAAGTAAGAAATCCATTTAGAAAGTTCTTAAAATTGTCTGTTTTTCTGCTCAAGCTGGATTCAAAATTTTCACACATGTGCATCTCCTCTGGCGCAGCCTTGAGTGTTTGCTGGGATGACATCCTGCAATGTTTTGTGACTGAGCATTTAAATATGAGCAGAAATTGAGGTGCTTTTTTTATCAGGTGATCAAACTTAACTGGAACATGGAGAAAATAAAGAGGTGAGGAAGATTCATAGGCTTTAGAGTGATACATCTGGATAAAGAGACACAGAAACACTTCATCAAGAAAAAACAGACTAGTTGGAAAGGACAGAAGATTATTGTTAGGAATTGCAGTTCATGTATTGTGGCCAGCTTTGTTAGTGGTACCATTTGGGCCTGATGCTTCTCTAGTAAGGTCTGAATAGTAAAAATCAGTCTATTAGGTAATCATTGTGGTAAGCTCTTTCCAAGGAAACGTAAAGAGCACTTAGCGCCTGTGTACCCAGGTTACTTCTGAAAATAAGATTTAAGCTTTTTAGTCACTTTGGCTGCTGAGTTAAGGCTGAGACTTTGAGAAAAGCCAAAGCTGTAGCACCAAGAGTGTATTGACTGGGGAGTAAATCTTTATGAAAACATCCCCAGGTTTTGGGTATTTTAAACATGGTTATAAAGAATGGAAAGTGGTGTAGTTCCAGATATTTTCTTGATAGCTATTGACAGAAACAAGGACAAATCTGGCAGAAACAAGTAAAAATATTGTTGTCCTTTTATTTTATCAGTTACAAAAACTCATTTTAATAAGTCACCCTATCTAATGAGTATTTCTTCTTCACGGGAAAATTGTCTTTTTTTCTTTCAACTTCCTAAAAACAAACAAGTCAACTTTGTTTCAGAGATATTCAGATTACCTTTGCAGAAAAAAATATTTGAGTTGATATTGTTCTGTTAAGTGTATATTAGAATTCTCCTCTGGTTATTAGTTATTGCATGGTATCTTTGCTTAATGTGCTTATTTTTTGCTTAAATTCTTGGTAGGTGATGGAATGTCAGGAACATACTTTGCCTTAGACTGAATTCAGTTGTTTTACATAGTTTTGCAGTTTTTGCTTCAAAAATACTTGTTATGATTGTCCAGACTTGAAATCAGTGGATGAATTGGGCAGAAAAAGCTATCTGTATTTTAAAAACCTTTCTACTTTATACTGCTTTCCTCATTTGGAAGCTTGGTGTTGCTTTGATAGATAGCACACTACCCTGACTGCTTCAAGTCACCCCTTTGCAAGGTTGATGCAATGCATCAAAGCTGTTTTAACTGCTTTAAATAAGGAAGATAAGGATCCTAATCTCAGGAATTGTCATTCATTAATTGAATACCTACAGAGTGGAGAGCAGGGCTATGTTGTTTCTGCTGGCTGCAGATTTGCAGCCTGTTCTGCTGCTCAGAGTCTCATCCATCCGTACCCAGGGTGATCATTCTCACACAGGGGAGCTGCTCCAGCCCCTCTCAAAGAGCATCTGCCTTGCCTGTTCAACACTGAGCCCTCTGTGGCAAAAGCAGACTGCTGCAAGTTGAGAAATACATGGGCACCTCATCCAGTCTCAGACAGGGAGCATGCATGGAGTCTGGATGAAAAATGGCAATTTTTATTCTGTCTTGAGTGGACAAATACATGTAGCTAGAAATTACATATCCTAAAATGTGTCAAAATAGCAGCTTTTAGTAGGCATCTGAGTGATGATAAACAGCAAGAAACTGCTGTGCTACCTGGTCTGAAATTGAAATCCCTTTACTCAGTGTATTATTTTCTAGGCCATCTACTACATGAACATATTGTTTACAGCCTACTTTTACTGGGGTTCTTGGGTCAGGAGAAATTGTTATGCAAAGTCAAGGTTTCAGGAGTTGCACAGTTGGTATAACAACAACCAGCAACAGTGCAGACACACAGAAGAGGAGCCTTCAAAGAACCGCAATAACTTAGAAACTTTTTTCCCCTTTCTGCTTTTCCCTTTGATGTTGTTGCTGAGTGCTAGTGGAACATGATGGTACTGCTGTGCTGTGGAGCAATCAGCTGCCAGTACAAAGCAGTCTGAAGGGACATCTACCAATTAACTGAAAATAATGAGAAAATGATTATTGTTACACTAATCAAAGTTAACTTGTTACCAAGAAATTTGGAAGCCTACACATTTGTGAGCCATGTATGGTCTAGTGTGACAGTTCTGGTATAAACAAAGTCAGAATCAGTGCATCCACTGGGGCTCATAGACTCTGAGGACTGAAGGAATCACCAAGCCTTATTTATTCTACAATATTGGACAAAATAATCTCTAGCATTAATTCCTTTAGGAGAAGAAATTGTTTTCCCAAATATGCCAGTGTTTGCTGTTAAGTCCAATGAATCTGCAATTGAACTAGAACACATTATTTCCAGACACATTCAAGTTCAATTTAAGGACTTCAGGATGTGATTAATTTACTTGTTGCACTGTTGAATTGTTTAAATAAACCTTTACCTTTGCAGCTAAGAATTGCATCTTACTGCCAACTTGAATTTTTTAATTATGTGCCAGGAGATCCCTTTTCCTTTCCACTATTAAAGAACCTCTATTGTTAGATACATTATCTTTATAAAATGGCAAGGAATGTTTTTTTCAAGCCCTACACTGTTTGTATTAAGGATGCAATTACAAGCAGAGATTGTGTAACATTTGAAAAGGTTATGTATTACTTTTCAATACACGATTTTACATCAGTGGCCTCTGACTCGCCGATGAATCAGTGACAACTTTGCCTCCACAGTCATGGACTTTTGGGTCCTGGTGTTTGAAGTCTGCACGACATGCTTGTAACTGGAACAAATACTCTTTCAACCAGGAGTGAGTTCATAAAGCTCTCTTTCTGTGCATCAAGTTAGAAGCATGATACTGATAGTTCTGCTGTCATTTTCTCTCCTCTAGTTATTTTCAGCTGGTAGGATCAAGTTTTTCTTTGCAAAAAGAGAGTAATTTTATAGGTCAAATTCCTTGCTTATGGTATGGCCTGCTTGTTTTGCTCCTTTGTAGAGACTGGGCTATTTCTAATACTGTATTTTAAATACTGAAAGGCAGCTACGTAGCAACTCTGTGTCCACTGCTTGGTACCATCTGGGATGAGGTGAACTCCGTCACTCTGCATTTTACCAATTTAAAAAGAAAAAACGCATAATATTTTAGCTTAATTTTGGTGTAGGGTTTGTATTTGCATAGCTTAATCTAATTTCCTGTACATGATGTATGTTTATCATGTTGCCTAATTTTCTTGGTAACAGTTTCAAAAACTTTCATTGATCTAAGCATACATTTTGTGAAGATAGAAAATGGAGAACAGAGAATCTAATCAGCTTGTAAAGACATTGTGTATATGATTTACCTGGTAGGTATTTCCTTATAGTTTTACCTAGGTTTTGGGGCAAGAATATCTGTAATCTAATAATGTAAATAATTTTGTTGAATTTTTATCATTTTTGTGTACATTAGTACTGACAGTCATGCTTATTAGCCATTTTCCTTTTCTCAGTTCAATGTATGGTTTAGAGACAGTATCAGCTGGAGTTATATTCAGACTATTATCCTTGGAATGTTTTTGCCTCCTTTGGAGCATGTCCCCAGCAGCTACATCCATCTAGCCACAAAGACTTCTTTCTGTACTTTGTGGGAAGGGTGGGAAGCATAGCATAAGCATACTAATTTATTTGGACAACCAATTCCTTCCTGTTTTACCCTTTTACTTGAGGTTAAATTCTCATAGATGAGTTGCACAGAACTGTCTTGACAACATGTACTGGTAACAGGCTTGCTCCTAAGCCTGTGACTATAATACTGATACTAATCTTTCTAACACTTTGCAAGCTGCTGTTCAGTATTTCTGATTCCAGAGAGCGTGCTGCCAGAATATGGCTTTTTTTTTTCTTTTTTTTCTCCTTGATACTAAACTTTCTCCTACAGAAGAGAGAATGAAAAGGCTCTATGAATTTAAGTATTGCTTGGAATTTATTTCGCAGTTTGCTTGAAACTTGACCTTTATGTAAGCTCTTCTCACTTCTGGGTCAGGGTATGTGTACCTGTATTCAAGATTTTTAGAGTGCTGTCCATGACTAAATCCAAAAATAACACAGCTTGAATTAAAGAAGAACATTATTTTGTAGCAGTATCCAAAGTGGAAATGCTCAAACTAAAACAGAAGTCGAATTCTCTTTTGCACATCACTGATTGCCTGGGAAAGTTAGTCAGTCCTGAATTGGCTGCTTTTTCTCCTGCTGTATAAGCCTTCCCTCTGCTTTCCCCTTCTGAAGTCGATGAGTTACCTCAGGTTAGTTACTTATTTTTTCTGAAATATCATCTTACACTCTTTTAGTTCAAATTTTATGTAATCATATGGTAGTATTTTCTCCCCTTCTTTTAGATTTTTCTTTTAGTATCAGGATTTGTAACTGATTTTTCTCTGCAGTGAAATAAAAATGTGGTGTGCTTTCCTGTGGCTTACATTCCTTTAGCTGCAAAATTAGCTGAAGTCTTAACTTCAAAGGTTTGATTTTTTTTTTTTCCTTTCATAAACAACTGTTATTTTTTGACGGACCTTTTTACTTGAGGTTGCTGGTAACTGCTGAGAGAAAAAAAGCTTGTAAATATAGCATTTATAGAAAGATGAAAATATTTTCCTTCCAACTTTTCACAAACTTGGTGAGCTTGGATTGGTTCCTCTAAAACGACAACATATGAAAGTGTTTTTCCTCTTTTGTCATCTCTCAGTGGCATGTACATCTGAGGCTTCTGATCTTTGGCTTAAACTACTGTTTTCATTATAAATGTGCCACCTACTGGAGCAAAAGGCCCATCAGCAAATATTTATTAATGTTATCTTCTCCCAGACACATTTGCATAGTAATTTCTTGCTAGATTCCTGTGCTTATGGTTGTCAAATCTACACTGCTTTTTGTCAGCCTCACCATAGGGTATGAAAATGGTAATAAGAATTGGAGGCGATGTGGAGCATGAAGGTTTAATAACATGTCGTGAAGAAAAAAAAGAAAAAGAAGAAGAATTGATATGGTGGATTATAATGAACAATACCTGCCTGAAATTAATGTCCAGTAAGGGAATCTTAAATTCACAGGTACTCTAAGTCTTGATTTCATGATAGAAAAAAAATCACTTAATTGTTCAATGTAGCCTTGTAGCAAAAAGAAAATTGAAACAAGATTTTAGATTATGCAGCAGTTTTTGTAGTTGTTGTCTTATTTAAAAAAATCTTTGGTCTTGTCTTGGCATAGTCATGATCATCTTTACACATAAGAGGCATTTTGCTTGGAGCTTGTTGTCTTTTATGCTACAAAGAAATGAATGATTATTTGTATTGCATATATGTCTTAAGAACTGCAGTTCTATTTGCTAGACTTGTACAGAATTATGGGAAAGACTTATTCCCCAAATTTTAAAATCTGCCTTTGAAACATAAGGCATTAAGACAACACTGCAAACTAGAAGAATAGAATGATCTGGGAAAAATTGCTCTGCTAAACTCAAATGATTTCTTGATGTTTCTCATGGAGGTAAGTGCTTGTTTGGCAACGCTTGATTGTATCACAGTAGAAAAATGTCTAACATAGGAACAAAACAAGAAGAGGAGCTTCCTGAACATTAATCTGTTTTGCTTCATATTCCATTTATTTACCCTGTAGGACAGTCTTTGACTTAGGCAGGGTTGTCTTTTTTTTAATTGGGCTAACCATGATATGTTAATGAGACAGCTATAATAACACAAGTGGCTGTTTTCTTTCCATGCCTTGCAAGTAAGGCTCAGCCATTTACTTTTAAAAAGAAAGAATGAGCCAAGGAACCACCCTCAGAAAATGAGTGTGCAGTCTAACAGGCTATGGAGGAGGCACTAGGGAGCTCAGAGCTCTCTGATCTCTTCCCATCTCAAGTTGTGGTGCATGTTGCAAACGCACAGGGTTCCAGGTCCTCCATGGTAAATGCAGAGAGTCCAAACTATGCTTGCTGAATCTTAAACTTCCATTATACTTTAATAAAAATACTTTAATTTACTTAAATTTGGAGTTTTTAACAGAGATTTGTAATGAGCATAATCAATGTCCTTTTACAATGCCTGTTATTTCATTTCATCTCTCTAATGCTGTTAAACTGTGTTTTGCTCTGGACCTGTGGGGTGGTGTTACATATTTATTTGATCAATATACCATAGATAAATGAAATGCAAGAATCTGTGATAGGCTGGCAAGGATGTTGGAGTGACTGCTGATAGGGCTCTGTGGCACACTGGGATAGCACAGTGATTGGCAGGAGGTAGTAGGACAATACTTTTCTTCAGGTTTTGAACCTATTTTTCCGTGTTCAAGGGAGAAATTGAATATCTTAGTCATAAATATTTGGTGCTTAAATTCCCTTTTCAGTTCTTTATTTGATAATTGAATGACCAATTTAATATTTCTAGGTGAGGGAAATGTAGGTTTTATGTTGAGTAGTCCTGCTTATGAAAAGTAAAAATTATTTTTTTCCTTTGGTAAGTGATGATGAGAATGTGCCTACTGCAGTTCTGTGCAAGAGGCCAGGGTATATGTCTGGCTTCACTCCAGGCAGTGAGCACTTGGAGTGTGCTGGGGCAGTGCTTCAGGAAGCATGCTGCTTGCAGGAACAGTGCTCACATTTCCATTGGCTGGAAAAGTAGGAACATCAGCTGGAGTCATTAATATTGTTGTCTTTAGGGGTGCCTGTAGCTGATCTGCCTGCTTTCCCAGAATAGGACACTGAAGCCAGTAAATAAGGCAATAAAATATTTCACACCTAATAAATTTCATAAATCAAAAGCAAATAAAATCTAAGCAGTTCTAGGAAGGACACAGTAGTTCCAAATGTTAAGAGATTGAGGTGGCATAGGAAAGACAAGGATAAGAAAAAGCCCGGCTATTTTTATAGGAGGAGGCAAAGACTGTATCTCAGGAAACTTCTGAAATGCTTTAAAATACTTCAATAATGAAAAAAACAGAAAAGGGAAGTAAATCCTAAGCAATGTCTGAGAGTAAAAACATCAAATGTTACTCAACAGAAGAAGTGGCTACACGAACATATACCAAGGAGGTATTCAAAATAAGTAGAATAAAATGTTACAGAAAAGAAAAGTGGAAAAAAAAAAATAATCAAGTCCTGCATGCATTTTTATGGGCATATGGAGCTGATTCAAAGGCTGTTTCTTCCTAACTGTGCTGTTAAGAATAAAGAAGTTCCTTATCTGTTATTTACTGCATTTAAAATGTTGTTCAAAGCATGATTTGATTTTTTTGTCAAAACTTATTTGGTTATTAGTCTTTTGTCTAATGGATTAAATCAACTGTCTTTAATTTTATCATTTTTACACGGGTATATATGCTTTGATATAGTATAATGACATGTAGCACTAAAAAATAACTAAAAATAATTCCAGAGTACAAAACTGAGGTGAGCAGAGAAGTGATACACTAGACATCTCAGGAGTGATAAATTATTTCAAGTAATTACAGTTGGAGTTGTGTATATTCATAAAAAACAGCATAAATTATTTGTTTTTTATTTCAGTTTATATCCTGTTATGTTCAAGCAGAGGAAGTTTGGAATTTTGCTTTGGAATATGCAAAATTCAGAATGACAGAGTCTAGCAGGAGTGGAAGAGACGGGCCAGTTGAAGTCACTGAGAGAGATATGCAATACCTGGGTGTCTTTCATAAAATAATGCAGAATTTTACTCTCAGCTGTTTAAAATATGACAGTTTTTGTAAGATTAGCATAAACTAATTAAAAAAAACACTTTTTGGAGGAACATCTGAAAGTGTTTTGAAAGTCAAAGACTCAAACTTTTGATTCCTGTAAATAATGATGCTTTTCCAGGGTAACCTCAAAATAAGCAAATTTACTTGCCAGTTGTACGTTGTAGCCATAAATAAAACCATAATTTTATTTCTCCTCCAACCAAGAAAAAATATTTGATAACTACTTTTCAGTTGTTCATATGTAAGCTAAGCAAGTAAATGTCCTTAGAATTGCTTAGGGATATTTCAAGAATTTTTTATTTGCAGTTCTTCTCTCCTGTGTACAGGAGGAAATTGCAAGGAAAGTTTGAAGGAGTAAAAACATAAATGTATAGGGTGTATTTGAGTGTGGTAGGGGGTTTTAGGTGTAACAGATTCGAGTGTGTCTGTGTCTCATGATTCTGGCATTATGGTGGGGCTTTGGATGTTTGGTATTTTTCAGCCTCATTAATGACCTTTATAGCCCTTGGCAAGCCTTAAAATTACTTCCACTTTTGTCAGCTGAGAATGACTTGGCAATTATTGTCAGCGTCTTGGAGGAGTTTCAGGCTCACGTGCTATCAGAAAAACTCCCTCCAGACCATACTCCTTGGGAACAAAGATGGCTTCAGTGGGGGTGCTGGATATTGCTGACCATTTTTGTGGTGCCTTTTGTACTGAAGGATGACTAGGATGATTTGTGAAGCTCTGACAACCTTCCTTGTTTATTGTGTTAGATAAAGGCTGTTCTGCATCTATTCAAGTGCAACAGATTGCAAAGCCTCTCTGCACAGGTGAAATGACCTGTGCCTAGATGATAACCCTGGTCTTCCCATGCTGCCAAAGGAAACCTGTATATCCTCTTCTGTGAGCTGAATTTTTTGTCTGGATCATTTGTTTAGAATAGCTATTTTAACATTCTACACGGTTCCCAAACACAAACTGGTTTTTTTTTTTTTTTTTTTTTATTTCTGTCTTTTCCAAATATAGCAGTTAAGCACCAAATTGCTGGAAATAGAAGCTAGGTAGGCCGATTTGCATCCGTGGCAGGTGTTGCTGTCTATTTCTCAAATGTTTTCTCTGGGGTGTCATTAAGCTTAGCTCAGCAGTGGCTGTTTCAGGGTGTGCACATGATAAGCAGGCACGCTGTGCTGGCATTGCTGGTACTTAGTCCCTTCATAGGCACTACCACTCTTCTGACTTTATTGAAGGGAAGCTGCTCCTGTTTGCAGAGCTTGTTTGTATTTTCAGCATTAAAAGGTTTATGATGGGGTGGCCAACAGATAGAAATTTCCCATGTCAGACGTGGCATAAGGTGTAATCTGCTTGTGAGAAAATCAGTTGATGCTTGCTTTTAGTGGTGGAAGGATTAACAAGGGGGTGGAGGGACTGCTTTGCAAAGAGACTTAAAAGTTCAGCATCTAAACATGAACTGTGCTAGGGCTTGTCATTGTTTTGTGATGAGAGCCCTCCCACACTCATCCATGCAGCAAGTTTTGGTGTGCTCAGAGTGCAGGCCTTCCTTCAGGCTGTGCAATAGAGGGGTCATCGCTGGCTGTGGGCCAAGAGAGTTAATTTCTGCGCTTCTATTTAATGAGTTAACATCAACCCTAATGTAGATTTTTCATTCTGACTTAGGTGGTTGGTCATAATTATAATTTCCAGATGCTGTCTTCCATTATTTGAGCATTATTTTGCCATTCTCTCCAGCAAGCTGTGAATTAGCCAGGCTTGTCTGGAGTGTTCTGTACACTAAGCATGGCCTTACAGTGGTGTGGTCCCACCAGATGCACAAAGTGGTGCTGTGGTCAAAACCAGAACACTGACAGCTTGTAAAGCAAACCAAAAGTTTCATGGCAGCCAGGGTAAATATTTGACTAAAAATGAGCCAGTGTGTAAGACTGTGCTGTGGAGACTTATTAGTCATATCTGAAAAGAGCTCCAAAGGACAATCCTATTGATTTTGTTCTTATCTTGATGACCTTGTTGGTTGAGTTAATGGTTTCTAAACTCAATTGATGAGTTTGTGGGACAGTTCTGTTTGTCTCCAGTCAAGGAGAAAGGAAAGTAGTGTTGAGTTGAAAAATAAACTCTTCTGATTTTGTTCACTCTCTTAACCTTCAATATGTATTTTAATTTTCATGGATGTAGAACCAATGAAAACATATTAACTGTATAACCTAGACAAGACTGAAATGCAGTTCCTCTGCATTAAATTATTTATTTCTCAAATCTTATTCCTTGGAAGTCACCAGGAATTACAGGCTATCATCACACTTGGCTGATAGACATTTTTAAAGAAGCTGGAGTTTGATGAAGATGGGGAAAAATGAGTCTGGTCTTACTGATGTAAAAACCAGGCTGTTTTTCACTGTGGCACTCCTGGTGTGGCTTGTAATGTGGAATATGGTTTTGCCTATCTGTAGATACTTGTATCCACAGAGGAAGACATTCTTTTGGGATAGTAGGGCTTCAGAATCATCTCAGGGAATGATCTTTTGTGCCAGATCATTAACTGATTTTAGCACTGTCACAGCTTCTGTAAATCCAGACATAAAGGCAAGTGTGCAGAATTTCATGTAGCTACTGCTAAGATACATCCTGATTTTCAGTTCCCACGTGGCACAGTGAACTTCACCTTCATACATAATGTTAAAACTTGGATGTTTTATAGATGAAGAGGCTGTTGCTCTCTTGTAAATGTTAACTATGAGAGCAGTCTGCATAAGATCAAGAGGCACTAAGGGACAATGTATTTGGAATTTTTTAAACAACTATATCTGTTCAGAATGAAGATTCATGATAGAAAAAACAAGACAAACTAGATCTCACAGTTTCAGCATAATTAAGATTTTTGCCAGTGGTTATTATGGGAAAATGTTCTTAAATATTTTACCCTCACCCCTTTGAATGTTTTGATGTGAGATGAGAAGAATTTTTATTCTGTAGTTACTTTATTAAGCAAAAGCAACTCTAATTCCCAAATTTCTAACTAACAAAGAGGACCAGAGATGTAATTAGCATTTACCTCTTTTTTTTCTTTCCTTTTTTGATGGAAAGATCCTCAAGTCAATCAAGATGAGGGGAAATTTTGTTAAAGTCTAAAGTGTTTTGTTCTTATTAAAAAGTTGAGGAAAAAACCCTAAGAAACTACATAATAATATATCATTATAAAAAATACATATAAAAGTAAAATAACTTTGAGGAATTTTGCTTTATTTGATATGGATTTAAATTATGTAAATAAATCTGCTCTTGGTAATTTGTGCATTAGTATTCTCTTCAGCAAAGTGGTTAAGCATGCTTAAGCATGACCTCTGCTTTGCACAGGCAATAAACAAAAATAAAAATAACACAACAAATTTAGAGACGGTATAAAGGGGAAATAGTACTTGTATTTTTACAGGTTTTTTTTGTTTCAAGTAAAATTCATGATAATATATGGAGGCTTCTATATAAAAATTCTATCTATGGTGAACAGTATTAAAGCTCTGTTTTAACAATATTAACAAGTAAACCCTTGACCTCTTCTATGTTACTGAAAAGAGATCTTTGAAATAGTCTTAGTAACATCCACTTGATTTATTATTTGAAGATGTCTGAGCAGGAAGCTATGTCTATGTTTTAAGGTAGATTTCTTGTATTAATGAGCTGGTCTCTCATTTCCTGAGCCAGTATCACTTAGCACAATTTTGTTTTTAATGTCTTTTTTCTTCTCATTTAAGTGCCAGTGCTGCCAGCTCTCTGCTGCACAGAAAATGGTTTAAAGCAGGTGTAGACCTCTTGGCTGAGAATTTATTACGGTGTATCTCTTTATCCTAACATGTAACAGAGAGGAAATTATGTGCTGTTGCTTTATGTTAACATGTAACAGAGAGGAGATGGATTAAGTAAAACAGTAGCCAATATTGCAATAATAAAGTTCACATGACGTAGGGCAGGGAAGATGAAAGAATGTGTCAGAGTAATGTAATATACTGAAAACTGATAATAGCTTTACTTTGGTGAGCTAGATTTCTTCTGGATAGACAACACAAAAATGAGAAGTACAAGATGAATAAGGGATTTGGGTTTTGAACTTCTGTTTGAAAAACTAAGGAATATATTTCATAATAAGACACCTATTCAAAATGGTAATAAGGCCATTCCCAGGTGAGTATTACTGTCTATTCTGCTAAAAAAAATATCCTTTCTCTGAGGAAGAGGAGCACAGAATATCTGATGTTAACTGCTATCACAGCTAGTTATAATACAAAAGCACTTTTTTGTCAATATTATATGAGAGAACCTGACAAATTATAGGGGGTCTTTTCTGTTTCCCCTCGTGTTTCAGCATCTGAAGATATGAAATTATTTCATATTCACCTCTCCTAACCCTGATATATAAAAATTTTATTTGAATACAGAAGTGGATTTCCTATGTCAATTTCACAGTGCAGCTTCAGAGAGTACATGGAGCAATGCAGGTATTTTAAAAGCCTCTTAACTGAATCGCTCTTGGAATTTTTATATCTTGAATATTTTAAGTCACAGTATTTTTGAGTTGTGATTTGGTAATAAGAACAGTGGCTTTTCCATCTCTCAGAATCCTCTAGAAAGAATGAACTCATTTCACATACTCTACAGGCATTTTGCTAAGTGGCTGCTACCAGTGTTGATAGACACTTCTCTTTGTAGATTGATTTCATGAGTATAGAGTTAATGAGATTTATTAATATTACTTGCATGCTCTAGAATTGTATATATAGATCTATCCATTACTAGATAAAAGTGTTGATCTTTGATGGACTGTGCTATGGATATTGTCTGTAATCTGGAACTTGCTTTAACAACCAACACTGCACAGAGTTGTGGAAATCATAATTTCACATGTCTATTTTGAAAACAGGTGAACAAGAGCTAAATTCTCTGATATATTGTGTTATGTTAATTTAACGTTCTTGTGACATTTTTTTTTTACTACGTTGATTTTTTCTTTTAAAGTCTTTTTGGTATCATCAGCTTATAAGTGCATACTTATTACCTTTATCACAACATACTCTTGTAAAACTGGTTAATTGTAGTATCAGAGAACAGCCCAGGTTGGAAGGGATCTTGAAAGACCATCTGGTCCAAGCTTTCCTGAGAAGGGGAATCATGATGAGTTTATCTAGCAGCTTGTCCACATCTTGAAACCTCCCGCAATGAGCGTTCCATCATGTTCCTGGGGAGTTTGTTGCAGTGAACCCTGCATCTCACTGTAGTTTTTTCTCGTGTCAGGATGAAGCATCTCCCAGTGTACTCCTAACACCTTGTGCTTTCCATGTGGATCCTCGTGGAGAAAGAGCCTCTATCCTCTTTGTGACTGTCCTTTAAGTACTGAAATTCTGTCATGAGTTCCCACCTAAGCCTTTTCTTTTCCAGGGAGAAAATTCCAGCTCCTTGTCTTGCCTCACAGGGCAGGTTCTCCAGACTTTTGATCACTGTTAAGGGCCTTCTTTGGACCTCTCCACCCTTTCTGCACATCTTTCTTGGTTTCTAGGGACTAGAAATATACACAGTTCTGTGGGTACAGCCTGACAAGCACTGATTGTCAGATTGAGATGATCACATCTCTATCTCTGATTATAAAGCCCCTGAGGACTGAAGATTAATCTTAATTAAGATTAAACATATTGTTTTTTCATACTGAGATTTCAAAGTGATTCAAACGACCAGAGTTTGTTATGCTGTTTCAAAATCTCTGTGTTTGTATTCACAGCCAGTAATGTCACATGTGTTTTCTATTTTGTGCTCTTCTTTATATGTGTGTTGTTATGGATTGTTAGTGCCCACTCCTCTGTAAGGAAAAGCGAGGGTCTCTCTTCCTCAACAAGTGGATGTGAGGTAGCAAGATGTATTTCTGTGCTGGTCTTTATGTTACTCTATTTCATATATGAAAATAGAAGGTTATGTGAAGGATTGTGACAAAGCTGCTTTGGCTCTTGATTGCATCTCAAGTTTCAGTCTGGATCCAAATCTGGCTCTGGTAAGGAACACTTGTCTCATTAGTCAGTTTTTCTCTTGTCAGGAGCCAGCACTGCTGACTGAAATTAATGGGAACTGTTTGGGAGGGGTATACAGAAGAGCGCTTTTGTGCCTTATGTAAAAGATGTCCAAAAACAAAATACTGAGTTACCTTTTTGCTGACTTCTTAATGTGGAACTGCTAATATTTCACAGCTCTGTTGCTGCCAATCTTATGGGTTCATTTACAATTATGGGAGAAACTTTCTTGGCTGAAGGGTCAATTTATTTCCAAAGATGGCAGAAATTTTCTGTAAGGGTCCCTTTAGATGTCAGGAGGTACTGACATCTTTCTTGTGATGTATTTGAGAATGGCTGCCCTGTGCAGGTTAACCCACTGAAGACAGAATATGCTTTGGCAGTCTGTATTCTTCACCCTGGTGTTGAAGGATATAAGCTCTTGGCTTGTAGGATTTGACATTGAGTTAATTATGCAGGCTCTTCCTTTCTGTGAGTTATCTTTTATATGAAACATATACTCCCTTCTAAAGTAGTTATTTTCTCATGTGCAACATATATTTAAGGATTAGAGATGCCAAATTAAACACTCATTTACCTGCCCGGTGGTATTTTTTGTAAAAGTCCAGTCAGTTTTACTCTTTCTCAAGCTTCCATCTGAGGAGAAAATTTTTTAAAGAAAATTCTGAAAGATCTTATTTTATAGCTAAAAATTATGAAATTGAGAAACCTAAGATTACATTATTCTAAGAGCAACCACTTTTGTTCATCTTTTATTGTCTGCTTAACCACTGTGTACCCACTAAATTTTCAGCTGAAATCAATGAAATGAGATACCTGACATGCTCAGTAGCCCAATGGGCATGAAAACCTAGAAATGCATGCAAAATACAGAAATAGTATGATAATATCCTGATTAAATAATTGCAGATTATTGTAGACATGTTGAAAGCAGATCAGGTTGTTTCTTGTACTGCCCCTTCACTAAGTGAAGGCACTTGTCAAGGTACTTGTTTTAACCAGCAATATTGCAAAGCAGACAGCAAACCCAAGCTACACAGTTAATCTATCCAGACAATACTTTATTTAGATGATCGATTTATATATTTATTTATTTATAATAATTTATTATTTATCATTTGTTTCTAAAGGAGACATAGGAAAGATCTTATTAGAATTTTAAATATATTGGTAGTCATTATGATATGTTTCCCAGGTGTTTACTATGGTTCTACAGCTGTCAAAATGAGCAGACTTCATAAACTGACTCATTTACAGAAAGTGGCCCTCTGCTCAATTCAATTCAAAGTGCCTTTCTCAACTTTCAACGTTCTGTTTAAGAGCACAACTATTAGGATTCTTTTAAACTGGCAAATATTGAGTCATGTCCACCACTTGTTTTGCTGAACCCAACAGGCTGGACATACATATGCAAAGTGAGGGATTGATGGGAATAATTTTGTACATTGGTAGAGACATGATGTATTCATTTATCCAGAAGACTTTTTCAAGGAGACAGTCCTTGTATGTTTAAAAGACTAAGTAAATTGTCTCAATTTTCCATTAAATTTAATCGCTGTTAGGTGCCGAACTGTTCTGTGGCTAAGGGAGACACTTGCTGTACTGCAGAGTCCATCTCATTCAGCTGGTTTTAGTTCACCTGGTCCTGGCTGTTTGTTCTTCATTGTGTGCCAATGCATAAAGCTTCCTCAGTGAACTGGCTTGCTCAACAAAAGCTCTCTTGTAGTGTCACTTACAAGTTGGGCACATGTAAGCCCCATTCACTTTGGTAGGTTATTCCTATGTTTTGGGGGGTAATCCAGCCTACCACAGCATCCTAAATTAGAGCAGTAAAGCAGGCACGATTGCAGATGTGGCTCTGTACCATTCATTTAAAGAGAGTTTGGGTTGTGATTTCTTTTAAGGGTACCTCAGGCTTAAACCAAGGTGAAGCTGAAGAATTGCAGGAAGACAGCTGGCCTAGTTTTCCAAGGACACAGTATCTGCAGTTTCTTTTGGCTTCTGTGCAGTTTCAGAGGATCAGTGCTTTGGGAAACTGGGTTGAATGGCAGATAATAGTGAAATAGCCCTCAGGAATAATCATCATATTAGAGAAGGCTTAGTCAAATAGCTTTACACTTTGATATTTTTATTTAGTTAGTAATAATGTTTAAATAACCTAATTTGAATAGTATTTTTAAATTAAAAAATGCGTGTGCATGTCTGTTGTATTAAAAATAATGTGATTCTTATCTGTTTTCTGTATGACGATTAGGAGCTCAATTAAATTTTTATGGGAATAAATCTGCATCCTGTCATGCATTGCAGTATGTTGGTACTTTGCCAAAAGGGTGGCAGACTGCAGTGCTATGAATCTGTTGAATTCCAAACAAACTTGTTTCAAGAAAATCAGAGAAAATACATTCCAATCTGACTGAGCAAATCCAAATTACTTCAGTCTATGATTAATTAAATTCGGTTGCTTCAAAATTCATAACAGGTGCCTGGAATGACCTTACTTAACACTATCAGTGCTTTAATTGTCTCTGGAGAATTTGGATTAGCTGACTGAGAAGATAACTCTTATAGAAAGAATATCCTATGTGAGCATGTTGTCCCAAAGGGATAAAACGGGTACATCTCAGATGCCCTGAAGGAAACACATACCCAAATGCATGTGATGAAAGGCAGCTGAGGTATCAAGGAAGAACCTTCGAGGTTAAAATTTCAAGATTTGTATTTTATCCAGATTGAGAAAGGGAGGATGTCATGTATACAATGCAGATATAACTTGTACAGAATGCTTATAAAATATAATAGGCTTCAGAGTCAAGGTTTCAGGATGAAATTGTTGCTCTAAGATGTTGCTGTGATTTTTGAACTGTAGTAATATAACCTACACAATTCCTGTGATGTTTTTAGAACTGTGAGCTTTGGAAGCTGCTGAGCAAACTGATGGAATTTTCCATCAAAATGGTATAAGTGGAGGTTTGACAGTGAAGCCACTCCTGCAGAGCTGTTCCTGGAGCTGGGGCTGCGTTGTTTTTCTTCTATCTAATGCCTGCAAATTTTCAGCCAAGCTTCCGTATATCTTGCACTTGTTCATACACAGCTTTGGGAGCATATGCTTGTGTTTATAGCAGATACATACACTTATGGAGTCTCAGAAATGTTAGAACGACTCTGTGCATCTGTGAACCTGCAAACCTTTGGGGATGGGTTTTAACAGGTGTAAATCTACTTCTAATTCTGATATGTCTGAACACATGCCATCTCTGCAAAGCCCATGTACACAATTTGATGACTGTGGAAAAAGAAGGCTGGCTGCTGAGAAAAATCAACCCCATGTCTTGTGTCAGTTAAGCAGTTTAAATGACTTTCACACCTAAGGCTGAAATACAAATGAGCTACTACTTGTCACTATGCTCTGAGAGACTGGTCTCTTTGTTGAGTAACAACATCCATCTGCTTCAGAAAAAATTTACTATAGCATACTGTGCCCTACTATATGAATCCAGCTGCCTGACCACAGAGACAACCCTCCCAGTGCAGTGCAGAGCCCTTGGTCAGCATCTCACATGCATCTTCTGCATCCAAAATAGCCCTGGCATGGATTCTTTTGTACTGGGTGGTTCCATTCCATCAGCTTTCTCCCTTCCCACAGTCTGAAATGTAGTTATGCTGATGCAAGAGTGTATTTTCTTTCCAACTGGCTCTAAAGTGGCTGCCATTGATCTGATGTTTTGCAGATATACTGAAACCCACACTTGAGGATGAGGTATTGTGCAATCCTGGGGGGAAAATACAAACAAAACAAAAAAAAGGAAAAAGCCCAGCTGCTAACTCAAACATCACCAGAAGGGAAAAGGATTTGGTATGCAAGAAGAGAAAACAAAGGAAGAGAGGCCAGTATGATCATAGTTACACACAGTGGACTGTGAATTTAAGTAAAGAAAGGATGGATGGAAAGACCATGAAAAGGAAAACTGAGAGAAAGTGAATAACAGAGGAAGGATTGAAGAGTAGGGAGTTTGTGAAATGTGCAGTTCCTCCCCAGCTTGAAGAGGCTGTGTGGGAGAAGATTGGAGCCAATACACATCTCACTTCACATTTACAGAGCATGGGTAGAAATTTAGTTTCTTGGATTGTGCCAGCTAAGCAACTCAGTCCCTGAAGGCAGGAGACTTTCTTCAGCATCTGTTTTATGACTGTGGCTGATCAGAAATGCTCAGAGAGTCATACTGTGTCATACCTGCACACAGTTGAAACATCTGGCTTAGAACTAGGCTTTACAGGCTTCCAGCCCTGCATTTTGTCAGGAGTGATTTCACCTGTAGAAACTTCCTGTTGTGCTCTGCCTTTTAACAAGAACGTCCACTCAAGAGGGAGGTGGTAAGTTAAAACCTGAACAGAAAGAGATAATTGGTATTTTACATGAGTCTTCCAATAAGATCCCTTAGTGAGCCTCTGAGTCATGAATGATGTTTTTTATGTGTTTAGTTTCTTTTTTCTGTTTCTTCTTGTATCAGGATGCTCTGCTTTTCATAACAAAAAACTCAGATGGTAATTTGGAGTCAGTTTGACCCATCAGCTCGTGTGATAATATACCAGGATGCATTGCTTATTTCTTATGCCTTTACTCTCTCAGTAAAACTGTCTTGATGTTTTTTGCCTATGTTCAAACTTTTTGGATATTAGTCCTTGCAAAAAAAAAAAAATATGTTTGGTTTGTTGAGGGGTGGAGATTTTGTTTGTTTGTTTGTTTTGTGAGTTTTTTAATTCCTGAGGCTCTTAGTTGTTCACAGGATTTGAATGTATCTTCAAACTAAATGTCTCAGAAGGCTGTGTTGAATTTGCTTTTTCATGTTGTTGCTAATGTCTTCCTCATTTTTTATCATTAATGTAACATTTTTGTGACTGTGACCCACTCTATTTCCATTTGATGACTTGATAATGCCCATCCCCTAACAGAGGATGCTGATTAAAAAAAAATTATCCACATGGAAATTTTTTTAGCACTTCTCCCATGGCCTTTATTGGGTTTTCATATTTCCAGTGCCAAAGGAATGGATTCTAAGATAGTTAAAGGAGATCTTTCAAAGTCTTCACAGTAGTGAAGTCAAATAATTTCTGTGGAAATCAGACAGTTGTTCTTACATGGTATAAACATACTCCGCTTTTCCTCTTTCTCCTAAAAGTGCTTATGCTTTTGCTAAAGGACAAAAGCTTCCCCAGCCTGACTGAGTGCAATTCTTTGCATCAGAATTTGGGAATTTCTGGAGCATGAGTGTTGCCTCTTCCTCAGTGACAAAGTGCTTTGCAAATGGCATTGGGCGGGTGAGTTTTTGAAGATTTTGTTTGATTGGGGTTTTTTGTTAATGGTATGTCATCACTTTCTAAAAGAAAAATATGTTATTTCAGGAGTAATGTCACTGGGATTTAGCTGTTGTGATGGAATACTGCTTTTCAGCTCCAGTAAAGATGACTGAACTCAGTAAAATTATCAGAATAGAACATGCTTAGTAGAAGAGATTTTCATTATGAAGATGTACATATCACATACTTTCTTTTTAACTTTGAGAAAGTTACAGATGCTTTAATTCACTTTACATGAAGGTTGATGTACTTGTCATATGTATCTCTTTTTAGTATTGCTTACTTGAACTATAATTTAGGTCAATAATTCTTTCTTAACTTCTGTATGGAGAGCTCTTGGTACTATGTAGCTTGATGTCATTTTGACACCTCTCACCATTATTGTAGTACATATATTAAAATAATCAAAGAACTTTTATATTATTTAGACTAGCTTGAAGCTGCTTATCCTCTGTGATTCTCTATATTCACATTATTTAGGAACTCTGTCATTATGACAAGTATATATATATATATATAGATATGAACTTGGGAAGCAAAAGCTCGAGAAGAGATATATATGACTTAAAATTTTGCCACTTCCAAATATATAGTTTTTTCAATTTTAAATTTGTATGAAGGTTGTACAGATATGCAGTGTGGAGTTTGAGAACTGTAAGTTAAGAGTCTTTCAGAATCTGTGTGCCCGTGATAAAGCGGAAGGGTTAAAGGTGTCTCATACACTGCATGGGAAACATCCTCTTGTCCAGTGCTTTGGAGTACAAGATCCAAAGCAGAAAAGAAGCTCATCATTCTCTCTTTTTAATGAAGTAACTGCTTACTGGGATGAATCCTAAAACATTTGCTGTCATCTAGACCTTTTAATGACAAATTCTTAGATCAAAGTAGCAAGTGAGGTGGGGCAATGGTGATTAATGGCTTGAACAAAAATAGATTTTACTGTGCATTCATAAGTGGAGTGTCATGCCTTAGATATTTGTCAGGACTGTGGAGGCTGCATACCTGTAGAACCTGTTGCAGTCCTTGAGGCTGGAGAATGATTTAAGAATTGGTCTGTGAACTTTCCTGCTCAGGGAAAGAATTAAATTGACAATAAGTTCTTATGGCTGCCACATTCCTCATTGTGACAAAGGTGCATGTGTTAAGCAATGTGACCTCTGGTTGCTACCTATGGAAATACTTCTATGCTTCATAAAATGGGGAATATATTTGTCATCTCACCAGTGTCCTGGGAGGAGCTGTTGAAGTTAAAATGTCATCTTTGAGCATGCACTGTAGGTCATCTTCTTTTTCTAAATGCCATAAACTGTTACAGGAATACAGTTTTATTTCATCTAGTGTACAATATAGCGCTAAGTTTAATGGGTGTAGAGGCACTCATGAATATATGTGTGTAAGTTTGATACATCTGTGTGAAGTAGATATTCAAACAGAATTTGCTCCATGTAAGTAAAAGCACAAGATACCAGCATGAGCCTGTAGGTTTTAATAGTTCTTTCATATGCATTTCAAGAATATGCTCGTCATGAGACATCTGCCTAATGCATAATCTGGGGCACAGTTAAATACTGCTTTTCTGAATTGTCCTGGAGCCAAACTTAGTGAGGGCTGAGTGACAGGAAAAGGAAAAGCTGCAATACATGTATGACTGGATGTGCAGATATCTTGGTGGAGGTTAAGATTTAAGAGTTCAGGAGAATACAGTTGCTTGCCTCTGCTTTGAATTTGTGTGTGTACCGCAATTCGCTAGAGGCAATCAAGTCATTAACTTGAAGGGGGGAAAAGACTTAGAGGCAGATAACTGAACTCCTTTGATTCAACACTTTTCTGTTCTGAGATGTTTCTGGAAGGCCCTGGTAGTTCATCATGTCTTGTGAAATTTATCTACTGTGGAAGGGATTTAACTGTTACTCACTGGACCTGTGCTTGACCATGTCTTTTGCCTGTTCTGTGTGCCTGTACAGTAGGATCAGGTTGTTCTGCCTCACCTCCAACTTCTGGGATAATTCTTGGGGATTGTATTAAGTGCAGTGTATTAGAATACTACTCAAGCGTGGCCAACAGATTTCCCAGAGTGTTTGACAGGGCATTTATTCTCCTGAAAAAAAGTTACTGCACCTTTGCTTTGAGCCCTGCTTTGATTTTAGAAGCTAATTATGGGTGATTTGGCATTTCCTATGCTTAATAGAATTTGGATTACTGATCCTTTATTCCAAGTGGGGAGGGTAGTTGTTTTTTTGTTGAATAAATGTCCTTTCTTTTACATACTGGTCATTGGTTTAAGTTAATGTCTTTGGAGGGTGCTTCTAGTCCACATAGTTCCACATATTATAAATTCATTGAAATATTCTTAAAATTCACTCTGAGATCATAACAGTAGCATTTTTCCACTGAAAACGTGTGAAAATATTTGGTGAACAAAGTTGAGAATTAGGAATCATGATGGGTAGTACAATAAGAAAAAGGTCAAACCGTAGCAACTAAGTTTTGTCTTTTTCTTAACTTTTATGTTATTATCAGATATTGCCCTTTTTTTTTTCTAGACTGCCATTAAGTGAAAATTTTCTGTAACAACTCTGTATGTGACTAGTATACAGTGTACTGAAGAGAAAACCTTGAGAACAGGAACAGTAAGGCTAAAGATTTGCTTGTGCTTGAAAAGCAAAAGACAAAACCTAAAGGATCCAATCATGGCTGTGCAGAGAAGTATTTTATGAATTTGACCGTTGGATGCTATTAGTGTTTGGCACTAAGCTTTACAGAAGTCCAAACTGCTAAATTTTGAACTTCTTGAAAAGATAATTCTTAGTGCTCAATCTGAAAATATAGGACATCTACATAGACTGTCCATGTCTCTTGAGTCACATTCTGACTGTACAATTCTCCAAGTTTCTATCAGCCAAAAAACAAGCATGTTGTATTCCAGTGGGCTAGGGAGAGTTGCCTGTATCAAAGCAACATGGAGGGAAGAGCATGGGCATAGAATCTAAGTGAAAACAACCTGTTTTGTGTAGAAGTTTTGGATTCTGGGTGACTTTTATATGTTACTAAAACCTGTTAGGTGAGATAATAAGTAAGTGCTCAAAACGTCACTTCTCCAGCCTTCACATAAAAGAGAGAAAATACAGAGGGGAAGAATTTGAAGTACAAAACTTTGGTTAAAAAAAAAAATAAACAACACTACCTGAGCATCTTGGCAGTTGAGCTGTTCAGTGTCAGCTTTCCTTTCTTTGACTATAGGAGCTGCTTGTGAATGACACCTGAGCACATTTGCCCTCAGATAACCTCTTCAAGAGGTCTTTCCTTTCTTGTAGCTCTGTGGTTCTAGTGTGCATACTTTTGTGCTCTCTCTCTCTCTTCGCCTTGCTTAGATGTGTGGTATGGGTGTGACACTTGCAGTGAACATTATACCACTGTGTTCTCGAAGGTCAGCACATTGTAGTTTTTAGAAACAAAATGCATTCATTTTTTTGTTTAATTTACTATTGTTCCTTGCCTGTTTTGCTTTCATCTTAATGTTTTGGTTTTCTTTTAATCTCTCCTGGTATAATAACATTTTCCCTTGCATTGCCTTCCTCTCGCACATATTATAATGTCTTTAAGCATTCTCTCCACACCTTTCTCTTCTGCATTCCACTTTCTTCTTTTTTCTCTTCCAGCCACTTATCCTCACCCTTGTGACTTCTGCATCTATAATGCAGTAGCTGCATGACTGCCTCAGACTTCTGTTCCAAAAGGAGTGGCTGCCATCCTGCTTTCCTGCTCACCCACAGCACCTCTGTTGTGCTTGCACAAGTGCATTCCTGCCCTCAACACCCACAGTCCATCACACTCGTAGTGTGGGGAGGCCTCCCGTGCTGTTATGGATCTCTGAAGAGGCCAAAAAAAAAATGACAAGGCATCTCCAAAATCCTGGGACAATGGCTGTCAGTCGAGTAGATGGGAGTTAGCTTTGTTTAAAAGGTAGGGAAGAGAGAACTGTGGTGGTTTGTGCTTGGAGATCCCATGTTAGACATGAGCTAGGGGGCAGGCTGGCACATTAAATCTGAGATTAGTGTGTGCTGACACCTTCCTCTGAAACCAAGGTCTGCTCTGCTGTGAGACAGGGTGTTCCATGATGTTATGAGGGAAATAGAAAGGAGCTACAGCATGTTAAACTAGATCAATGGTTAAAGGTAGTGCACTGTAATGGTTTTAGCAAGGAACTATCAGACACTGCCAAAAAACGAGCCCCTGCAGTCACTGAGCAGTTGGAGGGAGTGAGGGAGCTGTGCCTCCAGTTTGGGGGAGTTACAGCCCCTGCTGTTTTGTCTCGCTATAATGCATAAACCTACCATGTGCTTATGGAATGTGAAAGACACTTCTGCAGTTAACAGTGAAACTGAGAAAAAAAAAACCTTCAGTCATCACAGAAAATGCAATTATTAATATTATTATCAGCATGAGAGAACAGAGTACTTATTGAGAATACTGGTCATCTTGTGAAGTCATCAGAGTCTATGTAAAACCCACCTAAAATTTCACAGAAGTTTGGTGTTGCCAATTCCAAGTGTACAATGAGAATGAGTCACATCTTCCAAGATTTGCTTTAAAATCAGAGAGGTTAATTTTTAATTTAGTTTCATTTTTATTTTCCTTTTTATGTCAAAGCTGATTAATTTATTCCACTGCTAGCAATACCCACGACCCATTTTTTTCCTTCTTTTTTTCCTTTTTATTTTCTTAAGAAGGGGACTTTTTAAACAAGAGTACCAAATATTTCAGGACATAAAACAAAATTATGTAATTGCTGCCAAATCATGTTAACAGGTAATTCTCAAAGTAATCCCTCTTTATTGGAAGGGAGGAGTAGGAGGTTGTAGAATAAAATAAGATTAAGCTAAATTTTATATTTGCTGTTTTGAGTAACCAAGAATCACATACGAGAGAAGAATGTTGTCACTGGAACAATATACTTTATTCAGAACTGGGTACAAATTTAATCTTGTCACAGAAACTCTGTCTAGTATTTCTAGAGGTGAGGAAATTTCTTCCAAGAGGTTTACTTTTTAAAGTCATCTTTTACCTCTTGTAAAAAGCAAATGAGAAGATTAAGTAAATATATATTTAACACAAAGCACTAAAGTGGAAGGATTGTATACACAATTTTTCTGTGATCTTTGTTTCTCTCTAAGGAATTATCTGATGTAACTGCAAACTACATCAGCTAAAAATCTGTCCCTAATGATCTTGGATGTCTTCTCTCTCTCTTTTTAAATTTTTAAAAAAAATTTATTTTTAATAAAAATAAAATTTATCCAGTATCCTTACTAGAATGTGCTTGAAAAAAATCTTTTAAAGAGTCAGAATTCTGTGCAGACCCCAGCTGAGGTGTACTGACACAGCACATCCCAGAGTTAAGGGCTGCAGATTAGAGAAGTCTCAGCTTTGTGATTATGTGCCTTTGGCCTCTATAATATGAAGAGGGATTATTTTTCCTCTTCCTTGCTAAGTTTAATTTTAATTGTGGGCAAATAGACTGTGGTCACTTTTACTGGACAGTTGGTACTTGCCATGGTAGCAGTAGCATTCTGAAAGTTTTTTTCTTGTCCAATTTGGTTTTGTAGGTGACTTTTGAGCTAAATAAAAAGTCCCAAACCAGCTCCCTGTTTGTATTTCTTTAAAAGAAATCTTTTGTATCAAAGCAGACAAATTCATCTGTAATGAAATTAAGCATGATGAAAAGATAGGACATTTACTTTTGCAAAACTT
The DNA here is from genome assembly GCA_013397295.1 of Polioptila caerulea. NCBI lineage: Eukaryota > Metazoa > Chordata > Aves > Passeriformes > Certhiidae > Polioptila > Polioptila caerulea. Next base: position 2,184,154 of record VYXF01007245.1, read on the forward strand.
GCCTACCATATAGATTTTCCTTGACACACTGCATTATTTCTGTAAGGAGTTTTTCTCTTGCTGAAAGATAGGCAACTAGTTTAAAACCAATTGCAGGACAGATATATTAAAATAAATTAACTTCAAAAATTTTACAGAAGTGACTGCTTTCTCTTTCTTTATGATTTTGTTACCTTGAATGAAGGTGGCACCAGCTGCCGCCTGTCTGCATCACTTGTGCATAGCCTGAAGAGGTATCATTCACCAATGGGAGAGAAGTAAAGTGTCCCAGCAGCTTTGTGGAGCAAGACATATTTCACAGCAGCACAAGTTCAAACCCTACTCAAGGCTTGCACCAAGTCAAAAAGGAGCTTGTGAGAACATTTCTTTTGCTAGATCTATTGTGCAGAACTTTGTATTCTGCTGAATTAACTGTAGAAGAGAAACATGCTTCTGGGTAAGTAATTCCATGTGGAGGCTGAAATCTGTCTTTCAAGCAGCTACATAATAGAGCGCTGTATGCTTGCTGCAGCTGTATGGAAGGAGAAATGTTTAGCTGATTTATTTTTAATAGCAATCCATTAGTGAAAGCTGTACTCATTTGCTGCAGTTTAGGAACAGAGTAGTCAAATTTGGAAATCTTAGCACTGTGGGTGACTGTGATCTATTTTTTTAGATACTTTTTATCTTTGGGTAAACTGCGTCAAAGAAATACAAATGCCAAAATCAGCATTTGAACTTTTTGTTCATCCGTTTAGATGGTAATCGTGACATTTTCTGAAGGAAGGCTCTAAATGAAAATTTTTGTTAGTAAGTCCATTGGAACAATGCATTTCTTGAATATGAAAATAAATATTTTTTATTTGTGAGCCTGCTGATAGTTCACTGTAAAAATAATGTTTAATTATTGCATGTCTTTAATTCTTTTATCACTATGCTGCTAAACTCTGTTGACTAATATTATTTATATAATAGTTTTAATAAGCACAAATAGTAGTAGTGTTTGAAATAGGGAGTGCCTTCATGTGTATTTTAAAGAACAACTTGAAATTATTAAGTTTCTGAATTGTTAATGTGCTGCAGATTATACAGCATTGCTTAACAGCAGTGTTAAAATGTGCATGATGCATTCTACAAAATTACATCCTAAAGAATTCCATTGGTTTTAAAACTACTATGCAATATTTCTCTTTTTTTTAATCTAAACTGATACATGGTTATTGACCGTAATTTTGTGTTACATCACCTTATTTAACTTTCTAAAGACAAGAAAATGGCCTCAAGAGGTGCTTTTGTGAGGCAGAATTTAAGATTAGTGCAGCATTTAGCTTAGTCTGGTTGAGTTGATGAGATTTCAGCAAATTGGGTTGCAGGTTTAAATGTGCTTCAAGACTGTACAGCTACTTCATAAGCATTTATCCCTTGTCTTTTTTCTCTCCATATACGTGTCTGTGACATTGTTTCTATGTTTTCTTTGGTGATCATCATTTTATACCTTGCTGCTGGATTCTTTGTTGTAGGGAATTGTTTTCTAGTTTTTCTAGACCTTTGCTTCTCTGTTATTTTATATGTTCAGGTACAGTCACAGTAGTAATTTGCTGTGTTGCACAGAAATACATGTTGAGGCAGATTTAGCAGAGAAGCCCGAGAGAAATCTGGTGATCTGGTTGTTCTGTTGTTCATTTACTTGATTTCAGTAATCTCTGTTTAGAAATGTGTTAATTCTGTCTGAAACTGGAGCAATCCACATCTTCCTTTCAGTCTCAAGATGCTTTGTTAAACCTCACAGGACACAGTTTCCCTGTGCTGCCATTATCATGGTAATGTCTAGATTCACATTTATTCTTGGCATCCCAGCATGGCTTATCTCAGAGCCCACAGAATGGGCCACTCTGCAGGGCAGTGCAGACAGCCCAGAAATCTTGGGTGGTTCTGTCTCTTGGGAGATAAGGCATAGGCAGTGGACAGTTTATGCTGGCCAGGCATCGTCTGTCTGCAGCTTTGGCTAGCAGGCGGCAAGCCCAAAAATGGCTTGCCAGCTGAGACAAAAAAGTGGCAGTCCAAAACATGATGTCACGCCTTTGGGGACAGTTGGACTGGAATTAAAGCGAAAGAAAAAATTCTGTCTATTCAAAAAGTGAAAAAAAAAAACAGCAAAAACAAACAAAACAAGAAGAAAACCCCAATGAACAACAAACCCCCAAACAAACCAAACCTAACTAACCAAAAAAGTTCCAGTTTTAACTAATCAAAACTGCTTTATGCAGAACATGCAGCTCTGATACACTGAGAGAGAGAATATGTTGAGAAGACCCAATAAAACTTGGAAACTTGTGCACCAAATAAGGTACCAATTTTGGCAAGAGCTGAGCAATACAAATGCTGGCAGATGGGGGAAAACATCTGACCCATGCTGGTATCAGCGACTGTCTTGACCCTGCTTTCGAGGGAGCAGAACTGAGTCACAGGGACAAGAGAGAGCAGTGGGGTTTGGACAGGACCCAGAACTTGTGGGAGGTGTCTGAGTAAAGAAGGATAATCCATAGGTACAGAAGTAGTCTGCTGTCTCTTTCCCAATGATACCTTCTAAAGACAGTAATTGAAAAAGGAAAGAGGAAACCAGCCCTATAGGTAAGCAAGAATATCAGGAATGCAGCACTGGTAGTGAACAGTGTGCAAACAAAATTTGTGTCAAAGGATGGTGTTTAGATAGATGAATATCTCAGATGCATGTACAGATTTCTTGATTTTGCAGAGGAATATCTGGGTTTGTTCAGTGCTTGAAAATTTGGCCTTTGGGGAGAAGATGCTTTCATGTGCTGCAATACTGAAATGCTTTGAGCAAAGTTTAAAATTATACTCTGGCTGTAGAGAACATTGACATCTTTTGGATGACTTATTCAAATATTCTTATGGGTGATGGTGTATTCATATTTGAATAAATTCAGGAAAGATTCATCCAAAGCTGTTTCAATCCAATACTGCTTTAAAGAAACAGGAAAATCTAATCATTTCATCACTTAAAGCTGCTTAAACCTTCAGGGGAAAAAGGGTTACTACTTAAATTTCAGATGAAAGGAGTGTTTTGTGAATTCATCTGTGTCATGTATTCATACCTGAATTAAAATGAACCATGATGTACTGCACTTTCTCAGGAATGTTACATAAACTTCCTTGTTCTAAAATATGCACAAGTTTGAAATGTGCAAACAGAACTGAAAGAAACTTTGCAGTAGTTTCTCCACAAGCAGGAAGCCTAATATTTACCCAACAATCAATAGAGTAAAGAACATGGAGACAAGCAGTACTCTCTCCTACAGCTGTTGGTTTAACTGGTAAAAGAAGGTAGGAGCGATCCGAACAACATCTTGCTTTTAGCTAGACCTGTTCACTTGGGGATGGGTTTGGCTTGAGTTCTGCAGAACCTTCTTGGCCATGGTTTGGGGTTGTTCAATTAAAATAAGGGATTGTTTTTCAGTAGGTTATATTTGGAATAGTTTTTTCCTGCTGTAATTTCTGGGATTTTGATCAGGTCTTTCTGTAGTGTTTTGGTGAGATTCTAACGAAGATTAGTTAAAGAAAAATCTGATCCTGATACAGTTTACTTTGCAGAAAAAAGGAGTTTCTTTATGTATGATTAACTTATACATTTCTCTAATTCTTTGCCATCAGTTTATTTGTTTGTTCTGTGTGCCTTTAGGGAGACTTGTCCTCACCGTGGGCAGGAAGGTAAAAGTGCAAGAAAGCACTGGCCTCAGTGCAAATCAGAAAGGCGCAAGAAAGGACAGAGGACAGTATATTTATATTTCTTGTTATTCTCTGATCTACCAACCTAATATTATTATCTCACAGTAGAAGCTGGCAATTTTCAATTGAAGCAAAAAGTTGCTGAATCCAGGAACCTGTAAGAGGAAGCTAAACTTGTCTTTGTACCTCTTGTTTTCATTATCCTTCCTGCGAGAGCTCAGAAAAATATTGTTTTTCCCTAAGTTCAGTGGGTAGGAACAATTGCTAGTCACATGTGCTACCGACAGAGAATGGTTTACAGAAAAACCTGCCTGTCTTCAAACCCCTGGAAAACACCTGTCCATTGGGATGAGAGGAGGCAACAGGGGTATTGGGGCTGGGCTAAATTTTTTGGGTTTGACAGTGGACATTTTGCTGTCTTATCCTGGTGGTGTTTTTTGCTGCTGCAGTGGTTGTAGGGACCAGGTGTGTGAATGAATGTGCTGACTATGGCATCAGCTTTAGAAGACACAGGCTCCTTTCAGAGGCTGGTCAGAGTTTCTGGGAGGTTGCTGAAATCTCTCTGAGGCAAAGGTGAGGATAGGGAAAGATGATTTTCAACACTCCAGAAGGTACAGCAATAAACCAATGATTAGGTGGACAGGCTTAGCAAATTCTTTCACATACCAACAGTCAGTGAAAATATGAGAAATTCCCTCAAAATCTTAAGAATCTGTTGCAGTGGACAGCATCAGATAATCTTAATTGGGTAATAGCTATCAGTTTTAATTTGTTCAAACTTACATGCACTCGAGTGACTTATAATAGCTGTTCTCAGAAGTGACTTGAAGTTTAAAGCAATAGCAGAAATTTAAACTAGGCAAGGAAAACTTCAACTAATAGACTGATGTAAGTAACTGAGAAATGTGGTCTTGCAATCAAAAGTAATGTGCAAACCTCCTAGTTAAACGTGTTGCCTGTTGTAGTAATACAAACCTGATAGTGAAATTCAGCTTATACTATGAAACCAAATTTGATTTTGTAGCCTTTGTAATTGAAATCTGTTTTATTAGGTAATTTCATTAACAGTTATTACCAAAGAGAAGTGTACCTCAGAAAACTTGTACATGTTTTCCATGTTTCAAAGGGTAGTGTACTCCAAAGAACTTTTATATTCACCCTTCAGGCATGAATCCAAACCATTGTCCAGTGTTCCCTGTTAAAGCAGATTCCTTCACTTGAAGAGGCAGAGACTGGTATGACTGTGATAAGTGCAGTTATCCACAAGTGATGAAGCATCTCACCATGGTTACACTTCCTGTATGTTATTTTCAAAACCCACCTCCTGGCCATCCTGGATCTTCATGTCCATGCAGAACTTCATTTGCATAGATGTTTTTTTTTAGCACCCTCCTTGTATGGCTGTTCTTGAGTGGTAGTCATATAAAAAAAGAGAGTTTCATGTGTAGCTAAGCTACTACTTCTGAAGTGATTTTAATTTTTTTTCCTCTGCTTTTAGCAGGTATTTACACAGTAACTAAAATGTATGCCCTCAGTGATGCTGTGATTTGTGTTAAAATGAAGTTGGTAGATACAGAATTAGATTGTTCACTCTAGATTCTTATGGGGAAGCCGAGGAAAGACAGAGCTTTCAGAATGGAGGAAAGAAAATTGCTTTTTGAACTCTTCCCCTTTGTCACTGTACAACAACACATGCACTGTTAAATGTCAAGGCATTTGTCCAATGCAAAAGAATGCCCAAGTTTGTCTTCTCATATCTTACTCCTGGTTACATGTATTTCTTGTTCAATGAAGCATTCACTCATACCTTTCACCACTTACACAAACCCACCACATTGCTTAACAGCTTGGAATGGTATTCTAAACCTGTAGAATAGCCTATTTTGATTGATTGAGAAAAGACTGATTAATAAAACCCCAAAAGAAATCACTGACCCTGCAAAAATGCTAAACTTGTCATATAGTTGTATAATTGTGTTCAATTTAAAGTACTCTTAGTTCATTGTTGTAAATAAACTGAATTATAATATATCCTTGTATATAACATACACATTTAAAAATACAATTATAAGTATTGCAGACTCTGGAGACATACATTCATTTTATGTTGCTTAAGATTACTTAGGAATACAGCCCTACAGGGTTATTGGGAAAGTAGTTCTGACTGCCTTGTACTAGGAGGCCTTCATGGATCTAAAGGGAAAAATGCAGTAGTTACAGCAAGTGGCTGTCACAAATCAGCTTCTCCTTTAAAAAGTTCTATATATTTGTAAAAGAACATCCAGTGATCACTTTTAAAAGAGGATGTGAAAATATACACTTTTGTCTACATTCCTTGGCTTTTTTAGGTGTGTTTTTTTTTGTTTGTTTGTTTGTTTTTTCTTCAGGAGGTTTTAGGTTTACTCCAGGGTACATACCAAGTTAAAAAAAATTCTGAAAAGAGGGCTAATTCGTAATAGAGTTTTGCAATACTTCCAGGCCTCCTATTAGGTTGATTTATGGATTTTATTTCCAGTGCAAAAATGAACGAATTTTTTGATATTAACTGCTTTTTAGTGACTTGAGACACAATATATTAAAGTCCGTCACCATGTTGTGGTGGAACACAATAAAAGGTCTAAAAAGTAGTCCTGAAATGGTCGTTGAAAACTTAGCAATAACTTCCTGAAAGGACAGATGGTAGCACAGCAGAACAAGAAAGCACCTGAAAAGAGAGTTATTCAGGGTGTTTAAAGCTTTTGAAAAGATTGAGGAATAAGGATAGACTTAGTCCTATGTTTGAACTGAAAAAATAATTATATGCCTTTGTGATTTTGATGGCAATGAAAGAGTAGCTGTTCAGCCAGTAAAAGATGTAGGGAATACTGGGAGGTGGGGGAGTAGGGTATCCATCTCTCTTTCCCATTCTTTTTATAGCTTATGGTATCTGCTGAGCTATAAAGCTGAATGATCAGGTTTTAGAAGGTTCCCTGAGATTGTTGTCCTTTACCTCTAAATTTTTTTCTTGTAATGCTGGCTTTGTTGGAAGCTTTGCTGCTTGCTGCAGTGGAATGAGGAGCTGGCCTCTGGAACAGTATGCTGTATATCTGACATGCTTTAAAACAAAAGGCTGATCAGCATCTCCTCTGCTCATCAGCTGCTTAATATGCTGCAGGTCACACTCTCACAGGGTTCGGGCTTCCAAGTGCCATGGCTGGCCCACTCAGTGTTTATTCTTTACTCCTGTGATTCCTCCGAGGCTAGTGGAATTAATCTAATGGACAAGAGCATGTGTGAGAATAGAAATAGGATCAGCAGGCCACAAAATCTGGTCTTTGTCCAGTTTGGATGAAAGATAAGTAAATTCCTCAAAGAGGGGGGGTATTTTCATTTTAGTTTTGCATCTTGAGTGCAAAGGAGTCCATGGGGCGTGATGTACGTTTCTGATTAAGTAGAACTCTAGCTGTAGAACAAAATTAATCAGTTTTTCACTGAGCATACTCAATAGTAAGGGATATAGTTCAAAATGAGTGGTGTTAGAGACTACATAATTACTCCGTGGCTCTGTGCTCTTTAAATTTTAAAATTATGGTAATTATCACATTTAAAATAAATTTTATAAGTTTTAATATTAAAAATGCAATTGAAATACAAGTGAAACTGATATTGAAATACATGAAAATAGGCTGCACTCACTAATTTCATTACTTTCTGATCTTCCTTTAAAAGTCCTAAGCTATTTGGTTTTCCTGCCTTTCCCATGGGTCACTTTCTTTTTGCTTCATTGAATAGAATTGCTTTGGATATTAGTTTTCCCAATATTAGGCTTTTGAAATACCATTCATTTCTTCCATCTCGTCATTCCTAATTATAACCACGGTGTATCAAACTAAGGGCCACTCTTTGCTTACAGTATTTATGCTTCAAACATTTGTGATGCAGACAGATAGTAATTTCCTTTTAAATTAATCCTGGTATTAGAGGTAGGAATGGTGTTCTCTGGTTGAACTGAACAGTTTTAAAAACCTCATTAATATATTTATTTAAAAATTGTCAACTCACAGATACCTTTTGAACCCTGCAGTGAAGTTAGTGACTGGTTGTGTCCTGGTCACCAAGATCATAAAGGTGACACTGGGTGTTCTGCCATTTGGGTGTTGTTCCCCTGTGTGCAGCAGCCTTGGAGCTACTTTTAGTGGCATTCTCTGTGCATGTGTGATGCTTTGAAACACGTTTCATTACATGAGAGGTCTTTAAGCGAAATACTTAGTTCCAGCAGCTGTAAATGGTATCACTTTACTGTTTTAGCAGTCTGTTCGTGGGGCATTAAGAGCACTATCATTTTACTTTCTGAGTCCCTGTTCAAGTTTGGCTGTCAAGAAATAGCATCAAATAATGAAAGGCATGGGATCCTATTACAGCTTAATAATAGTGGAACAAACAAGCAAACATAAACAAGTAAATAACTTTCTTTCTACAGGATTGCAATTAAATTAAATGTAAAGACTTACTATACTGTGGTGTGGTACTTAAGAGCTAGTGATAGTCGTAATGTTCCAAAGATACATTACCAGGATCTGAGTAGCATTTTGAGTTAAAAGAAATGAGCAGATTTTGTGAACTGGGAGGGGGAGCTAGTTACAGAAAAACTAACCACAGAATACACATTAAAACTTTCTAATACTTGGTCTAAATAGGAAAGATTCATCAAGATACATTTAACGTTCTGAGTCTGCAAACCTATGGATTTAATTTGCTCCTAGTTGGAGTTACAAGATTTGGGAAATCTTTCCTTTCAGCTGCCTGAGAAGTACTTTGAGATGTAGTTATGCAAGTCTAACAAAAATAAGGATCTCTGCACTGTCTTTGCTTTCTAAAATGAAACAAAGGAAATGCTTCTACTTGAAAGAAAGGAATTGCTTCTTGTAAATCCAAACATCAGGGATTGAAATCCTAGACCCTTAGAGCAAAGAAAGTGTAAGAAATATTAAGAAGCATAACAAAGTTCCTACAAAGTCAGTAATTTGTATCCAATTGTGAGTCATTCAGTACTTAAAAGTTATGTAATACTGTCAATTATGAATACAAATCCAGGCGGAGTTTTAAGGCCTTTCATCAGAATTGTAAAACCATGATATTCTAAGGATTAGTTCCCTAAGGAAATACGAACATAAATAATGATGTCTCTGCTACTGACCTGTCAGAAAATATGCAAACTTGAATTAAATTGCATTTTGAATGATTATTCACACCAAAAGGATCAAAAAGATGAAAGATGGACTGTGTAGAAGGGCAGCAAGGTTTCTTAATTTGGGCTATTGCAAGGCCATTGCATGGTGGTTGTGGCAGCGCCTCCATGCTCTGCCTGAGCCCCTTGCTCCAGGGCTGCAGCTTCTCTCTGCCAGACTTCTGGAGGTAGAGGCTTCCCACATGTGTGCCTTCACACCAAGGAAGTCACCTTTTCACAGACTGGTGCAGCAAGGAACTTCTTAGCTACCACAGCAAGACAGCAGTTAAATCTCTGCTTTTGGTGGTTATTGCTAGAAGTTGCTGGATGATCTGTGGGTGTGTTTGCCAGTTTGTGTCATTCTTTGTTTTCGTGATTTGATTTGACACCTTTTAAAACTTTATGTATCTGACTTCTCCTTACTGTTGGTCTCGGCATTTACATAGTCTGAAAGCCGTACACCTTCACCCCCAGTTTGCCCAGATACTGTTTTTTATTTAAGATGTTTAAAAACAGAAATATAGGAGCTGAAATACAAGGCAAACTACTAGCACTGCAAGTCAAGGGTTTGTAATAATTTCAATCATGTGAAGGAAAGATTCATACTTTGACTGAAGAAGTTATATGTCTGTTTTTTTTCTCAAGTTTCCTTAAATAAATTAAGTTATGCATCCCATAGATGCTAGTGCAGTGTACCTCACAACAATTTTGTGTGAATAGCTACTAAGTTTTCAATACACACCTGTTCATTATGCCCCTTATGTTATGAACGTATGTTAGTCTTCAAATACAACTTGTCCTTGACATTACCAGTGTCTTGCTTTGTTTCTTTTTGAGTTTCATCTGGAATATTTTTCATTAAAATTATTTTCTAAAAGTCTTTCCCCTATAAAATAGTCTTTCCATACTCACACATTTCTATAAACTATGTTTCAGGGAAGATTTTTTTGCTCCCAAGGTGAGAGCAGTTTCAAACATGTTTGATAAAAATACCATTGGGACTGAGTCTGAGGCTGCCACTCAACTTGTTTGCTTTTCCCTTTGAGTTTTACCTCCTTTCATGGTGTGTGGACTTTTCCCCCTTCCATTCAGTCTTGACTGTGGAGGCACAAGGATCAGAAATTTCATTGTAGTTTATTATCACTTTCATCATCATGGGAGGTGGTGGACTCACATTCCCTAGAGGTGTTTATGTGGCATGTGGCACTTAGTGCCATGGTTTAGTTGACAAGGTGGTGTTTGGTCATAGGTTGGACTTAATGATCTCAAAGGCCTTTTTCCACCCAGTTGATTCTGTGATTATTTTTAATATTACTAATATTAAGATTTGTCTTTTCTCTTCAGCTCTCCCTTTCAGAGAGGTGTAGAATTGGACTGGCAATCTGTCAGCAGTGACGTGCCAGTCTGCATTTTTCTGTCTGTGGCTGGGGCTGTGGGCTGGCTCAGACTCAGAATCCTTCAGTTGCTGCTGTGTGGGGGGATGGTGCCCTGGTCTCAGCCTCCTGCTGCCCTGATGGATGCTCTTCCAGTGGGTGCATCGTGTGCTGCTGTCACTGGGCCTGCTGCCTCTCTCCTCCCTCAGAGGAGAGCACTTTCTCTTTTTGAAACGAGCTCTTGTCTTGCTGGGCATCTGCCCAGGTAATTTGCCTAAACTGTGCAGTCTGTGTGATTGAGCAGGACCTGCTGAGGCAAAGCTGAGGTTGGATTAATGAAAATCCTGAGAGTGGGTGAGGAGCTTATTTAAAATACAGTCTTGCCCACTTGTTGATGAAGTTGAGTTTATATTCTTGCTCCTTCTATTTGTTGTTGTGATTGTTTACATCATGTCCCTTAGCCCCTAAATGAGTGAAGTCTGAGATGATGAATTGTATCTTCTTCTCTCTCAACTGATAGAAAATTACATGCTCAAAAGAGCAAAAAGTAATGATTTCTAAGGATTTTATTTCCCCGTTAAGCACCTTTGCTGTAGATCAGAGAATTTGTAAAACTAGAATCAATTTGTGTGTTAAATTTCAGTTTATCATTAGAATGTTCTCACTCAGCTGGAAACTCCCAAGCTGGAGGAACAGACCTCCACTGTTACAGCCTGCCTGACCTTTCATATGCTAACATTGAATATTTTTGCTCCTGTGTGAGCTCCAAAGTCAACCCAAGGCTTCTTAGTAAAAGCAGATTTTTGCCCAATGTGAGCAAAAGCTCATGATTGTCAGTGTGTTCTTTCTGAAGTGTCAACAAAATGTATTTTGGCACAGAGGCCAGGTTGTTGAAAGCTGAGGGTTCACAAGAGGCCATGGCAGAATTGAAAGGAGCCTCCAGGGGGGATGTCAGGGCTCTGGGGAACAGAGGCAGAGGGCAAGAAAATTCTGTGACTGGGAAAGTGCAAGCAGGAATCTTTCAACAGGGAGGCCTGGGAGGAGGAGGGAGAATCCCTTGTATCTGTTTTCCTCCTTCTCTTCTGCATTATCCCCTACTACTCGTTGTCTTTGTAGAATATTCCTCCTGACTATTATCCTGCACCTTGCAAGAACAGACGAGTCAGGGTCTGCTCATGGGCAGGAAACTGAGGGGCTGAAGCTGCTCCTGCTGCCGGGGGAGGATCAGGCAGCAACCCCTGGGAATAAGTTTTGTGTTCACACTGCCACTAAGGTGTTGGGAGCAGGGCAGTCGTGTCAAGTTGAGGGTGAGGTGAAGGCTCTTGGACAGGAAAATACTCTTTCAGCTGTTCCTGACAGCTGCTTGCTCTGTCTGTGGGGTGGCTTTGCAGGACAAAGTTCTGATTTATTGCATTCTGTTTGTACCAAACCAGGGATAATCTGCTATTTAAAATTATTTTTAGAAATTCTTTAACTCCTCAACAATAGGATTTAAGACAGAAAAGGTAATACTTACTCTGATCCCATGCACTCTGTCCACTCAGGAGCAAGAGCTGTGGGGAGAGGGAAGGGTTTCAAAACCTAGGACTGGAATCTGAAAGGTGCTAAGTATCCCAGGGCTGGGTGCCCTCAATTGCCATCAGCTGCAAGTTATACTGTAATATGAGTTAGTGGATTATGAGCAGAGAGCAGTGGGATTCAGCTGTTAATCTGAACTTCTGCACAGGGAGGGTCGTACTGGACAGAAAGCAGATCTGTATGGCTAGAGGAAAAAATTCAAGGAGGGAATCCTTGATTTTTTTCCTAGGTTGGGTTATATTTCTATGAATGAAGCAGAATTTTTGTGAGGTGATGAAGCACTTTACTTGGTGAGGAAGATGAAGCATGAAACTTCTTTGTTGCCTCCCATTTTGAGACATAAGAAGAGAAGATATACATGTTAGAAGAGAGAATAAGGTAAGGGTCTTTGTGCAGTGACTGATCCTTCAGGGTACGGGGCTAGAGTCAACTTCTGCTGTGTTTATCTCTTGTTCCACAGCAGGGAAACAGTTTCCTTTGCCTCTTCATTAGCAGCAGAACTACAGTGGGTAGGAGAAGGCTCTTTTGTCTTTGCCTTTTTTTTTTTTTTTTTTTTTTTTGAGCAAGGCTCTGACTCAAAACTTACTATTGAAAATAGATTTTATTAGAACCTGAGACTCTGTACTGGCAAGTAGCGTCCTATTACTGAAGAATAACCATTTCTTGAGCATTAAGATTATTATTCAGCTGTTCTTTTGTCTCTATGGCAACTTTAAGCAGTAACAACAAAGCAGTAGGTGATGTTGTCAGCCAATAATCTGAAACGTTCAAGGGATTGTTGATAGCAACAAAATGGATGCCAGTGCAGGGCCACTTACAGCCAGTAATTGATACTGCACCTATGGCTGAAGGATAACAGCATGGGACATTTTTAAGAAGAAAATACGCCAGAAAAAGTAAGGCTGATGCAATTGGCAGTTTTTATAAATTATATGTGAGGTCCTGCTTTAAAATTCAGAACTGTGGTTTACCTTCTCTAATGGAATAAATTGCATGAAAAGTGAAGAGCTCCTTGTATGTACAATCTCTGTCACCTGGAGAGCAGCTCAAGCTTTCTTCTCAGTTTCTTGATGGAACAGTGAACAAGAACTGCTTTAGAAGAGTGGAGTCAGTTCCTAAAGGCAATAAAAGTTGAGGTTCTCATCTAACTTCAGTATTGATCTGAAAAAGGAAGTATATTAAAGAAAAGGCAATGCTTTTCTTTATAAAATAAAAAGGGGTTGGGGTGGGATTATCATCAGTTTTTGATCTTAATCTCATGGTGTCAGGGATTTGGAAGTTTTACTGACAAGTAAAATTGAAAAAAAGTTTAGGGAGAGAAAGCCATGAGAAAGTCAGACTGAACACTGCTGAGAATAATGCAGGAAACCAACTATGAGACAAAAATTTTTAAAAAGGATGATTGATGTTAAAGCAGGGAGAATAGGAATTATAGTAGTTTTTATGTAGAGACATGTTAAATAAGGAAATCTATTCTTAAGAAAAAGTAGTGACAGATGTGTTAAACTAATGAAAATAAAACTCTGTTGAGTAATTTTTATCTGATATTTGACAAATCCATATGATCTACTGGGTGCTGGATGTACTGCAGGAATTCTGCCTCTTTATATGTATGTATGCATGCTGTTAGTGCAGTGTGTGCCAGACACCTTTTACAATGCTGAATTAGCTGAATTTGAGTGTCACTTTCTCCAGTTAAAGTATCCTGTTAGTGCTTCGTATTTTGTAAAAGTCTCACCTCATTTATTGAATGAGGAGTTCCCCACTGTTTGAACTGTCTGTTATCAAGGAAGGCTTTTCTCCTCCGTGAGAAAGATGGAGGATGGAAAATGCAACCAGAGCTCTCCAGAGCTTACTTGGCAGCATCTAACAAACCCTGTTTTGATGCAGGCAAGCAGAACAGCTTCATTCACTGACAACAGCACAGGATACCAGCTGATGCCTGTCTTAGACTTCAGAAAGCTGCACAGACACTCACATGGTCCATGGTTACTTAAGGTTCCAGTTACACCTGCTTGTGCCCTTCTCAAATGAAGATAATGTTACAATATTTTAATTACTTTGTTGTACTCTAATAATTTAGCCTACCTGCACTAGGAAACACATCCAGGTCTTGCTTAAAATATGTTTTCCTTACTTGTTTTCAATTGTCTCAGATTTGAAAACTTTCTGAGCAATCATTTGGGTCTCAAAAGATAAACCCAAAGCATGCATTTAATTCAAATAAAATAATAGAGTTTTTGAAGTTCCCAGATATTTAGACTTTCTTAACACTTAATGAAACTGAAATTCTAACCGACATCATTGTCAACCTTTAAAATGTCAGCATGGTGTGTAAAAAACTCAAGATGAGCTCTTACAGCATGTATTGATTTTGTTTTTTTGCTTACAGCTTGTTCTGCTGTGCGGTCTGAGACCAGATCAGCTTAAGGGAGCAATGCAGACACTGTTGTACTTAACACTGGGACGTTTCAAAGGACAGCATTGTAACAAGCTGTTTATTACTTGGTGTTAACAGCTCCCTAATGGTCTTATGAAAAGTTCAGTATTGGTTTGAATGAACTAATGAAATTTTTGTCTTCCTTATTTCCTCCTCTATTTTTTTTTTAAAGTTTATACTTAATATGTATATATTAAGTTAATATGTAACCTTCAAAAGATTAAGAAAGCTGTCTTTGTAGTCAGCACTGATGTGGCTCTCCACAAGGGATCTCTTCCACATCAGGGCTTGAATTTTGTGTGAAGTTGCAATGATGAAAAGTGAAATAGTTTACAGGAGCAGGCTCCTGGGACAGCTGGCTACCATGGGTGGGATGGGGACCCTCAAGGGAAGGTCTCCTGCCTTGCTGTGAGAGCAAAGCATGGGTATGTGGTGCTGAGAGGAGATACCAGTGACATGGGGAAGAGTAAGGCACTCTGCATATTCTACCAGTTCTGCTGTCAGCACATCAGTGTGATGTCAGCAACTAAGAAAACTGTTTGGGTTTTTTTTACTTTTAACCTACTCCTTCATTTTTCTCATATATTCAACTATATGTAAAACACTACAAGATCAGAGAATGGTGGGAATCTTTTTAGAAGTGAAATCAACTTGTGTAAACATTCTTGAGATTAATTTATATGGGTCACTGCCAATGGGAGTCTGTATCTGCCAGGGCACTCAATGAAATGTGGTTTTTTTGGTTTTTTTTAAATGAGAGACAGGATAGCAGTAGCTCCTGAGACTGCCATGTTCGTTTTAGCAAAGTGGTTGTAATGCAGGTACTGGAGGTTTTTCTGTGCCTATTTACTCCCCTGAGAAGGACAGATACGTATGTAAAGGAGCCAAATGTATGTCTGTCATAAGAACTGAAGGCCACCAGGTAACTCCAGCCTGGCCTCAATCTGAGCAGTGCCTGCTTAAGTCAGTATCCACCCAGGCTCAATTCTGTGAAGTCAAATCAGTGAAATTTTATGTCCCATTTTAGTCGTCTTTCCTTTGCTTGACTCTTTTGGGGAGCATTTCCGTTTTGATGTATTACATGTGTTAAATCTCACCAATTCTGTAAGTTGCTCAATCTACAAGCAAAGCTATTATTGAAGCTAAATTCCAGCCCTATAAATGCTTTTGAAAACTGAAAGTTG
>VYXF01007245.1:2199713-2305148 GCA_013397295.1 Polioptila caerulea
TTTTGCTGGTTTATCACCAGTGACAATTTTCTTTACAAGCCAAATTAATATTTATACTTTTGTAACTACGGCTTTTCCAGCATAAGCAAAACAATGATCAGTGGGATTCCAGACCTTCAGGGAAAAGTGGTTGATATGTCTATATTATTCTTAATTTTATTAGATAGAACAGTTCTTTCTTGCTATTGAAGGATGATCCTTGAAATGCCTAAGCAGTTGTTACAATTCCATCAATTATTCTGCATCATTAACAGCTGTAATCTTTCTAATTATTTTCCTCTATATTTTCTTTTAAGTAATTAAAGTTCCAGACTATGAGCAAAACCTTGACACTTGTCATTATTTTCTATCTACTCTGCAAGTATCACATAATCTTCCTGACCATTCCTTTAACTGTGACATGTATTAGGGACTTAGTAGCCTCTTGTCAATAGATCTGTTAAAAGATAGGATTTTTTTTTGAGATACACGTGTATGGAAAATACGCTAAATTCCATGGAGCCAGTCTTTATTTTTTTCCTCCTCTCTGCCAGCTTTTCACTTACCTGTACTTCTTTTCCCACTGTTCTGAGTGCTATTTATAGTAAAGTGATTTTCAAATAATGTGGTGTTTGACTGACATTGTGGATTTAAGGCAGAATTCTTGTTTTATTTCATGTAGATGGATCAGATGACTTGAGATTATCTAGCCTTACTTTCCACAATTCAATGATCAGATTTTAATCAAAATGCTTTGATATATGTAGGAATAATAGCTGAAAGTTGCCATCACTCTAGAAAGAGTAAATATAAGTTCTTGGATAGATATCTTCCTTTGTTGCCACTTGCACAAATCCATTGAATGTCCCTAACTGCAAGTTCCTTCTGCTTGTTGCTGACTCCGCTCACAGCGCTTTGCGTGCAAGCTGCTTGTTACAGTAGATGGAAGGGACATGGCAATGAGCAGCTGTGCTCAGGGTGTTTTATCATGAACTTTGCTAGGAATGCATTATGGAACATTAGCATTTAAAATGAGATACAACTGATATTTAGGAATAAAATTGTAAGTCTTGCATTTACTGCAAAGATAAGCAATGCTGCTCTGGAGTATGACGCACATTTGTCCTTAATATGAAAATAAAAGTGTTCCATGAACAAAAGCTCCCAGTTCCATTACAGCTGTGGAACTTTCCATTTCATGTGCAGTGGTAGCATGACTGTACAAATTGCTTTGACAAAAATAGTATTTATATAAAGTGGAAAATTCCACTTGCAGAATGAGAGGGAATCTTAGCAACCTTCTTTTCCCAGAATTTGCAACTGCTTCTGTATTGAGAACTAAATTGTTCAATTGTCAACAACCAGATTTGACAGAAGTTTTTCTGTAAAAAGTTTTCTGCTTTACTTCTTCACCAGAATAGGTATATAATTCCAGAATGACACTGTTAGTGTTTATATTGTCTTCTGCACTTCAAGTCAAAAAGACTGCAAGTACCATCAGAAAATAAAAATGCAAATTTGAAACAGAAATAAATGCTCTTGTTTCTTAAGCTAGAGCATTTTTCCCCTCTATACAGAGAAATATAGAGCTATTTCTATCTATTTCTATGTTACAATGTTAAGCTTTTGACAACTCTGTGGAGGAAGGACCTGCTTTTTTGCTATAAAATAGACCTGATAAAATACATGCATTTATGCAATAAATGCATTGGGGTTGTCATGGATGTTGGCTGGTAACAAATGCTTGTAGTTTTTTTTGCTTCTGTTAAATTTTGTTTTATTGACTCTTGATCAAAACTCATGATAAAACTTTCTGATAGATATGACGCCCTTGAAATGAAACAAGGCCGTGCTTGTACTTCATGAAATTAAAGTTTAACACTGACTATCAATACCTTATTGCAGATTGTCTTTAACAAGTGCAATCATGGTACTCATTGCTGGTCCTCTAATCCTCTTCTTGCCAGTGTGGAATTGTTTCTCTTGTAGGCACAGCGCTGTTTTATTCAGTCTTGATACAAATGCATGTGCTGTTGAGAATCTCAAAATCTCTTAGGAGATAATTTCTGCACTTTGGTTGAGCTAAAAAAGGCTGCCACTGTGAACATCAAATATCTCTCAGAATAATCTTGGTGTCAAGAAGCTTTCCATGATGTTCAGACCTGTTTTTCTCACTTACATTTTTTTATTTCAGTATTCTCTATTCTCCAAAACCTTTCAGAAGTCTTCATCTCAGAAGTCTTTTAAATACCTGTATCCCCTCTAGCCTCTACATCTGTCGTGCATCTTTCCAAGGGTGTCCATATTTAACTTTTTGTGTTTTCTAGACTTCCCAGAGCTTGCTTTACTTCAGTCTCTTTTCAGTTTGTAAATCCTTTCCCAGTTAAAAGGTACCTGCTGCTCAGCACGATAAGCTTTATCAGAGATGGACTTGTGGGTCCTTACTTCATGTAAAGGATACATAGATAGTCTGAGCTTTGTCCTTCATGCTGTGACCAGGTTATTAGGCTTCTATTAGGTTTTTCCTTCCTTCACCTTAATTGCTACTCTGGCAGATCAATCCCTTGCACTTTCAACTCAAATATTATTTGGAAGCACATCAAGCGTTTTTACTATTTATACCTTTTTATTATATTTCTCACTGCATGACCAAGGGCACTAAAGTTTTTCAGACAAAATGTCCCGATGTTTTTATTTTCTGTAGTTTTTTGTCTGTCTTTTTAACTTTGCACTAGTTCCTGATAGAGTGATTTATCAATCTATACCTATCACAATATATGAAGACTGAGTGGTTTTAGATTATTTACAGATTTTCTTTGCTGTTATATTTGTTATATTTGAGCGTGTATGTACACAAATAGAAATACTGGGCAATGCTCATCTTGTTCAAACCTCTGTTTTTGTAGGCACCAAAGTTTGAAATCTCAAAGTCATCTGTAGTTTTCTCAGAGTTGCCACACTGGAATCCTGTTGCTCTTATGGTTTCTTCTTATTCCCATTTTAAGTTAATTTTTCCTATTTTTCATAGTGGATCCAAAGAATTAAGTAATTTGTTGCAGGTGAGCACTCATGTCACAGGATGACTTTTCTCAGTTTGTGTTGGAGGAATGTATAATCTTCTTTTTTCATGTTGAATGATTGTTCTTCCGAAATCCTTTATTACAAACTATGCTGTTAAATCTGGGGGAAAAAGGAAAATTTTTGTGGCTGTTTTGTATTCTGGCTCTGGTGTTGTCTAAGGACAAACTGATTTTTTTTTTCCTTTTTATTTTCTTTCAATTTATTCCAATTGAGGCATTTGTCATAGTAATCAATTCATGTGTATTCCTAAATTCAATTCATATGTGCTCCATAAAATATCCCTGAGGATTAAATTTCACTTTGCCTGTTTTCAGGGTTTTTTTTTGTGCAACTTTCAAAAGTGTTTAATAGAAGATGTTTGAATTTCATGTCTGAGAAGGTGTTGTACAAACCTGAAACAAAACTCCAAACCACCAAAACTTTTTACAAATTGTATCCTCAAATTAGATTTAAAGTAATTTACATTTTTCTTCTAAATCGAATTTTTTCCTATTTGCAAATGGACTTATTCTTCTATTTCCTCCAATCTGACTATACTTTTTAAAATGCTTAAGAATCTTTTCTTTGGAACCAACAAAAGTCATCATCTATTTTCCTGGTCAAAATTCATAAAAGCAAGTTAATCCTAAATTCAGTTATCTGCTCTTCCTTCTGCTGACGCACATATAGGGAATTGAATAGTTCCATACAATTGTTCTTAAAATTCTGGAAGAAGGATGCAGAAGTTACAAGGGTGTAGGTACCACCAGTGGAGGTGGATGGAGATCACCTATTCTACTCCTGGAGGTGACTGTGTTAAAAAATGTGAGATCCCTCTGCAGGTGATTGAACTTCAACTGCAGAATGCAAGTTCAGAGCTGCCTACTTGATCACCTGCTTAAGGAACTGCAGCTCCTGAATCAGGGACTTTGGTTAGAATCCTTAATTTATATGGCACTGGGGCTGTTCTGGGGTATGCTTTCACTCTGAAAGGCTGTATCTATTGGGGAAATACGTGGCATATTTTAAACCCGTTCTGGAATGCATGAGGAACTGTGAACTATGTCTGGTGCATCCACTGAAATATACCAGCCTTGATCTTCACTAAGGAGCCGGTGTTTCATCCTTCCCTTGCAGATTTAGCAAGCTACTGTAGCACATATTTATGTACGATGTTGTAATTCAGACATCTGCAGAGAAATGGAGGGAGAGTCCAATAGAAGTGGTGACTGATAGAGGAGTGGGAGGGCTGTGATGCCCTCCCAGCACTCCAAGTGACTCTGCATGATTCCTTTGCTAGGCTCCTCCTGCAAGTACTGCTCTGTGGAATGCCAGTTGTTCACCTCTTTCCAGCCAGTGCTGGCAGGTTTCATGTCCTCGGTGGGTTCCTCTGTGCAGCAGTTTGAGAACTATTAGTCAACAAAGAGCATGCAGCAGTTCTGCCATCAGCACCAGACTGATGACATGAAACTGATAACAAACACTTTGGTGCCTTGTCTTGCTCCTGCTTTGCACTGGGAAAGGTTCTCTGTAATATCTGACCTGGCAGCTGCTGCTTCTGCCCAGCACTCCTCCTGCTAAAGTTATTCAGCCAAATTTCACACTTGTACTGCTGCTAATCCTGGTGATTCACTGGACTTAAAAGGAATGATGACAGATTTACACCAGGGTAATAGATCCGTGTTTGAATTATTTCCCAGAGTTTTGTACATCACACATCATAGTTCCAGATATTAAGTTTATAAAAGCAAGCATGTTTCTCTTGACTTTGTAAATATAGGCAATTATAAAGGAAAAACAGAGTTATATTACAGATAAAGTATTTAAAAAATTTCTTTGTGTCTAAACGTATACTCATAAAATGCCTTCAACTGTGACTTCAAAATCTTACATGAATAATTCCTTTTCCAAGAATCTGGGTAGCATTTCAGTGTTTTTGCTCTCCCTTTTGCTCGGAGTGGCACTAAAGCTGCTGGAAACATCACTGGGGTGGAAGCCACACCTTTGCAATAGTTTTGCCTCCTTTGTGATTTTTTTCCAGTTCTTTCCACTTCACAAAACCAAAACACTCTTTCTTTGAATTATATAGTTTCAGCTTTCATTGCTAAGTTTTGAATATTTTAGAAATACAAAGCCATATTTCAAACCATATGCTCTCTGTAAAATGTGCATTGCCTTTCAGTCAGAAAATCCTCTCTTCAGTCTTGCCAATCACAAAGTATGAAGTGAGGTTAAAGATGTGTGGTACTCTTGAGAAAATTAACAGGAATGTTTAAATGTGAATTTAAAGCCCAGTGACTGGGAATTTAAGCACATTCTTAAATCAGTCATCAGAATAGGGAGGAAAAAAAAATGAAGGGTTCATTGCTTCTTTCTCACTACTCAGAATTAGAGATTCAATTATTTACCACAGTATATAACCAGGGATTTAGAAGTGAAAGGGAAATATGCTACCTGTTCCAGGAGGCTTTCTGCTGCTTAGGTTCATCCTTAAACTAGCATTTGGGGTACTGGGTACGAAGTATTGCTTTTAAAATTAGAGGGGAGTCTTACACTTATTTTTAAGATAGGGGGAGGTATTATTTATTAGAACTAGGAGGGAGTTGCTTTTTAGTAGAAAAAAAAAATTACAGAATAGCCATCTTGCTTGGTTTTTAATTGGGAAGCAAATTGTTGCAACATGGTAACACACCAAACAACCAGTAGTGAAAGCAGTTCTGAAAAGATGATTGACTTTTTTTCTCTAAGATATCCTTATCAGGATATTTCTTTTTATCAAGCATGCTGTAAGGGTTTGGAAGTTCTTCTAAAGAAACCCTAATAAGAACACAGCTGCAAACTGTCTCATGGTAGAGGCATCTTCAGGAATGTGGTAAGAATAATTTGGCTAAACTAGAAAATTCCTACAGACTCAAGCACAAGAGCTGTATGTAGAGGTAGGAAATGGAAAGAGGTTTAAATTGCTAAGTATGATGAAGAAAGAGCATCATGAATCAGTAGGAAAAAAAAAGAAAATAAAATTAGATGGAAATAAGCATCAAACTTAAAGAAATGTTTTTGTAAGTGCACCTACAATACTTGTAGCATACCAAATTACAAGGTGGATTGTTACCATGAAAGTCAGATAAAACCTAGAAATCTGGCTTGCATGGACCTGGTTTTTAATTACTTTTGGTTAGAAAGATCAGTTGTGTTCGTATGGCAGTCACCAACATAAACAAAAAAAGCCTGCAAGAACAGATCAGAGTGTCTCGATGAACCAGAATCTTCAAAGCACTGGCTCCGACAGACAGGCCACAAGGATACTTGCATGGATGAAAATACAGATCTGTGGTATTGGTAAGAGGTTCCAGATCAGTGAAAGAGCTGATGGGGTCACAGTAGTTTTTAAAAAGAAGAACAAACCCACAAATTTTAAGAAGGAATAGGTTATCTTCCCTTTGAAGAAAAGGAAAAATGAATTATGCCAAAGTATATAAAGTAAATCAGAGCTGAGTAATAACCAATGCAGCACATGTGCAGGAATCCCTATTCTCTGAATGCAGGACTGGATTGCTGTGTTCATAAGATGGACTTGAGTTAACACTGCCGTGTTGTCAACTTGAGCAGATACCATTCTGAGAGAAATAACCAGAAACACAATGTGGCAGGCATGAAATTTCACTGTTACACTGCAGGAAAGATGAGGGCGAGTTCAGATAAGTCTGGATGAGAATAAGATCATCAGTGCTCAACAAAATTTTTCTTTTCTGCCGCTGCCAACTTGGTACTCTCTGTTTCACAACCATGACTTCAGCTCGACCAGCTCACTGGTCTGCATGAAGGCAAATTTCTCTTTTGTTGGTTTGTGTTGGTTTACAACAGATCTGATTCCCTGTGCTGGCTCAAGGGGAGTGTTAGGAAGAGAGGAGCAGTGGAGCTGCCCAGCCTGCTTGTGGTGTCATCACAGAAAGTAGATGTGGGCTGTATGGCACATTGTTAAAAAATTCTTTAATGCTTCTCTTTATTTGTCTTTATTTTCAGCATAGTGTTTGATTAATTGCATTTAGTTTATGAAATAAATCATATTAAAGGGATATTAATTAGTCTCTGGAAA
This sequence comes from Polioptila caerulea, assembly GCA_013397295.1. Classification (NCBI taxonomy): domain Eukaryota; kingdom Metazoa; phylum Chordata; class Aves; order Passeriformes; family Certhiidae; genus Polioptila; species Polioptila caerulea. Next base: position 2,206,849 of record VYXF01007245.1, read on the forward strand.
ACTAGAAGAAAAGGAAGCCTTGTTTTGAAAAGCTTATATCAGTTGAAGCACTGTTAATTCAGTTGAAATATTTGGATTAAAAAAAATTATTTTTTGGTCCAATCTCAGTTTAAGTTAACAGAAAACTTCTGTTACCTGCTTCTTTTCATTTTTTGATTTTTTTTCTTCTCTATTTCTGAAAGCAAACTGAGGGTAGAATTGTTGAAGTTCATGTCATGCATTCTTTGAAAACATAACAGCATCAAAAGTCTTTATGTACCAGCCCTGACAGGGCTGGAGCACTGCTACACTCCAAAGCAGAATGAGGTTTTTAGTCAGGAACCAGTGTTTAATTAGTGTTCAATAACATCACAAATGTGGTGATCTGGCCTAGCAGATCTATTAATTTGAAATCTATTGTCTTCATTCTCCCTGGGCAAGTAGAAAGTAGATAGCATATATTTCAGTTTTATAAGTTTTCAAGTTCTTACTTATTCATCAAGGCTGACTTTGAGAATAAGTAAAGCAGTGCACCTTAATTCAAGAGAGACAGGATTTGTGGACTTTGATCTTCTGAATGCCATGACCCCATGCTGTCTGTAACCCTGTGCTCTGAAGTCCCTTTTATGAACTCTTCAAAAAATTCAAACAGACACAATTTTTTTCTTTTTTTTTTTGTTTCTTTCTTCCCCCAGAAGTTATTTTAAATGCAGCTCTCTAGCAGACAGCTAGCTAGTAACCCTTTTTAATTCTAAGAAGAATAGTCAGGAAAATGCCAGTGAAATTCAGTTTATCAGTCTTTTAATTTATATTTTAATGTCAAATAGCAGGCTGCCCTCCTTCTGAGGTCAAGTTACAAACACTCACATAATCACAGATTATTCTGAGTAGGAAGGGATCATCAAAGTCCAGCTCCTGCTCCTGCACAGGACAGCCCCAGGAATCAAGGGGCACATTTCAGACACATGGTGTGCTCTTCTCACAGACCATCAAAGCTAAACACACAATTACAACAGCCCAGGTTTGTTCAGCCTTGATAGTTGCTCACTATTTCACAGCACCTGAAGTCACAAAAGCACCATGTTGAAATGAAATTATTATTTACCTCTGAGTCTTAAGCTGTTTGTTTCTATGTGTATTAGTGCTGCAGAGGTGGTGGATTATAACCTCAGTGGTTTAAGTAAGCATCATGACACTTTTCAATAGTGGGGAACCTTTATGGGACTGTTTGATCTGTGCTTTATTATGTATTTTGGTTTGCTAAAATCACTCATGACTGTGTGGTCGCAGCAAAAACATATGAAGCTTCTGAATATTGCAAGGCACTGGTAAACTTGTAGTACTTGCCTTCCTTTTGTCAATAGCCTACAGAAATTTAAAAAGCTAGAAAAATAATGCAACTCATGTGCTCTTTCCACAGGCAGGTTCAAGTACCTTTTTTGCATTTCTAGGTGAGGCAAGTGCTAAGCCTGGCTCCTACTCTCATGTGTGAAGTGAGGTCTTATTTTTTTTCCAAGTATGGTGCAACAGGATGCTCTGATAACTTGTAAAGCTTGAGCTCTGACTTGTCCCTTGCTGTTGATGTTCAAGAATGTGGGCTCTGAAGAGAAGTTGATGTAGTATGGTATCTGATTAGAAGAAAGTTGAAATCCTCCAGGAAATCCTAGGAGGATGTTCTTGTTGCTTTAGTTAGGGGCAACAGGTAGAAAAAACCTGCACATGCTTGATCCCTTTTGGACAGGTGCTTGTGTGCTGCATGGCCCATGCTGTGGCAGAGCAATTAAATTAAATGTGGAACTTGTGTAGACTACATGGACAATATCACGAAGGTTTTGAAATTTGCCTTTCTTCCCTGTATCATTGGTTTTTATTTCTAAATGGAAAGATAGTAGTTCTTCTAAAACTGTGTGCCTAGCTATGGAAATGATGGCAAGTAGGGGGAAGATTGTGACTGGTGGTGTGATGGTTTGGATAGAAAAGGGATGGACTGAATGAAAAAACTTCTTTTGAAATTTCTGAAAATTTGAAAATTATAATTGGAAGGAAAATAGGTTTCATTTGGTGGAGACTTGGGTTTCCATAGCCAATATTTTCAAGAGACCTCTTTGAATAACCTAGATTAGTTCTTGCAGCAATCTTTTATCTGAAGGATATTTACAGGGCAATAGAAAAACTTAAAAAAGAAAACAAGAAGTAACTTGAGTAACTATATTTTGTATAGGAGATCGTGTATTATGTGGGAAAAGCAAAGGAGGCATGAAATTCTCTGAGCTATGATGACGTTCAAGAGTGTTGGAAATGGTCTAATGTGGTTAAGGGATTAGACATGTCTGTGAGGATGTATGTGTCTAGATCCCTCTTACCTTTGTGCACAGCACTGCTGAGCTGGTGTGTTGGCATATTGAAGGGAAATAGGAGCAGGAAACCAGCCACAAACATAAATTTGTTTGTCCAACAAATAACAAATTATTCCCTCAGCAGCATAACTGGTGATAGACTTGTTTGGTTTTTGTGGATAGCAGCTCAGCATCTCCTAAAAAGAAAGCCTGTGCTGAGGCTCACTGAGGGCTAGGTAGATGGTGGCCTCAGTGGTGCCAGAATCATAGGTGAGAGTTGGATTTTGAGAAAAATCAGATTATGTGAGAGTTGAAGAGATAACAGACTCTAAAAAACTAACTGCAATTAAAGTGCTTTCCTCCAAATTATGAAACTTTCAAGGTAATATATATTGGGCTATGTTGCTCCCATTCTTTATCAGGGAAGCTCCAGTTTGTAATACTTGTGTTTCCTGAACCAGAAGGGAAGGGAGTGCAGTGCTTAATCCTGGCACAATTATGGGCTTGGTGCCCAGCCCCAAAAAACATGCACTGAGGGGAAAAATGGAGACTGTTAGAGAAGTCACACCATGCTCTGGACAAGATTGTGGCTTCAGGAGAATTACCTGATGTGTTTTCAATTAGGGGGGCTGCAGCAAAACATCTTCTCTCACTGTGTTTGGGTTGGGGCAGTACAAAAGGCAAGGGCATGGGCTGGTTTAAATAAATCAAGTAAAAGGATCCTAAGGATTTCAGAAAGATCTCCATTAGTCCAGATGGCAGGAGAACAGAGAGCTGAAAAAGATGCAGCTGTTTCTTCTTTTATACTTGGAAAACTTCAAAGTGAAAACAAGTCCAAAGCAATGTTTCCTAGAAGCAGATAAGAGCAGAGGAGGGGCTAATGCTGCTCACTCAGTCTGTGGAGACCAGAGGGAGAAGCTTGACCCATCCAGGGGATTCTGAGAAAAAAGAAATGGGGACAGACTGCAAAACTTCAACTGACCTTATTGTAGGCCAAAGTATTGCATTTATTAATACTTGTTACTATTTCATTAGAAAAAAATCCAGCTTACTGAGCTTGATCACGTTAAGCCTTGACATGGCACTCTGTTTTTCAGTTAAACAAATAGTTTGGCTTGCTTTAGAAGTCTAGAGAATTATCTCTTTTAAGAAACTAGTGGCAAATATTTCCATAGTATCTGTAGATAACAGCAAATTACAATTGTACTCCAGCCAGCATGATTCTTCTAAATATAGTAAAGGATGTTTTGTAATTTATTTAATTGCTTAGACTTGACAAGGAGCCAGTGCTAACAAACTTGCTTTGATAGCAGTATAGTGCTTGTGGCATTTGCTTGGCTTGGGAATGTAAATACTGAGAGAAAATGCATGAAGTGAAGAGAGAAAGAAGCACAAGGGCTGCAAACTCCCTGCTGCTGGATGTGCAGGTGTGCAAGTCCTGAGCCACAGGGACACGGAGGGACAGCTGCGTAAGCGAGGGGACAGGGCCGTGAGGAACACGTCCTGCAAATCAGCAAGGACAGGGCTCTCCCTGATCTTATCACCAGGCAACTGTAACACAGTTATTTAGGGAAAATGCAAGCTAATCTGTTCCACTTCTAATTATTGGACCTAACTTCCATCTGTTCTGGTATCTTCCACAAAATACCAGTGGGGATTCCTGTTGTTATTGAAAACTGTTAGAAAGGCAGTACAACTGCAAGAAGAGTAAGATTTTTAAAATTTATTTTCTAATGTGTTTGTCTGTGAATACTGAAAATACAGGAATTGCAGTTTCCTATTGTTTTGTGTCTATCTTCTCCCTCTGCAGCCCCTCTTTCCCCAGTAGATACAATTATTTGTCCATATATGGGATTTTGATACACTAAATATAGAGATTGAGGCAATAGTATTGACACTGTTTTTTTCAATACTCATATTATCATAAGAGAAATTTTCAATATCTGTTAATTCGTTATCTTCCTATCAAGTATGTGCATAATATTTATGATTTATAATCTAATTTTTTTTAATGACCATCCTTCTAGCATAAGGCTTTGGAGACGGAAAATAATTTACTAGGCAAAGGAATATTAGTAATTAATGGAAGTCAAAGTAATTCCAAATAACCAACTAATATTTCAATGAGGAAGGATCTGATCCAATGAAGATACACTTACTTGTAAATTTTGTTTTTATTTTTAGAATTCTTATGTGAAATTACATGCAATATACAGCTATAAATTAGTTATATATAATTCCTGTTCCTGAAACAGCTAATGAAAAAATAAACTCCAAATGGAGTGCAGATTATTTGGCANCATAATTATCAGTGATGGTTGACTTTTGGAATTTATTAAATGCCAGAGCTTCCATTCATTTCAGCAGCACCAGATTTGGTGTTGACCAAGTTGGTGGAAGCCTACATGTAACTGAAACACAGAAATACCCCATTTCCTGGTATCTTATTTTTGAAAGGAGAATGTGGAATTCTGATAATACACTTTCATAGACCATTATTCATATGAATAATAATGGAAATATTAACTTCATGCTCAAGCACACTGGAACTCATGTTTTAATTTTTAGGGACAGGATTATTTTTATAGTCTGATACATTTTTTAAGTAATTCTTGAATGTGAAGAGCTTATACTGTACAATATATAGATAATTTATATATTACAGTGAAGTTACATCAAATTCCTCTGGGTTTCCTGAAACATCTAATGAAAAAATAAACTCTAAATGGAGTGCAGATTATTTGGCACATCATTTTTTATCCATGTGTTGCTATGGAAGACTGGACTTGGACTTACGATTTCTTATCACTTGCCTTATGAATGTTCAATGCAGGGGTTTTTCTTTATTTGAGTAGCCATGATGTCTACAGAAGTTCTTGCTGCCTTTCCTTGTGGCTCCTGAGAAAACAAAACAGGACATCTTTTGAGGATTTTTCTGGTTTTATTTGCCAGACACAGGTGGATGTGTATAGTTTGGTTTTTAAATTAATCAGTAAGCCCATTGGACTATTCCACTGATATCTGAATAATGTTCAGGAGAAATGAACACAATGCACTCTCCATGTTTTAAAAGATGTGTATCATGTCCATTCCCAAAGAAGCTGCATCCTCATTCGTGAGTGTTTTAATTGATGTGGTTCCCAGGGGGACAGAAAACTTTTTAGCATTTTACCTGTTGTCAGCTAGGGGCTGTGCCATATCACATATATTCTGGGCTTCTGCTTCAAGTTGCTTGTGAAAATAAGTTCCTGGATAGTGAGATATCTGTTAACATCACATTAATTTGGGAAAAATTGTTGAAGTAATGTCTTATCCCTCCATGACTTCTTTCGACAAACTGGAATCCATATGGGTGTCATAGGTCTCATTTCTCACAATACCATATTATAATCAGGAAATGTTTGGTCTGCTGAGGGAAATGTAAAAAATTAAAATTCCGTATTTACTAACTTTTTTATATAAGAGGGGTGCATATTTAATATTCACCTTCAGGAGTATTATTAATGGGATACTTCTAGAATAGATTTTTCCTTAAGCGCTTTGATATCAACACCTGCTGTTCTGAAACTCAATTATTTTGCTTGCACTTAACTTGTTTTGATGAGTTTATCTTAGGCATAAACAGAAACAGATGACATCCTCTAATACCCATGTATAGCTGTAAGTAAACAAAGGAGATTAGAAAGTTTCTAAATCCTCTAAACTGATCATACTGGAAAGGAAAAATGACTAATATTAAGCATTGTGAAAATCTCAAGGGCTAATGTCTTATAAATGCCCAACAACAAAATGTAGTGACTTGCAAGTTATTGTTTTTTAACTGTCAGGTGGGGGGAAAAAAAACTGTGATAGAAGCAGAACTGAGGCATGATGCAATGGGGACATCAGATAAAAGGGAAGAAAACTGGGAATCTTTTATCATGTAGTTAGGTGGTGGGATTTTATAGACATAATTTTTTTCAGCATATAATTTCAAACAGTTGCATATAAACAAGTGTAGGAAAGTCTTGTGTGAGTTGGGGTTTTCTTAGCTGTGGTTGGAGTGTTTGGGGGTTTTTTTGTGAGTCATAGGCAATAGAGCTGAAGAGATTTGTTTTTAATATGAAAGCCTGATAGACTACCTGTGGCTGTAGCCTGTTTATAAAACCGGATTTCTTAGCCACATACAGAAGTAACTATTTCTGAAAATGTTGAAAACTTGACAAAATAATAAACTGTACTGAGAGTGTAGAATCCCAGAAAAAGCACATAGGTGAACACATGCAGAATTGTCTCAGAATCCTTCCAAGGAGCTCTTTCTGCATTCTGGAGCTCAGAAGGAAAATGCTGTAAACGAAGATGGGAGTATGAGGTCTTGAGACAGGGTGCCTGTGCACACCCTGGCTGCAGTCCTTACCTGATTAAGCCTCTGTGGGCAAAATGAAAGGAGCAATTTGCTATCCACCCTCAAAGGGGTACTGTTGGCTCAAGCAGTGTCTCAAAACACAGTTCTACTGAGATGAAGGGAGGAGGAAGCCCAGAACTGGCCCATCATACCAGCTACATTGCTATTCTGGATCTAGATACAACTACTCAACATTACTGCAGAAAGTAAAGCTTCCTCATAGCTGAAAATGGTCAGACAATTGGGGGGTGAAAAAGGCAGCACAGTGTGTCCATAACTGAAAACTGCCAGTGTAATGCACATAAGTAGTGACGGATGTGAATATCCCAATGTCCCTTTGGAATTTTCCCAAATCCTGTCAATGGCACATGTTAAAACAAATGCAACCACGTGCAATCTGAGGTGGATGTGGATTGTCCAGTGCACAAAAATTTGTCACTCAATTACTTTTATTCAGTCCTGAGAGTGCATCAGTTACTCTTCCTTTACTCTTGCTCTGATTGCTCCCTTTGATGGGAGGATAAAAATACTGGACTAACATTTTTAGGTAACAGGAAAACAGGAGAGACTTGAGTATGACTTCAGATTTCTCTATAGCTGCCTTTAATGAAGACATTGGAAGAGAATACTTTCTAGTCTGAAACATAATTCATTTCTTTAAGTAAGCTGAAATAATTCACAAAATGTGTTTCATATGAGTATGTTTTGTGATAGAATTGGGGTTTTTTTGTATAATAGTCTAAATCTGAGGAATTAATGAGCCAGCATTACACTTTTTTTGTGTTTTTCAGTGACAAAGAAAAGCACTTGGTGAGAAAATCACAGAAGTAATAGTGTCACAAACAGTTTTCAGGACATAAGGAGGGCAAAGTTGTGCACTTAGATTTGACTGAGCTTGGCACTACTTTTACTTGAAGAAGAGAACCAGTGACTCTTTACCATGACCAAAGTTAACTGTGATTCCCTCTGCCAAAACTGCAGTCTTGCTGATGGATTCTATGTTTTTTCTGGGAAACTGGAGAAGCAGGGGCGTTGTTGGTAGAGATTCTTCAAGTCCCTGTGTTGACAGTCCCCTTCCTGGCAACAGACTAAAGCTTGCTTCACTGACCCTGGGGACACATCTTGCCACAGGAGGGACAGATGCAAGACTTTCTAATTGCTCCCCAAAAATATCACTTGTGCTGCTTAATCCATTGCACCTTATTTGTTAGAGGCTGATTAAATTCGGGTAAAGATTGCAACCCTTCCTAACTTCTGCAGAGACATCAGTGTCCCAGTGCATTGCAGAGTATGCAAAGCCATGTGGACATGGCTAAAGAGAAGCATCACTTGTTACAGGGACTTGTTTGTTCAGATAAATATGTGTAGGAAGAAGAAAAATCTATAATGAAATGAGACATTTTGGGTCATCTGAAAATCTCTTTTCCCTCTCTTCAACAAGGGTAAAAGGGACCGGTGAGGAATCTTTTGCAATGGCCATCCATAGCTTGCAGTCCCAGTACATAGATAACCCTGCTGTGGGAGTCAAAATTGAAGATATAAAATACTGCTTAACAAGTATGAAGCCGAAATAAACAAATGCCTTTACAAGAAAGAGCAGTTATATTTGTTCCAAAGATTTACAGGTAGTTTGAAACAATCTGTGTTTGATATGGTAAGTTATCTTTATCATTAAAATGCTAATTAAATGATAAACATCTGTTAAATTCATGAAGATAATGAAGCTTGTCAGTGACATCTTTTTTGTGCCAGTATTCCTGCTTGGTTCGGGTCTGGATTAAGATTTGGTGGAATAGTGGTGAGAATCTATTTGACCATTGTGAGCAATGCCTGGGTAAAACTGCCCTATTGCATTTGATCTGATGATTTTGTCATGAAGTGCTTCTACTTGTAATTTAAGTCACCTTGACCTGATAATTCCTTCAGAGGCTTTCAGAGGTGGATCTGAAAGCCAAACTTCAATCCCCAACAGGGTTATCGAACACATATTTTATGATTAATGCCTTCACTAATCATTCCGGTAGGTGTACATGTTTTCTGTGTGGACTCCAAATGTGTTCTAGTCTCCTGGTTATAAATTACTTCAGCAGCAGAAATGCCATGGACTGCAAAACTAGAGAGAGATTTCAGATGTCTTTTTCACTTGAAAGATTCTGTGCTCTACCAAGGAGTACAAAGAAGGTTGCATTTGTTTTCAATAGGATGCTTTAAAGATTTTATGCCAAATGCTTTCTATACATTGAATGAAAAGTAACTTTGATTTCAAATGTCAGTCACAATTTAAGTCTATTCTGTTATTTTTTTTCTGTAAAATTGAGTTAAAATATGTAACCATAGCTTCATTGAAGTACGTTTATGTAAAGAGACGACAGGTCTTCTTTAACTTCACAGATCTTTAATTGCTTATGAACTTCAAAGAGAAACTTGCAGAAGTTAGATTGATGATGGCCCTTTAGGTAATTTAATACAACACAGTTCCTGTTTGAATGCAACTCTGAAATCCAAATTATGTAAATCTACTGTTTCAGAACCAGCTAGTAGAAATAATCATCATTTTTGCAATTGAAGATACTTCCTTTGGATAAATTCTGACACACTGCTTTCCTATTGATTCATCTTTTCCATTATGGATATGAACAAGAAACTATAGGCATGTTAGCCTTTAGCTTTTTGACGTTTGTGACTCCACTTGAATAAGCTTTGACGTATGGTTAATTAGGCACAACTGTCAATTAGTCTCGTAGGCTTAGGCAGGAACAAACTTGACATTTATGAAAATATTGGGATAGAGGAAGGGAGAAAATATTCTGGGAAAGTTTCTCAAGTATATTTTTCCTTTCAAGTTGTGCAGCTCTGCTGGGGTGGTGTGAAACATTCTCTCTGCATAGCTGCCATTGACCCATCTTTGTGCAATCATCATGCTTTTCCTACAGAAGAAACAGAGAATAGATTACAGCCTGCTATTCATCTGCTAGACCATAATATAATGTTTACTGTGCTGCAGCTGAGATCAAAATGACTGTCTCTCCAGCATCAACAAAATTTGAGCTCAGGGCTAGTTAAAAGTGTTTGGTCATCCAAAAAATCCATGCAGCCCCATCTGGCTTCTGAACTTAGCTTTCCCTTTGGATGCCATAAGATGGGCTTGAAATTGTGACTATGGAGGCAGGACAGTGAAAAGGAAGAAAATCTCTCTTTTGCCTTCAGCTTTGTGTGTCCTGAACAGGCAGAAAGTGAGATCCCTTAATTGAAGACTGGTGCTCACACAGTCCATGTGGATTGATTGCCTGGCATTTTGCAAGTGGATACAAATGATTTGATTTTATGGGAGAAGGAATTTTTTTTTTTTACTTTTCTAACCCCTTCCTTCTAGCTCCCTCTGTCCCCAATCCCCTTCCCTCCTGCCCATCCCCTTCCTGGCTGGGTTAGAAAAGCTCAGATGTCTTTCATGAGAAAAAGCTCAGGTACTGTGTGAGCTGTGCTTGAGACAAGGGAAGCTCCTAAGAGGCCCGTTAGCTCCCTGCAGCACTGATGAGTGGGAGAAGGAGGTAATGATGGAGAAATTGTGACCGAGGTAAGAGAGACAGAGAGTGACTCACCCTCCTTTGGAGGTGTGGGACACTTATGTTCCACTGCCTGCTCCTGTCGGTGATGAATTATTTATTCAACCCAGGAAGGAGACACTGAGGGGTTTTGTTTGGTTTTTTGGTTTTGCTGGGTTTTTTTCCACTTTGTATTTCAATGAGGGAAATTTTATTTGAAATCTATTTTGTATGGTTTCAGGCAAAAAAATACTCCCACTGGCATAGCTGAGAGCTGTGTGCTAGGTACATTTACTGTGTGAATAGGGCAGATACCAAGTTAAAAATGAATATTTGGACATCTGTGCCTGCCTATTCCTTTAGGATCTTGCTTGGCAATGATTCTTAAGTGTATACGGAAGAAAAATCAGCATATAGATTTCAAAAAAACTTTTGTTTGGAGAGCTCCAATTTAGAAAATAGTTATCATTGTATGTAAAGAATTGTGTTCATCTGTATGCTAGCTGATTATTTAATTGTTGGGTGTTTTCTAATATTTGTCTTGCACCATAAAAAAGGCAATTTTTTAACATGTTAGATGAAATTGTGTTTGAATAGCACCTGATAGTCAGAAGAGGGAAAAAATAACTTGTAGAACACTATTAAGAAACAAACCTCGGCATTTCAACATACATGTATTGTCTGTGCTGGCTGATCTACTCAGCAACCATGAATTGCAAAAGCATCTGACTTTCATGGGCACCCATCCTGGCCTTTTTGGCACAAGCAGAATTTTGCAGCTGTGGAAAGGATTTATTCTACCTGCCAGTGTGATTTATATACCATATGTCTTCCCTTCAGCATCTGAGTATCCATGGCCATAGGGAAGTGCTCTGCCTCATCTGTCCTGTGTTTAAATAGGTTCCTTTTAATGATGTTAACTCCTACAGAGCCTTTCCATCATCCCCTGTATAATTTTTTCTTGGCAGTTGTCAGCTATACTGTGTGTGTTGCAGAAAGGAGAATACCATGAATTCCTGGTTTTGTTTGCTCTTGGCAGGCACTACTACACTTCCCACCCTTGTGCGCACACCTACCTTGATGATGCAGCCTTCCTTGGATATCAAACCCTTTATGTCCTTCCCTGTGGACAGCAGCTCTGCTGTTGGATTCTTCCCAAATTTTAACACAGTAAGTAAAGGTGTTTCCACATTTAGTTTCAGTGTCTGCTTTCCAATCTGGTTCTAGTATCCAGTACTGAAGCTGCCTTAAAACAGTGCATTGCTTACACTGTTTTCGGGAGCCCTTTCATTCTGTGCCATGGTAGTTGCTTCTCCCCTGTATGGAAGGCTTGGAGGGGTGTCCAGCCTTCTCACTGTGAACAGGGCTGATTGATTTTTCACTTGGTCTCTTGAGGTGTTGTTTGCACATTGAAAAAATCAACCCTATGCTATGCTAAAGATTTGAGAAGGGATAGAATGATTTGCAGCATTTGTCTGGACATGTGTATTTCTATGTGCTGTAAAAAAGGAAAAAATAAAAGCTAATGGGAAGACTGGCGTGACAGGTAAGACCTAGATCCTACACTGCATTGAATCAAGCTAAGTCTAACACAGCGAGGAAAGCAACTGGAGGATATTGTTAATTCTGTATAATTTCAACATTAAAGTCTAAAACTGCACAGCCAGCCAGTACAAAAAAATGTGAACCTGCTATTTTTGCTTTATGGTAAAGCATCTGAGGTTTTTTTAAAAACAAAAAAATATTGCCAAAATAATACTTTTGTGGTTCTTCACATTTACCAGAACAGCAATTAAAAAATAATTTAAAATTCTTTAAAAAATTCTTTAAAAATAATTAAAATTAAAAAAAAACTATCTTCCGTACTTCTCACTTCTTTATCAGTTAATAAAAAGGCAGTGAGTGTTACCAAAATGCTTGTTTGCCATCACTTTAGCTGAAATGTTTAAGCTAATGGGAACAGGCAGAAAACCTTTGTGAGTCATTTCTGCCCAGTCAGCAGGTACAGTTGCTTGTAGGTGACCGTCACCTGAACTTGTCACATGGAACTTGTCACTGTGGCTGCAGGGGGCAGAAAGGGGAGCAGTGTCATCAGCACCACAGTCACCAGCTGAGCCACTGCCAGGTGTTTCCTTTCACAAACGAACCATCTGTCTGAAATTAAAACAGCAACAACATTCTTTTCCTCATGCTGTGCGAGTGCACCTTGCTACGGCACACAGCAATGTGGGGTGGCTGTGAGGTGACATCTGAACCAGCTCCTCTCATGTGTCACCAGCCCAACACATGAACAGAGGCAGATATTACTAACTGCAGAACACATATGTGTAAAATGTGCATTTATCAGGGAGATGTGGGGATGTGCATTGCACAAAGATATGAACAATTAGGAAAAAACAGGTACGTTAAAAGAGCAGGCTCAAAACTCACTACCATATTAAGGAAGCAGTGTGTCATTACCATATCTAGACATGTTGCAATTCATATTAATTTTCCATCCTCTTCCTAATATTCTGAGGAATTTTGTTTGTTACTGATTGGTTTGCTCTCCAGTCGCACAGGTTTTCTAGGTGAGCTTTTTTCACAGAACTGTTCATTCTGACTCAGAGGAACTTTTCTTTAGAGATGTAGTTTTAGAGTCAGCCAACCATGATTTGCTTTTTGGTGGTGTTACTGAATATCAGACTTGCAGTAACCTCTAGAGACAGATTAATTTGTATACTTACATTCATATTACCTACTGTATATTTATCTGGGTTACCTTTCATTTGCCTGATTCCTGGAATGTTTATCCTTCACAACTGTCATTCCTCTCCAAACTTCTGTAGGTTTTATTGAAAATTAGACCTGGGGTAATTGGTAAACATTGTCAACTTGGTGTCTATTTCCTTCCTTGGAATTCTTGTTAATTATACAAAATTATGCTGCTATACACCACAGACGTTGCATGTTTAAACTCTTCATTTTAAGAAACAGTGGTTCAGTACTTCTTTATTTCTAGTTTGCACACTTTGCCATTTATCTTGCAGGTATTGATTTTCCTTAAGAGTCTTTCACAATGGACTTCAAAGCTCATTGGAAACCTAAATCATTCATGATTATCTACTGACAGGCACAATGAATGCTGGCTGTTATGCACTGCCTTTATTTCTAACTTAGCACAACCTTTGCAAATGTAGATGTCTAGGGTTTTGTATATGTAGTCTTTTTTTTATTTTTATTTTTCACTCCAAAATGGTGGCAATAGTATGTGAAAGTGTTTAAAACAATTTTTCCAGAAGATGATTTTGAGTTGTAGAAGCTAAATCCAGTTGATCCATAACACATGTGCCATCCAAAGAGCCACAATCTTTTATCTTATGCAGGAAGTGAATATCAGAAGAGCCAAAAAAGCCATCATTTGCTTTATGGGTCAATCAAGAAATCTGTGCATTTCATTCATAGGAAGTCAAGGACTGCAGACAAGGAAACCACCAGCGTGTTTCCCTTCATCTCTTTGCTTTCCAGGGGACTGAGGGGACCCTGCCAGGGTGCTGGTTCTGCTTGCATGTGTTCACTGAGGGTGGCAGAAAGAAACAGTCTGAGACAAAACTTCTTTGGATCCACCTGCATTTTCAACAGCTGTCAGAGAGAGAAACATTTTCCTACACTTTGCCAGGAGGTGGTTTCTAAATTAACATTGGTGGCACTAAAAAGGAAAAGTTTCTGCATGGCAGCTTAATACAGTAACTACCAAGGCAGAAAAACAAGGTGAATGTATTAACTACAAACAGCTTCAAAGAAACACCCCCTACAGTTTTTTCCCAAAAGAACTTCTCGTATTTATTAAACATATTTAAAATCTGGGGTAAACCCTTTCTTATTTAGTTAACTTTGACAGTTTTCAGTTCTGAAAACATCTGTGATTCTCCAGATAAAACATTAGTGTTCCCATTTTGTTTGTGGAAGTATTCTGATCCTAGATTCTTTCCACAAGGGGTACTTTCAACTGAAGCACTGAGCAGACCCTGATTTTGTAAAAGAAATGCCTACCCCAGCCATATATTTCTTGATGGAATTGTATGATTTCATTTAAGCTGTCTCCCTTTTGCTTATCTTTAAAAGATTAGTAGTTCTAAATATGCTGTGGGTGTATGCATAGAAATTGCCAATTCATGCCCCGATTAAATTTGTCTTTGTTCATTAGGACTTATTATACAGGAAAAATTATTTGGGGAATGATTGTTCTAACTCACTGGATACATACCTTTATTCCTCAGTAAGGGGAATAAAACGTTTCTGTTTCAACAGATGAGCCAGAAGGGGACCTTATAAGGGCAGGATGAAGGATTCCAAGCACAGAGGTATTGCAGGATAGGTGCTGTCTTCCCTGGTTTTTTCATATCAGCAGCAAGCAGTTTTGTTAGCTCAGACTGTCGAAGTCTCAAGCTGAGTTGCTGCATGGAACGACAAACACTCTCTCAGAAATGCTGCAGCAGTGGATCCAAAAGTGACATCACGTTTGTCCTGGCATCAAGTTCCAAGTGGTCTTGCTCAATACCCCTCTGTCTGAAATGCAGATCAATTTGATCTGAAATCAAATTATCAGCTTTTATTACTTAAAATTTTCTTGTTTATGAAAAATTGGGAAACATTATAAGAACTTCCCAAACTGGTACTTGCAGTCTGGGATGGATGTGGACCAGAAGTTATTGTTTAAGCAGAGTTCTTTTTCAGCATACTAAAATGACTCTAAAGACATCTTAAAAGGTTACTAACTTGCATATTGATTACATTTAAAAATAGGTAAGTCAAGTATATAGTCAGTTGAAATCAAAGTTGATTTCACTGTGATCCCCATTGTGTGTTTATTATAACACAATCTTGAATTTTACACTCACTGGATTCCACCACACAGCTTTGCCTTCTGTACCATTCTTTCTCTAAACCTTCCTGAGTCTTTTTCTCCTGTCATCCATCTTGTGTACTGAATGATCAAAGGACACTTTGTGATCACATCATGGTACATGTGCTGAAGTAGCTGAAAGCCAGGATTTATCTGCAAGATCAAGATCACTGATCACTTCACAATCACTGTCTTCATCTCCTTATATAAAGGTTGTGTACTCCCCAAAAATAGAAGTCTCAAAACTCCAGCATATTCTGCCTTGTCCTGAAATGAGAGCAGCACTACAGGACTCGCATTTAGTTGAAGTGGTACAGCCAGGGACCTGTCAGTCTGCACAAAAACATTATCAGCAGCTTCTCAGATTCTATCATCGTAGAAAATAATCAGCAATTCATATGCTTCTTTCTCAGTTTGTTATGGCCTCAGGGGTAATCAAAGATTAGAGCATCTCTTGTAGCTTTCACATTAGTGAAACATTTTGCATCTAACTAGCCCATGATTGCTTTCTAAATGCTAGTTCATACCCTTCATGTTTTAGAGGACACATGGGTTAATGTGGCCTAGTTATTGCTTCAGTGTCTTATTTCTCTTCAAGTAGCTTTATGCTGATTCTTTGTATTAGAGTTCTCTCAGTCCCCTTGCAAAGTGGACCAGAGATATTTTACATCTGCCAGTGAAGGTGAGCCAGCTGGAATGTGCTACAGGAAGGGAAGAGGAGCTGACTAGTAACTTAGTCAGAAATTTCTGACTCTTCTCCAACATTAGCCCTGCCTGGGCTAAGCATCCCTGGCCTACCCCCAAGACAGCTACTGAGAGGAACTAATTTTCTCTTTCCTCTTCTGTATTTTCAATTATTACTCACATTTTTATTTGCTGCCTATCTTTTTCTCATTTGAAGGGCCCAGTAATCACCAAAGCAGAACCTGAGTTCAGCAGATAAGACCACAGCTCACCCGTATCACCAGCTTCACTCGCCCCTCTGTGCCAAGTGCCTCTTCTGACTTTTTGGCAGGACACTGTGGCTTGGGAGCTTTCTCTTTCCTTAGCAGGGTCTGAATTCAGCCACTTAACACCCTGCTGCAGTGCCAAAGTATGCTGTGCAGCACAGGATTGTATATGGCAGGAACAGATTACAAATGCAGCCAACTGGATGTTGCCAACCCCTTATCTACTGTCCTTTTTTTCCTAGTACCCTGTCCATGTGCTTTGATTTCCCCTTTTCCCTTTCATGGAGTGCTGGAGGGAAGTGACCTTTTCTGGTCCTCTCCATCTGACTCCGGGGAGGAGGGGAAATTTTTTAAGAGTCATACTTTACATTCATTAAACTGCACAGAAAGGAAATTTAGGCAATTGACTTAGGAGTGGTGTTTTTCAGGGTAGCTGGATATTTTTCTTGAGGATTTTTGTTGGTTGGGATTTCTTTAAGAAATGGTAATGTTTTTCCTACAAACCTCTTATACCCTTTATAGTCATGCAGGCACACAAGGACTTCAGGTTTGCCTACTATTCCTCTTTTGAAAATTTAAAAACATCCCTATTTCATTTTTAGTTGTTATGGCTGTAAAAGTTCACGTTTTTCAAGTCATAGCCAGAATCATCCAATTCATATCATGAGGAGTCATCCTATTTCCGTTTATTAAGGGAATAAAAAAGTAATAGGTATTTTCTGAGATAAAGGTGCGGAAAGCAGAAGTTCAGGGACCACATAATAAAGCCCAGATTCTGTCAGTGCAGACCTCTGTTCTGTGGCTAGTCTTTGCCATCTCTTGTCCAAGTACCTGGCTACAGAGCCCCTTTACTCTCCATGCCATCATTTTGTCTGTAGTCCCTTTTCTTTGCATCCTTAGACATTTCTTACCAAGCCATGAATCCCTCTTTGTCTTTCTACGGCTTTGAGGCAAAGCAGCAGAAAACTCAGCTGTGGTAGGAATTTTTTGGAAAAGTTCTTTTCAGCCTGTGGAAGCCCTGAAAAAGCTTTTTTATTGAAGGTAGTATATTTTTCCCACAAAATACTTGAGTATTTTCCTGAAACTTTCAAAAACTTTCGACCTTGAAGAAAACACCTGGTAAGATACACTGACTTAGATATGGAAAAAAGCTGCCAAAAGCAGGAGGGGTGTCAGTTGATTTTTGACAAATTTTTCAGTTTCTGGTATTTTAACAGAAAGATAGAGGTTCCCTACTTCCTGTCAGTAATCTCTCAAAGAGGAGCTCCGTAAATTGGTGAGCTTAAATAAGCATTTTTCTGCCTCTTCTTCTAGTATATCATACATATAATTACAAAGGGGAAAAAGTGTTTATTAAAATGATACAAGGCAGGCTTTAAGGAAGAACCTCTTTAAACTTTAATTATTTTACAGATTTTTCTACTGAATTTTTTTTTTTTCTTTTTTGAAGAGGAATGGGATGGATGAGCTTCCTTCTCTCAGTTTCCCGATCATCAGCCAGATAGGGAACCCTCTCTCTAAGGAGAAAGTGCACTGACACACACTGGTGAAGAACAGAAGGCACCAGGCGCAGCCTTTCCCTACCCCTTTGCAGGAGTCTGGCATCCACCACATGGATTTTGAAAGATGGTTTCTAAATTGCTGCATTACATCCATTGTTGCATGTAAAAGTAATTAGGTCATCCTAATTCTTTAAAGAAATACAGTTTCTGCGTACAAATCCTACAATTTGCTGAGTCTTCCAGAAAGTTTACTGTGATCCCCATTGAGTGTTTCTTATAACACACAATGAAAAATCTGAAAGAAAAAAAAATCTGGTCCTTGGCTAAGTGATTTTTATCTTTTTTAATAGAAAACTTGGGGTTACTCTTTCTAACATTTCAGCAATATTTATTTATTTTACGAGTCAGCACAGGAAAGCTCAGAAGCCTTTATCTGCATTGAATTGCTTTAATTTCTTCTCAAGTTAGTAGTACGTTCCTGGTACAAGAAAGCTTTTTAAAGGGAGAGGGTTGTTCATCATAAATATATAAGGCATTAGGTAACTGAAGAATGTTTTGCAAATAGACTATAATTAAAACACCTCCCCTCAAAGCAAGCAGTCCCAGAACTGTAGTTTAGGACAAGTCACATGTTTTACCACTCTGCTTACAAAGATTTTACTAGTTCCTAATTATAAACTTAAGTTCCAGAAGTTGTTAGAAAAATTCTAGAGCAGCTTTAGAGAAAAGTAATTCTCCATATGTCTGATGAAGTGGCTGCTTTTGCAGTATCCTGGCTTTACATGGTGAGCTTTCCTGCCCTGTCTTAGACCTTTGTCACATTGTACTGTGCGAAACTGAGAATTGCTGCAATAATTATTGGTTAATTTATTATAAAAATGTAGCTAAAATGTAATTCTTATCATACTCATTCCTTCAGAATATGGGTGTACTCGTAGTCTTTTAATCTAAATGCAGGCAATTTCATGACAATCTGCAGATACTGTATGGCAATTTAAAGCCACGCTGTGAAACTTGTCTTTCCTTTGCATGCCTGGAAACCAACAACACCCGGTTTGGAGCACTGACCAGCTCCTTTCAAGTGCCAGAACAAAGCTAATTTGAAGAGCTGTGCCTTTCAGACCAGTCTTCTCTATATTCAGTCTGTCCATTTTCACCATGAGTTTCAGCTGCTTCCCCAGGTTACCACTAGGGAAAGAGGATCTCATTTCTTGCCCGTGTATTTGTTAGACAAGAAGGGTTTCTACCTGGCTTTGTTTCTCACTTACTTAAATGTAAAGAAAAAAACGCCCAACAAACATAAAATCCCCAAGCCAACAGTCTTTGATACTACATTAACTTTCAGAACAGGCTTACTTAGAACAAATCTTTAAAGGTTTGTATCTAAATACAGCACTTTTTTTAATCAAAAGCATTTTGAAATTTGTTTGTGTTATGTATGTTGTTGATAAAAAACCTGAAGCAAAAACAAGAAAAACAAACCCAAATCAGAAATATCATTATTTATTTTTAAGAGAAAAAGTCTTTATTTCTTATATACAGTAAGAAGCAGAAAACAGCTGTGAAAATAGTTAGGCATTTCTTGGTTCTGATTTGCTTCTCCCTTATATTTAGCCATTTTATACCTTCATATTTAAGTCTCTATATACACATAAATTTTATCCTCTTATTGGTTTTTTTTTTATTTTCAGTATTTGAAAAGTAATTATATCAATTCATTTCAGAAGACTAGATTTTTATTATTCTCTCCTGTTCACAGAATTAATCAAAAGCTCTGAATTTGTCCTTAACCTCTCAGTATAGTTCAGAACTGTAGTGGAAATTCAAGTGCACCTAATGCAATACCATTCATCTTTGTGTTTTGGTGTTCTGGAGCAGCCTGGGAGCAGGAAAACTCATCAAAACTTAGAGCAGACTTTTACGTAGAAAAGGGTCATAGCTAAGGACTATCTCAAAGATGAAAGGAAAAATCAGGAATCTTGTTTGCCCCGTGTGCTATCTAAGCTCCTTTTCTAAGTACAAACTTTAGGCTTGAATCTTTTGGCGGGATTTTGCTGAAACACTTTTTCGTATTATTTTACCTTTTGATATTATTTTACTGTCAGTTGTAATAGGTATTGTAACAAGAACAATTTTACTCTCAGAATGTGTTTTTGGTTTGCTTTTCAGCAAGTCTCAAACTACAGTATGTTTTTATATTTTGCTGGATCTGAAGGCAAGACAGTAATGCTTTTTTGTTTAGCTGGACACAGCTTGAGTGCTCTGAATAACAGCAGCTTTAACAATAAACAGCAGTTATATAATACCTTCTATCTGATTATTGTAACATGTTATGTAGACCTTTCAGCTTTTTTTATGGGGTTGCAAATATTTTTACCCCGTTTTACAAATGAGTGATTCAAGGCTCAGATGAAACGACTCATGTATGGTTAAACCTGGGAGCCAGCACAGCTACAGAGGGAAAGAAATCTGCCTTATTCCTCGAGCAGTAGCTTAACCATTGGATTTGCACTTTACTCCTTTTCTCAGGTCTGGTCTGTCAGGGTCCCAGCAGTTCATTTTTCAGATACAAAGCATTGACCAATGATAAAGTCATAATCTGGATGGATTAAAAAAAACCTGCCCAATACTTAAAGCTGGTTCAGTTTCATGTAACAAAAAGCACTGGGGCATGGATACTTGCTTTTTTAACTTATTCTCCATTTGTATGGTGGGCAATTCTCTTTTATTCTAAAACATTCTCAGCAGCTTTCTGTTTCTTTATTTCACCCACAAAAGTCTCCCGTCTTGTCTGGAGCAGAAAATTTGACAATTTTTACCATAAAGGTTAAATCTATTTTTGGTCTTCTCATAACAAACTTAATCCTTTAATGTATTTATATCCTTGCTTGACAATGAGCCTTAGAAGAAGCGGGGACCAGATTTAGAATTTTTTTTTTCTGTGATGTCTCATCATTTTTTTCTTTGGATCAAGTACTTCTATAGGAATCAAATATTACATTTTCTTAATCTTTTACACAAAGATTTCTAAAACAGCAAACAGCAGTGGTATTTAATTTTCAGAAAATTGTGAAAATTTAAGACTATCCTGATTATGATTTTCTAATCCAGAATTTGTTTTTAACATGCAATAAATATACAAGCATGAAGGGAAGGAAGGGCAGAGGAAACAGCACTGAAAAAATAATAGTAAAAAATAATTTAAAGATGTTTTCTCATTTACCTTTTGACCTCTGTGCTTAATCAGATCACATCACATGAAAAGAAGAGAGAGGTAGGAAGAGTTGAGATTTTATTTATCTTTGATTTTGTTTTTTAGTATCAGTTACTTGATTTAGGATAGAGTAGTGCAAAGGAAGAGGAGGCCAGAAAAGCAAATTATTAGAAAACCCTTGATTTTGTTTCAACTGCTCCTTCTGCTTATATTAGTCTAACCTATGATTTCAGTACTGGTTTAGGAGAAAGAAAATTCTCCTGAGAAGACTCGGATTCCTCAGTACCCTCCTGATCTTGGTCCAACAATGGTTTGCAAATTCCTATGTGCAAACCTTACTGAAAGCAGTCACTGCTTCAACATAAGATTCCCTTGTGGTGCTGTTTTAGCCCTCTCTGAGGCTGGGTCAGGAAACATCCTAAAAGAGAGAGAAGGGGGTGTGATGGTGAAATGACTTGTGCTAGCACACGGGAGGGATAAATGTGCATGTCAGTAAAGATTTAGGGCTGTGCTTCCCAAGTCGATGCTGAGGAAAGATGATGAATGCATTTCTTGTTAAAACAGAAAGGATGTAATTAGGTAGTTAAAGTATATTTCAGCATATGTTCTGACTTTTAGTACCTGGGCTTCAATGACATATTGAAAATCTGAGAAGCAGTTGGAGAAAAGCTAGCAAATAAATCAAGGTTGTTATTGTGAGTAGCTTAAGGGGTTTGGTTCAACAAAGAGAAGGTTAAGAGCTGACATGATTGTAGTGTATGAGTGGCTGCACTATTCAGAAGGTATTCGAGGTTTGAGTGACCTTTAATAGAGAAGCACAGCTAGATTGAGTGGCTTATAACAATTCAAAGTATTGCTTCCACAGCAATTAAATTAACTTGTTTGGAAATTTTGATATGAAGCTGTTGAGATTTTTTTTCTGAAAATTTAGGCTCTGGTTGACCACAAATTATTGGACTTTGTAATAGGAAGGGCTGAACCTATCCAGTGACTGAAATTATCATAAATTTTGTGAGAAATCAGATGTAATGGTTCCCTCTGGCCTAACCTAAGTCTGTAAATCACTTCAGACAACACTTCCAGTATTCTGTGTGATTGTGAATACAGGCACATAAAGACAATCAGCCTCTTTTTCATTTTTCCATGCAAACTTTGCTTTAAAGAGGGATCATGCAAGAGGGTAGCACACCCAAAGGCTCTGCATTATACCTTAGGACTGGATATAAAAATGTAGGGAGGGAAATTTAGCTGCTAGGGCCTGGAGATGGAAAATCGGTCTCTTAAGTCCAAGGATAAAGCCCTGCAACTCTGTTAACAGAAATAATGTGGAATTTGCAAAAGTAAAACTAGCTGAACCTTAATCTAAGAGAGAAATGAGGAAACTGAGTTTATTAGTATTTTTAATACTTCTTTTAAGATATAAAAGTTGTTTCCAGCTCTTGGTGTGATTTTAGTTGTCTTGTACTGAAAAAAATGAAGTAGAAGTGCAAACCCAAAGGGTTTTTCTTTCCTTTTTAAATTTTCAGTACTCACTTTTATTTCAGCAGCTTTTCATGGATAGCTGTAGTATTTGACATTTACAAGTGAATTACAACAAGATTTTTTAAGCTGCTTCCTGGCTGTTGACTAGTAGTAGTGTGTGGAGGTCACAGATGTCACAGCCACTGTTTTCCTCAGTGAAGTTGGAGCTCGCTGCCAAATTGAGGGGACAGACAAACACAGTGAGAAGTCACATTCAGAGCGATTTGCCTTCAGAGTACAATGTTGTTGTTGTAGTTTAGGAATCATGTGTAAGGGAAGGGGAGATGCTAGTCCCTGTGGTCTGAATTCTTTCTTAGTGGATGCTTATGTTTTACTGCACTTGGGGAGACATCTGCTCAGCATTTTAAAAAGAAAAAGTAAAATAATGGACTTTCTGTAACGCGAGTATGGTTGGGTTTGATTTCCCTGAGATCTAGATTTCATGCTCTGTGCAAATGTGTTATGTGTAAGTACATTGAGAGAACCTTCTTAAAAAAAAAAGTGACTGAAGCAACCCTCAGATAGACCACAGGACTGCAGTAAAAAAACCCCTCTATAATGTTGTAAATTGATTATTCTTTTTGTTCAATGAAGTATTTGCACAAATCTCCAAATCAGCTGCTGAGAATCTGATTCACCCCTGGTTTGGTTATTGGCCATTTACATCCACCTGTTTTTTAGGAACCCCCAAAATGTTGTGAATAGCATAGGAACAGAGGTGTAGGGAGGTAGTGTTTAGAGAGCTGCAGGCTCGCTCTACAGAAATACATCTCTGGAGACATTCTGTGCTACTCAAGGAGAGCTGATGTGCAGGGAATATTGATGGCTTTCCTGCACAAAAAGAAAGTTGTTCACATCACAGAGTGATTTATGTTGGAAAAGACCCTTAAGATCATTGTGTTCAGCCATTAAGGCAGCACTACCAAGTTAACAACTGAACCATATTCCTCAGTGCCACGTGCACACATCTTCTAAATATCTCCAGGGAGGGAGACTCTACCACTGTGAGAACTCAGGGCTTGCCTTTGACTGCCCCGGAGGCTTGGAGACCTTGGTATGGAGTCCAGGACACCTATGGTTTGGATTTTAGCCCTTGGGAATGATTGCCAGCTTTAAGAGAAGAATTGCAAGTCACGCGAGTGTAAATAGAATAATACTAAGTTTGTCACAGGGTGAAAAAGTAGTTTTTGGGTTTTAGTACATGGGGGTAAATGAAGCCAAGATGGAGGAACTGCATGGTTTTTAGGTTTCTTCCTTCTTCTTCATGGACTCCATGTTTCTACTGTGATGGTGGCACTGGTGATTGGTTTAGAGTAGGTACTGACTGTCTAACATAGGTGATAGGTATTGGAAAATAATTGTAAATAAGGTACACATGGTCTTTAGTACAAAAGATAAACACCACCCTTGGGGCGAGAGAGTGCCTCGAACTGTCCTGCCAGGAGGACCTCAGCAGGTTTGAGGAAGAATGTTATAGATAAGATAAAATAAATAAAAAAGAAAAAATAAGAGCCCAGGATTCCACGCTTCTTCTTTCATCTCGGGCAAGGAACAGGACTTTTAACATCTTGGGAGCAGTTTCTGCAAAAGCAGAAAACCCGACATACCACTTCCCTGGGCAGTGTTGGAATGCTTGATAACCCTTTCAGCAGTACATTTCTCCTTATATCCAATCTAAGCCTCCCCTGGTACAACTTGAGGATGTTTCCTCTTGTCCTGTCCCTTCTTACCTGGGAAAAGATAGTGACACTCACCTTGCTACAACCTCCTTCCAGGTAGTGTTCCATCAGTAGAGCCTGAACGAGTGTTCCTGGTGATGCAAAAGAAGCAATGAAATGTACAACAGAATTGCAGTGACTTGAACACTAAATTATGCTTAGAATTAGTCAAATGAGAAACATGCTCCCTGTTGGAACAAAAGCAGGACAAACGTGGAGAGAACAGATTTTTGCTGATTTGTGTTGGCCAACTGTGCCAAGCATTGCATCACAGTGTTAATGTTTCTGATTTTATGCTGATAATTTTAAATGTGTGCTTTGCTGAGTATGTGCATTCACTTCTGTCACTCTTTTAATCATTGTAATATGTACAGTTGTGGTAGGGGGCTGAGTATATCTGGCAGAATTTATGATAAGCTTCAGTGTATGATCATTCTCCACAGTGGCAGTGTGCTTGACTTTAATAACAACAAGAGCTCATACTCACGAGGAGTTACAGAACTTAATTTAGATGTTGCACTGGTAATTTATATATGCCAGTGTTTTTTTCAGGAGGGAAATACTGGATTATATTATCAGTTTGTTCCACATATGGTTTAAAACTTCTCTTTATCAGAGTAAACCAACACAGTACGCTGAAGGCCATTCTCTGTGTTTTTCAGAAGCTTATTATGCCTGCTGGTTAGGAGATATTGAGTTACATCTCTTATCCCTGCTACCAATATTATGTTTACAAAAGCTTGTCTAACAGTTAACCCTATATTTGACCCAAGAGTTACATCTTGATAAGCGGTAACAGGACATACATTGCCAGTCACAATTTTAAACCTTACTCAGGTTTAGTTATGTTTCCGAAAAGACAGCGCTTACTTCCCCTCAGGATCATTGCAGTTTATTTCTGAGCCTCACAAGTTGGTGTTTGTACAGTCTGCTCTATATATAGAGAACTTTCAAAATAACCAGAGCTTCAGTTTCACCAAACGACTTCTTCCAATGCATTTGTTTCTTTCTCTTCTTCCTGTGCCTCCTTTCATGTCTGTTTCCTTTCCCAGGAGGCACCAGAAGAATCTTTGGTACCATGATATACAGCAGGGTAGGGAGAGTTCCTAGTGGCAAGAATAAGAGAATTCAAGGATGAAATTCTTGAATTGTTGGTGATGAGGTGTAACAGCTTATCTAAAACTGCCTTTTTACCTGAGGACTAAAAGGTGGCAAATATGACGCAAATTTTTAAACCCCATTCCATGGAGAACGAAAGGGATTTTTTACCAGGCAAATGCACAGGTACCTCAATAAGAACAGTATAATAGAATACCTCATACTGTAAACTGCCAGTTAACTGTCCACATAATTCCTTTGTAAAGAAAAATACTTCTTAACAAGCCTGTTTATAGAGATCAACAAATGTGAAAAAGGATGTTTAAATCTACGTAGTCTGAATTACCAACAAGGTTTTTCATAAAACCCCTTGGCAAAGATTTTTCAAGTAGATTAAACTGGCATAAGAGGATTCTTGCATGACAAAAAGATGCTTGGGAGGTAAGTGAGCTGGGGAAATTTGCTATTGGCAAAGTTCTCCAAGGTAGGGACAGCTAAAAAAGACAATAAAAATTGTGAAAGACCTTGATGACACTGACAAGGCAGACAATAGTGGCTGGAGAAGTTACATCTAGAAAATTCTAAAGTGAGACACACATGGAAGTAAAAATTCACAAACTTGACCTAGAAAGTAGTGTTCTAGGAATTGGCCATCAAGACTTGAAAGTGAAAGCTCAGGTTTATAGTAGTGGTTCCTTGAAAACGTCAGCTCAGAGTTGAATACTGATCTACCCAGAGTATTTTATATGGTTCCTGTCCATATCTTCAATATATTTAAATTAATTAGTTGACTTTTGGCAGAATTGAGATGGGCAAGAAGAATGTAGAAAGGAATGAAATTATTTCCATGCACAGAATGGCTGAGTAGCACAAAGATAACTTGGGATGTGGTACAGGTCTTATAAAATTGAATTTTAGGAAAATATATTTAAACAAAAATAATTATTTCTTGACACTGAGGGCTGTAAACATTGGAAGTGCATGCAAAGAGTGCAAACTGGTTTACGTCAGTTTCAGGGGTAACTATGCATGAGAAAGTCACTGGAATTTATCAAATACACAGAAAACACCTGAGTCTGGAAAATTTTTGGTGGGAAAATATGGAAAAAGTAGTAGGAAATACATCTGCTGCCCCTATTCTCTCCTGTCTGTTGCTACACTTGTATTTTCTAGGTGCCTTTAAAGTTCTTGTTGCAAAGCTCAGTAGTGGTAGAGTATTTCTGTCTGAATTCTCTTAATCCTTGCTCACTTTGATAGTTTGGGTGGTTTTAACGAGATTCATTGCAAAAAAGATGATACCCTCAACTTTCTTGGAAAGAAAATTTTAAACTTAACTTTTTATTAAACCAATTGAAATAGGAGAATAGTACTAACAGGTTGTTAAACCTACATATGGCTACCAGAGTGCTATGAATTGCTTTGTTAAATCCCCCTGTAGCATAAAGAGCATAGTGCAGATTTTTATTTGCATTTGTGGTAGCTGTTAGCTTCTGTTATTATTTTGGTTTATAGATCTGTTTCTTAAATACTGGTGCTCCCCACTGGGCAAACTATGCTGTGTCATTTCCTAATAAATACCCCAACAAATAACTCTCTCCCTCTTTCCTACTCTCTCCCTCCCTCCCTGCAGTGAAGAGGATAATTTTGTTTAGGGATCTAAGATCAATTTACCCTGTGGCATTAACCTTCTAAGAGAGAGATACTCTTTTATTTTTCCAGCATGCTGTAATCCAGCCCAGTTTCTGGCATATTTAAAGCATATTAATTGTTAATGTTGCACTTCTTGAATTCTAATCATGACCAGCCTGCGTGCAGAGCTCCGGTTTGGGAAGGATCATTACCCACTCCCCTGGGGATCACAAGTGGTACTTTCTGGAGGCAGCATGAGCTGTATTATTTTTGTGGATTTTTGTCCTTGTGCTGCTACATGTGTTTGAAGCTGGGACTTTGTGCACAGTCTGCCTTGTGTGGTTGGGAAGTGCCTTGCCTCGCACTAGCGCTGTGGATTGTTATTTGGAATGCACAGAGGAGTCATTGATCATTGTTTCTTCTCTTTGTATTTTTCTTTAAACTGGACTGCAGACACTTGTGGCTATTTTTGCTATTTCTTTTCACCGATCTCAGACACTCCAAATGGTTGAGGTACTTTTGAACGTTACTCTTTTCTTCTGATTTCTAACTGATTAACACTTAGTATTTACTACTGAAATGAAAATGAAAATGTTGTTTTTTTTTGGGGGTTTTGTCACATTTAAGAAAAAAATCCAACCAACTCTTCCCTAGTAATACAGCAATGTTTTAGCATGTATAATAAATGTAATAATATATATTGACTATCATATCTATGATAAAGTGTTTGCCCAAAAAACTTCTAATCTGCATGCATAATTGTGATATGCTACATAGGGCGATGTCATAAATGGTACAAGTCACAAAAAAAATTTTTTTTTGTTCTATTTTAAGCTTTGAAACTTTGAATTCTCACTGTGTCCTAGAAATAAAAGAAACAGGTGACAGGGACATTTATTTCAGGGTTTTTTTGGGGGTTTTGTCACAATTCATTGCAACAACAATACATTATTAAATTATTCAGTAGATCATTCCAGATGCGGTGGTTTTACTTTTGTGTTGTCCTGTGGTACCCCTGTGGCAATGAAATACAGTATTTAGCAGCAGAAGCTGATAAAAATTAAATTATCTCTCTGGAAAATGTATTATTAATGCCATTTACAAAATCATGCATTTGGTTTAAAATGAATGCAACAAGAAACATATGCAGCCATTGTCTGAAAAAAAAACCCCAGGTGTTTAATGTTAGGTAATACATTTGGGGAATATCTTCTTAGGTAGATACAATGCAGTATATTTTTCTTGAATTTTTTTGTGTATGTACATATATGTGCAGAAAATCCTCAGTAGTGCAGGCTTCTCTGGAAGCTTAAAATTTGTACTAAGGGAAAATTAAAGTCTTTATCTTCCTGTTTAGAAAGTCTAGGAGCAGGTAATTTCCTGTTCTAATTCTTCAGTGGATCAGTTACTTCAGCTGTTCTTTCATGCTTTTGCAAGTCGGCTTAGTACCAAATGTGTCTGGGATTAAACAGCCAGGTTTGGTTTCTTACAATAATAACATAAAGTGAAAAACCATCACTGTAGTTGCAAAGCAAGCTTCAGAAAAAATCTAACTTTATAACAAATCAAACTATTTTCTTCTGAACTGGTTTATAGGCAAAATTGGGAAATTAGCACCTTGTCTTTTGTTGTAAACTGACATTTTTTTCCCCTCACTCTTCAGAATCCATTGATTGTCTTAGAAAAGGATGAGGGACCACACATACGCAGATGTTCATAGGATCATTTGGGTTGAAAGGGGTCACAGATGTCATCTGGTCCAATGTCCTGCTCAGAGCAGGATCAGTTCTGAGACCAAACCAAATATTCTAGGGTTTTTCAAATTAGAAAATTATGTTTGAATATTTTTGGATCTGGAAATTTATTTGAATCTGTATTCATGCCACATCAGGGAGAATGACATGTTGTGACTGAGGCCTTGACACAGTAGCATTTATAAACTCTGTTTTCTGAACATCCTGTGTCGCTCCCCAGGTTCCGCAGCATTAACAGAGCTCTCTGTGATCCTGAGCACATTCGTGACCAACAGGAGTCCTGATATTTAGCAAAGATGTAATCAGTTCTGACTTCCTGAAAAGGTTCAGTCAAATTTAGGAGTAATATATTCAGATTTTTCCCTTATCTCACAATTTTTTCAGTGTTAAAATGTTTTCTGAAGTGTGCTAACTTTCCTGGTACAAACACTCCCTTCATGTTCCTCTGAACTTCAGCTTTCCCATGGGCTCAGTCACTCATCAGTTCTGCATGGAAATGCTTGGGGACTGGAGCCTCTTTTCCCAGCAAGTGGTATTTGTAAAGGAGCCTGCAAAGGACCTCCTTTCACAAAGAGATCTCCAGGAGACAATCTTTTTCAAATAACTGCTAATATTTATCACTCAAAGGAAAACACGTAGAAATAAATGACAGTGACTTGTCAGGGTGCAAAAGTGGCTTCTGTGTACATGTCTGTTGGAACAGTGGGTGATAAGGGAGGGCTTTCATTTGCAATTCAGGTGTGGTAGGGGGGTCCTGCAGCCCAGAATCCTCTGGATGTGCAGGGCTGGGGAAAGAACTATTTAATAACCTGGGATGACAGCAACAATGAAGCTGCCTTTTCTTCATCAGCTTTGGCGTGCTACCAATTCCCGAATCTGTGTTAAATCTAATTATTGTGAGGACTGGAATATTATTTCTCCTGCTTATCTCAAAAAAGAAAAGAGATTTCTGCTGGAAGTGTTACTGTTTTGATTTTTCTTCTGTATACTTTATTGCCCTGAAAAGTTATAAATTGATTATTGTTTGTTCTCCAGATGGATCCTGTGCAAAAAGCAGTCATAAACCACACATTTGGAGTGTCTGTTCCCCCAAAGAAGAAGCAAATAATTTCCTGTAATGTGTGCCAGCTTCGTTTTAACTCTGATGTGAGTATTGCCCATTTTACTTCCTTTTTTTAATTTGGTGCCTTAGGTATAATTAATCTAAATCTCTTTTTCCCAAATGACCCTTTCTAATTCTACCTACATTCTGCTCAGCCTGATGGGTTGGTGTTACCCACTCAGAGGCAGAAGTCCACAGAGCATGAACTCTCAATTTTCTTGGCTAGCTCTGGCATGAGATCCAATGCCATGGCTATAGGTGAGATCCCATTTGACGGTACAATAACCTTCAAGAGGTATTGCAAAAAAGAAATGTTTGCCTGACTTTTTCTTTCAAAAAAGGAGGTGAAGCAGAAAAGCTTCCCAGTGAGTTCTCTAGGTCATATTTGCTTTTCTTCCAGAAGAAATAGCTTTTCCTTGTTTGTACATCCTTGCTGAT
The DNA here is from genome assembly GCA_013397295.1 of Polioptila caerulea. Lineage (NCBI taxonomy): Eukaryota > Metazoa > Chordata > Aves > Passeriformes > Certhiidae > Polioptila > Polioptila caerulea. Next base: position 2,236,901 of record VYXF01007245.1, read on the forward strand.
ACGTTTTCAGATTTCTGAATAAAGTCACTCTTCCAATAACTTTCATTTACAATAAATGTAAACACTTAGTTCTAGCTGTCATTTTGAATATGAGAAATACAAAGAAACTGTTTCCTGGAGGTTAATTAAAAATAATTACAAAAGAGTACTCCGGTATTTTTAAAATATATAACCGTTTAATGTTTTTTCCTAAGTAACTTGAAAATGAAAGAAATTCAAGGAAATTGTATCTCAGAAAATTATGACCTTTGACAGTTAAGGAATATGTATTTGTTCTTGGAGACTATTACTAATGTCATTAAGTTAATAAAAATAAACCCAAATTCCCATATTTTTTTTTTAGTCTTAAGGATGAGAATAAAACCCTAAGTGAAGTGTTAATATTATATACTTTTCTGTTGTTATTTAGGTCTCAGAAACAGTTTGCAGGCAAATCCTCAAAGCCTTTGAGCATTTTGTTCTCCTAGAGATTTGCAGGAAAGCACCCATACCCATTACCCTGGTTTTCTCCATCTCTAACTTTGCACTTTGAAAGGTGTCTTGTAAAGTGTTTTCCCCAGTTTGTCTTTCTTGTCTAGGCTGGTGAGGATTTTGAAGCAGTGCTATCTTAGCTTTAAATTGATTTCTAAATCTGTCATTGTTTGACAAGCTTATTAAACTGCCTTTGAAGTGGCAGTATCTGCTTAGTTAACTGATCTCCAAAGTCACTCTTTTAAATATAATTTGCTTGTCTTTTTACTTTAAGGTTAAGATTTAAGAGGGAAAAAAATCTTTTCTGCTCTTATACTTGGTCCAGGTATCTCCTTTTACTGATTAATCAAGGAACCAACAACATTTTTAAAAATTTTCTTTGACTTAATGGATCTTGCTGCAGAGGTGGATCCATCATCAGTGAGTGGCTGTGCTCACTCTTCCCTCTCCTCTTGATGATGAGTCCTGTCCCCAGAGGAGTCACTCACTTTGTGCTGACATTCAGGTGGGCAAACAGCACGTCAGGCAGATAAATTGAATCACAACTGAGTGGCTTGAAACAAACAAACAAAAAAAGAGCTGAAATGTTATATCATTTTCTATGTCTGTCAATCAAGCAATTTTTCCTGTCTAGGCTTACAAAGTAGAACAAAAAGTGCATATCATATTCTGCTTTGAATAGTGGCATCACAAAAGCGTGGCAAATTATAGCCATGCTGCTTCTTCAGGGCCAGGTGTTCAATAGGATGGTGTACTCTTTCTTCTAAATTTGATAAATATATTCAGAATGTAGTTACATTCTTTTGAAAGAGTGGTTGTAAGAAAGGATGAAGCACCATGACTGTTATACTTTACATGCTGAAATGCAGCTCCTTACTTTCTACAGCAGTACAGTTTTCCAGGACATTAACAAACAACACAGAAATTTGATTTTGGAAAGTGCTAAGGTTATAGCAGTGTTAAAAATACCAAAAGAAAATTAAATATAAATCTAATTTCACAATTGTTTCATAACCTCAACATCCAGGAATATTTGGAGAATGAATCTTGATAGTGTAGTACTTCTATTTTAAAAGCTTTCTAGCCTTTCATTGGATTATTTAGCTTCTCCTGAGAAGCTGTATATAAGATTCTAAATTTTTCTTCAGGTTCAGCCATTTAACCTTAAGAATTATTTACCTGAGCATGTGCTGCATCTTTTTTTTCTGAGAGTGAGATCCTGTTTGATTTGGATGTTATTCTCCCCTATCCAAATAGAAACACCTCTGCCCCATAGTCTGCATTGTTATCATTTCACTGAGGTAGTGGCAGTGGAGTTTCAGCCAAGCTCTGCCAACGCACAATTCTTTCTTAGCTTGTTGAAATTCCTCCACAGAAATAAAAATTTGGATGCTGCATGTATTTTTCTTTTTTGGTCCCTTTGGACCAAAAAGAATGTAAAATTATGCTCAGGGCATGGAAAAATCTTTTCAATCCATCCTTTGTTTGCTGACTGGGGAAGAATGGAGTCACATAGGTGTGAACTGTGCAACTGTTGAAACTTTCAGGAAATTGATTCCACCATGTGATGTGCTTTTGAGTTGCATCAAACTCTGTTAATCTACATTAAAACTTCAGTGTAGCACATTCCAGAATGAGGTTTGTAATACAGTCACTCCATGCTTGTAGTTTCTTCTAGCTCTACAAGGAGGCTGACATACCTCTTCTTGTTGATAGGCGTTCCATTCCTTTCAACTTTCTCTGACCTAAGTGATGCAATTAAATGAAAAAAAATGGCAAAACTAAATTATAAAGTGTAATTTTTTTTGTTTTTATTTTTACTCTCCTAAATTAATTCACTTGCATGGCGTTTGAGGATGCTGGCCTCATTCTGGTGGTGTTTTATCAATTGCACAAGAAACACGCAGACAGTGGGTATTCACCTGTGAGAAGAAAATTGTTTTCCTTGCCTGAAAACTTTTCCTTGTGCTGTAGACACTCACTGATCTGAATCAATAGACAAAAAAAAAAGTAAAAATCAGACTAGTCAATTTATAGTTGTCAAATCTCCCGCTTAATTAATACAGTGAATTGCAAAGGTTTTGGGTTTCTTTTGCTTATGTGTCTGCATGTTTGACTTTGGTGAGAGTGTTCTGGCATCAGATTCAGAGGCAGGGATCTGCAGCTACTTGCAGGAAAAGAAAGATCAGAGATGGGAGGAAATTTTAAAATTTAAATATTTAAAAATAGGGTGACTTGAATGTGGGAATAGACGTGTTGAAGTGATGGCTTCTGCATTTTCAAAAATAAAGTTTCTAGAGTGATTTTTCTTCTGCCATATTATAATTCAAACAGTATTTTCTAACTGAACTCTTCAGGATCTCCCAGTCTTCCATTTTAAAAAGTAAAACATGAAGAAAACCGCCGTGTACAAATTCTAAATTTTGTCTAGTCTTAATTTGATATGTCTGTCCTCTTCCAAAAAAAGGAATTATGTTTTACTCATACATGAAGACATTCACCATCATATTCTGCCTGTCCTTTTTTTAATATTTTCATCTACATTTTAGTCAAATTGAAGCTTGTCTATTTTTGCTAATAAATTCTGGAACAACTAATCTGGTACAACAAATTCTGGTCTTTCCAATCTCTGTCAAAACCAGAAGAAACTGTAATACAGAAGAGATGATCCAAAGTCTTAAAAAACAGAAAAATAAAATGAAATCTCTGAAGTAACAGTAAACTAAAGTTTTCTTAGTAGCCTGAACTTTGAACTTTCTTCTGGGGAATTATATCTGTAGAAGTCGTATCAACATTACAACAATGATAACTGAGATTGCTTCAACAACATATTTTTGCATGATCTGCTTAAGATACCCTAGCTGGAACTCAGAGTGGGATTAGGTGCCTAAATTGAAGTGTCCTGCTGTTCGAATATCTGAGGTGTCTGGGACATCCACAACAGGCTGATTAACTGACGGGAGACACCCGAGGATATGCCAAATTATATGGGATGCCTGCCCCTAGAACTGAACCCCGCCTCATTCAGTTTGCCTTCTGGTTTACTTTTCCTTCTTCTTTTCATTTTCTTTCTTGTATTTTGAAGAGAGGAGAGAAAGAAGCAGGATACAGTGAGGAGAAAAAAACATAAAAGTATAGGAATAGAGGAAGTGAAATGGGAAAAAAAAATATGAGGAGAGAATAGAGAAAAGGGCTCTTTCCTAAACTTGACTTTAATGGTGATAGATACCAGGAGTCAAGTACAGTTGAATTAGTTTAGAAATCTCATTTTAGGAAGATCAATGAGGACTGATAGTTAATGAGGTTGATTTAACAGTATTGTCAATGAGATACTTGTTCATGCCTGCATAGACTTCATTCTGTTACACAGAGGAACAAACACAAACTCTTTTTGAAAATAGTTTTTAAAAAAGGAAACAAGCAATATTATCCATTAACAATCACAATTGGATGTGCTTCAGCATTTTTGAATAAACACAAGTTTTCCATCTTTGCATCAAATTAATTGTAAACGCAATGGTACTTTTTAATTTCTTCATGGTGATGACACAGCATGTGCTCCAGCACAGCAATGGCTACTGTGTCAAAGAAGTTCAAGCTGCGGTCCTGTGCTATAATCCAGCTCAGAAAAAATGAGAAATAGCCTGTTATATTTACTACCATGAGACTAGGCAGTAGAAGAGGAAGAATACTCTCCATGGAACAGATCATGATTGTGAGTCAGATTTTACCCTGTGTGTATTCCTCCAAGAGGAAGCAAGATATGCTGCAAAAGATCTAGCTTAACCTTTGAAGAAATACTTTTTTTTCCTTTTAAGAATTCTGGGATTAATTACATAGGTTTGTATAGTGATAATAATTATATATACTACAGACATTTAGCAAAATCAAAAATCATCTTGAGTGAATGTCCTGGTTCGACTCAGGACAGGGCTAATTTTTTGCAGTAGCTGGGAGAGGCATGACCAGAGCCTGGAGATTGTTCTACAGCACCTCACATCCCTGCTAGGAACAGACAAAAGGGACTCTCTTTAAGAAGGAGCTCCTTCTACTCACATAAATGTGGTAGGTGGAGCTGTCCTCTATTATTATTGTTGGGAGCTTCTTTTTCTTGTACCTTTTGTTATTACTATTGTTGCTCTTACTGCTCATCTTCTTATCTCATTGCTGTTTCCATTAAATTGTTCTTATATCAGCCTGGGATCTTTTCCTTTTGTGCCTCCATTTGGAAGGGGGAAGTGAAGTGACATGTAATTTTAGCTGGGGTACTAAACTGGGGAATACCATTCCAAAGCACAACAGTGAGTTTACTGAATCTGTATGATGGCAGTGGCAGGGTCCAGGAGCAAGTGGCCAAGGGGAGAAATGGCTCTTTTTTAACCCATACAGACTCCTTCTCTGCCTACCCCTGGCTCGTTCTGTCTCATTCCTTCTGGCCATCAGATGAATCTGCAGCATTTTCTTCAACTGCTGTGTGGCAATAAGTCTCCCAGCAGCTGTGGAGCTTTGTCCCCAAGATGTCTATTGTTATGGCATCTGACACTCTAGCTTGCAGCCATAAGGGAAAAGTGAGTTGTAGTCAGGATATTTGTTTGGTTTCTACAGAATTGCTCTTTTCTCCTTATCTGAATCACTACCTTGTGTTCAAGTAGTTCCTCTTCTCTTCTCCCTGATTATGTTTGTTTTATTGTTTAGTCTTGAGGTTGTTGGGATCGTTTAGCCTGGAGAGGAGACTCAGGGTTACCTTATCACTTTCTATGCCTACCTGAAAGAAGGCTGTAACACGGTGTGTGTCAGTCTCTTCTCCAGGAGATAAGTGATAGCATGAGAAAAAACTGCTTCAAGTTGGGCCAAGGGAGCTTAGATTGGGTATTAGGAAAAATTTCTTCACCAAAAGGAAGTTATCAAACATTGGAACAGATTGTCCAAGGAAGTGGTGGAGTCATCATCCCCTGGAGCTATTTAAATGATGTGTAGGGACAAGTTTTAGGGGTGAACATGGCAGTCCTGAGTTAACGTTTGAACTTGCTCTTAAAGGCTCTTTCCAACCCAAAGGATTCTGTGGTAGTCCACAGTTTTAGAAGTTTAGGCACTACACAATAATGTCAGTACTAATCCAATCTTTTTTTCCAGCAGCCATGCTTCTCCCAAGTCCAAACTTGCAAATACATGATGCCAGCAGTCCACGTGTTATTATTCTGATTTATGTTTGGAGGTGTTCTTTTTGTAAACACATTTTGTCATCTGTTGATTGCAGCTAAAATAAGTGTCTGTTTCCCTCTGCACACTTTCTGTTTCGTGTAGAAATGTCTTTGGCTGTGGTACAGCCTGGTAGGCACCATGTCCTTCATAGTGTATAATTGGATTGAAAGTAAACTTGTGTTTGCACAGTGTGTTGCTCTGTAAGTCAGCCCTGATTTTTAGTGTCACCTCAAAAATCAGGAGGTGGCTCAAAAATCAGGAGGAAACATCTTGTAGGCAGATCAGAAAAGCAGATTTGGCATTAAGAGACAATGAAGGCTATCTTTCTGTTGAATGCGTTTAAAGGTAATAAAAATGAAGTGATGAGAGTGCTCATCTTTTTAAAAAGACAGAAGGCAAATTTTTTTAAGTTTAGGCAAGTATCACCAAAAGTTGACTTTGCAGATTTAAATAAATCATTCATTCTGTCAAAAGGAGAATAAACAAAATAATCAATAACATCACACAAAAATCTACAGAACTGTCATCTTCTTCTGTCAATTGTTTTACATTTTTCTTATTTATATGACTATATTGATTTTTTAGGTATGGAGGGTAGTGAAGCAGATAGAAGGTAATTAAAAGCATAAATCTCAGGAACTTGTGAAGGTAATTTTCTGTTTTGTAGACAGAACTGACAAAATGATGAAAGTTGTTAGCTCCAACATGACAGAAATACCGCATGATTATAGGGTACAGGATTATAACATGATGGAAGTTCTGTTCAAATAACAGCTATTTAATGGAGCTTTTAACGAAGTTTGGTAAGGTATTTAAAATATGAGTTGACTTCTTATGACATGGCTGATATTCACAGTTCCTTGGTTTTTCTATGTTCTTTTCAATAATAATCTACCTTACTATTTTGAGCAATTAGGTTTTAAAAATCCTTAAGGATGGAATTGAAAAACTAATGCATAGCTTTGATATAAAAAATGTATGAACGTGCCGGGTTTGCAGACTTCTTCAATTACATCTATTATTAATAAAAATGGGATGAAACTGTATTTTTCAACACTTGCTTAATTTATCATGTAATTTTTATTAGTTATGATTCTAGTCTAAATTCTTCATAATTTATATACTCAAATAAATGTGCATACTCTTACAGAATGGTTCTAACAGGAAAACTAAGTGATCAAACATTTTGTAGACATCTTACTATTAAGAGAGCATTCTAGTTTGGGATCTGCTTAAATAACATTATGTTATGAACATAAATAGCTCTGTGCTCCTATCTTGCATAGTTTCCTTCTCTACCAGGACCACTACCATTGTAATCAGCTTGATGTTTAAAAGTGGGCAGGAACACAGGTGTTGAGAGGTGTTCTTTCTACAATATAAGTTATGACTATATTTAGGACATGTTTATTCTTTTAATCTTGAATTTATGTGAAATTTTTTTGTGATATGCTGGAAAAAAAAATTGTCTTTATAACTACTCCACCATAACAGAATGGAAGTTTTCAGGATTATTATATATCTGATCAGTCTTTCAGTTGTTTCATTTTCCATGGTTGAACTGTTAGTGGCAGAGGCTTTTGTGGTATTTCCAACAAAATATTTTTCATTAGGTTACTAATTGTGTCAACACCAAATGAACACAGGATTTGAGATAGAATCATTGAGGATAGGAAAGACCTCTCAGATAATCAATTCCAGTCACCACCATGTTCACCACTAAAGCATATGTCCAAGTACCACAGCTTGAACTTGGTTTTTGAACTGTTTCAGGGATAGTGTCTCCACCACTTGACTGGGCAGCCTGTTAGAGTTAGAACTGATGTTGAGAATATTTCCCATCCAGGGTGGAATTCTTGCTTTAAGAAGGTGTAGTAGCAATTAAGAAGAAATAGGAGCTGTGAGCCACCACATTCCATTTAGTTATGGCCCTCACCTAATATTGCACAACTCAAGGCATGAACCTGCATTTCACACATGGGTGCTTCAGAGTCTCTATTTCTGCATTTCTCCTTCTTTCTGTCCAAGCAGATCTACATATATTTAATTATGTATGTTAATTGCCAGACTGGATGATGTGGTAGCAAATTTAAGCATTCAGCTAAAGAGTCGATGGTATAATTGTCTTATTTCCATAAAGACCAAATAAAGGGCTGATCTTGAATAAACCTGTAAAAAATCTTGATCTCACACACATGTGCACTGAACCTTTAGACTTACTCAAGCCTTTCATCAGATTAATGTTTCTTTGTGTAGCAATGAAATCAGTTAATTAGTCATTCACATCGCAAATAGATTCTAAAACTCAGTCACTTGTGAACTGTCAAAATGAATCATGTGGATTTCAAATACACTGTCAGTCATTGCTCCTGATGGGGAATGTTCTGTTATCTGCTGTACTACAGCCTTGCCTGTAGATCAGAGTTGTGTTAAAGGTAACACTGCTGTCAGTGAATCCAAATGATCTACCTATTTCCTGCTTATCTTTATATATATATCTTTTATATATCTTTATATCATATATCTTTAGTTATATGCAGATTTATAAACATTTTTAACTTTCTACAAAGTAAAGCTACTGAGGTTGTTTTAAGCACTACAATATGCTAGTGTTGTTCACATTTATTTTCAAAAGCATGTTTACATGTAGGAGATAATTTAAATAGTTGATGTTTCATTAAATGCAGTCTAGTATATAAGGCTATTGTATGTGCATTGTAAGTAGTTGTACAGTTTAACATCTTTCTTGGATATCAAACTTAATAAATTGTAGTTGAAAGTAGCAATTAAATGCAGATTATAAGTAAAATATAGAATTTGGTTCACTTTTAAGAGCAGAAAAAGCTATCCTTTTTTACAGCTGAGTCATTAATCCTTATAACATAGAGACATTCTTAAAAATTAAAACATTCATAAGGATTGAATGGTTGGGGGTTTTTAGTTGGTGCCAAAAGACTGTGGATAGAACTATGATGTATAAATTTTAAGACGTATAAATTATAAAAATTATGGGGAAAAATTACATAATTATTTGTCTGCCAATTGTATTCTTAATTCTTTACAACTTCATTTAAAATTTAAAATTAAGCCATGGTCTTACAAATATGCAGACATATATTTTTAGTGTCATAAATTATGCATCCCATTGATCAAAAAACAATGCCAAATGCATAAACACTTTTTTGGAACTTGGCCTGTCAGTAAAAAGGTAATTTTTACATTCTGTTTCATAACGTCACATTTATGGCAGCTTAAAGCTTTTCTTGTTCATTAAACCTTACTAGCCAGTACTTGGTGACCTTCTGTGTTGTGTAATAAATAGTCAGGTTCTTTTTTAAAATGTTACAATGTATATATATCAAGCTAGTAGAACACAGTCAGTTTTAGATTCAATTCAAAATTAAACTTTCCTTTCAGTTGAGTTCTTTTATAGAAATATTTTCTTATTCCACTCTCTAAAAGTGTTCTCCTAACCTATTATGCATTTAATTTAAAAATTGTAATAATGATAATTCAATGGTGAGGTTGAATACCGACTATGTAAGCAATATATGTAACTTAATATTTTTGAAATGAAAAATAAATATTTAAATAATATTGAATTGTGGAACAGACAAATTATTGTACTGTAGAATGAATTAATCCCTACAGTAAATGCAGGTGTATACACTGGAATAAAGTATTTTGCAATTAAAATCATTATAGTACATGAGTATAGAAAGATATTTTGAGGTAACACATTTTAATTTTGATTTTTCCTGATTTTTTTATATTTTCTTAAATATTGTTTTGCTGACACAGAATTTGCATGAATTAGTTGTACTTAATGATGATCAAAAAGTACCTTCAGTTTAAATTTAAAATATTGTATCCCAAAGATACTTACTCTGAAGTTGGCTTTGTATTTTAGTGGGGGTTTATATTAAAGCTGGTAAAGTATCTTTCTTTTATGCACATGACTTTTGAACTCTCTGTGTACATAGCTTCCTCTGGATTACCAGAACAAATGAAAATAAATTTTCAGCATCCTGTCTTTACTAGAAATGAAAATTGCATATGTCATGTCTTATTTCAAAGATAAGTCTAGTATTTCAATGTTATAGTCTACAAAGCTCATAACCTCTGTTCTTCTGCTGTATTTGTGTCATAAGCAAGTTTTAAGTGAGACTTGGAACAAATATGTTTGCCTTTAATATGATGCTCTTGCAAATATTTTATAAAATTAGAGTTATTAATGATCAGGAAATTAATAATCACAATAATTGGTATCAGTAATGACCAGAACTTGAGTTCCAATTTCAGATTGCCTCCACTGCCCATTTTACTTTTGCTTACTATGACTCCACAAAACTTCGGAGGTTTACATAACATGGTGATACAGCATTTCAGTTACCAAAAGACAGCTGAATCAAATGATTTATCCCACAGTGCATAAAAAGCCAACTCTGAACTTCAAGTGTATCTGAAAGGACTAGAAAATAGTGCTTATGTGGTTAGGAAAAATTGCTTCAATACTTTCAGGAATGCTTCTCTAACTTTATGCTTGGAAATGGTATCTGTGTCTCTATTGGCAGAATGGAGATGAGTTGAAAAAGCCTAAAAACCAAAGCTTTGACAATATCCAGCCCTGGAACTGAAACTTGACAAAGTCAATGTAGAAACACATAGTATGTACTTAACTGACAAAGTGCGACACTGAAACAAGTTTTTAAAGGTAGATTTTTGCACCCTGTAACTACTTTAAAATCCAACCTGGTGAATGTCCCCTGCTCCCAAAGGAATATGGTCTAGTTTGAACAGAATTGAAGAAGCATGGCATTTCCAAACCCCTGCTTAGATTGTTCATAGCAATACTTCTTGGCCTTGTAACGTACAACTATAAATTTGATAGATTACGATGATTAGGTAGCTTAAAAATGAGTCCATTCACCATGTTTCCATGAAACTTAGCTTGTTGTTATGGAAATCTTAATTTTAATTCTGCCTGGGCTTGTTTGTTCTCAACAGGTCTCATGTACACTATATGAGGATTGAATGAAGGGAATCAAAGACTGTAGTAGGTTATTACTGATATTGCAGGCATTATTATTGCAAATATCAGCAGAAAGGCTTATTATCAAGGAATTGACTTACTAAGTCTTTCTCTTGAGTGCATTTATGTCTCTTATGTCCTAGCTTTGGCCTCAGGCAGCATATGATCCTATCAACAGCACACATATGCGCAGAGCATAGAGTTCAAATATTTAAAGGGACATCATCAACTTGAGGATGCTTGAGTGGACAATCTTGTACTTGCTATTACTAAAAGTTAAAAGTATTGGAATGGAAAGGGTATGTATTCACCCCAATTTCTAGCTCCACTTTTTATACACTGCAACATGTGGATAGTTTATTGAATGTTGTTGATGGAAAACACCCCTTCTGGTGCATCGTATCACAACTGCAAAGCTTAAGAGAAATGGATAAAACCCAGCAAAGGTGGAGAGAGACAGGGTGGGACTCCTGTGCTCATGAGACACATTGGCATAGCAGGGCACAAACAGGACTGTGCTCCTCTGCCCTCATTCAGAACCGGGGAGATCCAACCCAGAAGTTGACAAGTGTCCCTTTAAGTAGTGCACGTAGTACTAGTGGTATAGCTGGTTAGTCGTTTCTTTATAATCCTTAAATCGTGTTTGTATGCGTGTTAATATTTCAAACGTTTTAAAATCAATGAATATTTTAATATCACTTGATGAGTAAACTTTTCACTGTTTTTATAGTATTTTTTTAAAATATCCAATTTCCAGAAGAATTCAAAATAAAACTAATCTAGCAGCCTTTCTTACTGAATGCTTGCTTACTAAAATCTCCTATGAAAGGAAAGATGCACCCGCAGCAACAGACACTGTCTTTCTGAGGTGGAAAGCACTGGGTTTTATGGGCTGTATAATCACTTAAGAAGTTCTGGTGTGTAAGAACTTCACGCTTCTGTTTTAGCAACAATTCCCCATCAGTTTAATGGTGCCAGTAACTTGTGTGAGGAATCCAACATGCTGTCTGCTCTCTTGCCTGCTCCAGCTGTTCCTACTCTTCACTTCTACTCTACCATATGATAAAGCTGTTATTACATGCTGTCCCAAGGTGACTGTATTGTAATGCCCATTTCTGCTGATCTTAAAACAATTTACCTCATTATGACAGCACTGTTTATGGAGTTCAAGCACCTTAGCTATTACAGTTGCTCTTTATAAAAAGCATGTGACTGGTTTCATGGCTGGCTTCATTTAACACAGCGAACTAAATGAAATAGCCGATCATCGATTGACGAGAGAGAGTGAGTGTGGTTTTGCATGAACACAGTGAAAGTTTACTTGCACTGATGTTTTTATATGCCAGGAGCCAAGATGTGCTTAGAAGCAGCATGCTTTCTCTGAGTGTTTTAATTTGAAGTAAACAACAATATTAACTTCTATGGTTAATATGTAACCTTCAATAGAGGCACCTAGTGGTATGCCTGAAATAATGATTTAAAATTGTGTTCAGAAATATTAATAATGTAAAACTGTTGCTGAATAGCATAATGTAATTAAAACAGACTGGTTTGGATAGGACTTCTTTCTTGCCCATTATTTGGTAAATTAATGTATTAAGAAGTCAAGAAAGCCATTTAAATTCATTAGCTGAAATTTCTAATCTTTGGAGTTTGTATTAAGTATGTACTTCCTAAGTTTTGTTTCTAACAAAGTGGCCTGATTTGTCAAGGCATCTGATTATATAGAGTCAGGAATAATGAAGGAAACACAATATTACAGAAAAAAATGTGCAGATGTTTACGTGTCTATCTTTAGCTGTGCAACTTTAAAAACTCTTACCTAGTTTCTGAAGATAGTTTTAAGGCAGAGGTGAATTAAACATCTCGGTTCATATTTCTACTGTTCTGTTTGGACAGATTAAGACAAAATAAATAATAATAATTTTTAAAAGCTCCTCTTCTCCCTGTCCTTCAGGTTCCAATTTTCTTAGTTTTTAAAAAATAATACTCAAGACAATTTACAAAGCAATCAAGACTGACAAATATTTAGTTTTTTATCTTGTACCTGGGTCTACTGAAGTTTACAGGTATGGTGTTTCCTCATTTTAACCCTTCTTTTTTTATCTAATAGTGAAGTAATATTTTTTCAATTTTCAGTTGTCTCAGTTGCTGTTAGTGTGAAGGTGAAAGTGTTTTATGACAACTGTACTAGATGGAACAGAAGGAAAAATTGATTATTTAATCATGTTTCAGTATAGTATATCTTTCTAACTGCAAGCAGTAAAGACTAGGGAACACCACATGAAAACTGAGTATCTTCTTTTTGAATTGCATATGTTTACATTGTATCATCCTTTAAATCTTTAAGCACCATAAAAGTAAAGAATTACCTTAGGAGTGACAGAGCTTTATGTATTTTCTAAGTTACTGAAAACATGCAATATTCATTAAAATCCTGTCATTTGAATATATAAGAACTTGCATCCACGAATACAGCTAGTATAGAGCTATTAAAATTTTTTAGGTGGAGTTATATGGTGCCTACTATTGAAAGTGTCACTTTTCTGCCTTGTCATCCATTGTATAATATACAAGTGCAAAAAAAAGTGAGCCTGATTTGTTCTCCTTTGTAGAGCCAGGCCGAGGCCCACTACAAAGGAAGTAAACATGCCAAGAAGGTCAAAGCTCTAGAGGCAACGAAAAACAAACCCAAAGCTGGTTCTTCCAAGGACAGCGCAAAGGTTAACACGGGCTGCTCCACCACGCCAGTCACAGCCAACATCTCTGACAAATCAGGTCAATGAAAACTTTTTGTTCTATACATCCTTTACTTTCTCCTTCTTTTGTGTTTGTATGAGAGAATTTGGTTACATGATAGTGATCCATAACTTGTCTTTTCTAAACTCTTTACTATGCTTTCTTGTACAGAATTGATTTGTTTTGATACTCTCAAATTGCTTTTTCACTTCTGGGAAACAACTGGTGCACCTGAATGCTAAAGTGTATATTTTTTTTAAACCTATGAAATTTACTATTAAAAAGTATGGATGTTCTTATGGCAATAGTGGATGGATGTAGGTGAAGGGTGAATTCTGAGGTTATATATTTAGCTGAAGCACAAGAAACCTTTGTAAGAAATCTTTCCTTTCTGAATAAGACCATGTTGCTCTAATAGGAAAACTACAGAAATGTGAAGCCTTGTGGCCTGGGTATTTCCTGACATTCATAGCTCATTAGTACTTCGACATCCCTTTTTATTTTTTTTTTTAATACTCTCCGGATGAGTAGTCTGTGGAAGATCAGCAACACTAATAGCAGTGGAATTGCTTGAGTTTCTACTGTGTCAGTGTTGTATTACTGAATGGAACAGGAGACTCACATGAACTCGCTGACAGTGATATTCAGGAGAAGGCCCCTGCTGCACATCACCCAACTGGCAGTCCAGTCGACTACTGCTGATAAATTTCCTTTTGCCTAGGGAGCTATTTATTATCCTCTTCACCAGAGCTGATCTTGACTCAGGTGCCATAAGGTGAATAACAGTTTTTTGACATGTCATTAAAAATAACAAAAAAAAGAAAATCCCCCACAAAAAAAAGTATCAGTGACTATTTGTCATCCTGCTGTTTTTACAGCAGCTTCAGAATTATCTGTGGATCCTTAACAATGACAGTGGTTGCCAAATCTTGGGTTGATTTACTTAGCAAATCACATTTTAGTTTTGAGAGAGATGAGCTATGTCCAAGTAGTATCTTCAGGTAAGAAAGACATGCTTCTATGAAACAGTAGCAATTCTCCATTGATCTAAATATGTGGTGGACTATTGAACAGAAAGAGTTTTAAAATATTTAATAAATATTTTACTCTCTGAAATATCTAAAATAGCTTTGTTTAAGATAGCTTACTGCTCCAGATGTACATGGTGAGAACTCAGACAACTGCTGAAGTAAAATATCAGTTAAGACTTTAGAGGATTGAACATGTTAAGAATTCATCTGTGGTAACGTAATTTTATAATGCCCTCCCTCTTCAATGCCAAATGTTGAGGTCCAGCTAGCAGAAGTTTCGTCATCTTTTTCAAACTCCATCTTTCTCTTCCAGAAACCATCTGGAGCTGTTTCGTGTTTCCTTTGCCAGACTGTGAGGTCTGAATTGAATTAATTCTTTTCTTTCCTCTGCAATGTATCTAAAATCTACATTCAGTTTTTGATAAAACAAGACAACCAGTCAAAAGGGAAACCTGCTCTTGATATTTTTTTTTTAATTACCCTGTTTTGACACTGTGTTGTCATGCAATTAATTGCTCTGTACAAATTAGACAGATTACAATCTGTGCTGGATTACACCACCGCAACTGTTTCTAGACTAAAAATAAATCCCAGTGGCAATTTAGTTAAACCCTTTCTTCCTATCAGGAGAACTGTGGGATTCTCTGTGGAGAGCAGGCTCCTCAGAGCCTCTTACTGCTGTACAAGAGACTGAGGATGGGATGTTTGGGAGGAAAAAACCTGAACTTGGAGCAAATATTCTATATTTGTAAGGAAAGCTGGTCACAGAGATGGGGTAGAACTTGAAGACTGGGGGCTTTACCAGACTTGGAACAAACCATAGTTACATTCAGCTACAGTTTCCCTTACAGATACTATTGCCCATCTATTCTTTGATATGTGTTTATCCCATTAACATAATGCTTGTTGCAACTAAAGCAGTCACTAAGTTTCCATGGAGTGGAAGTGGGGAGTGTTTGGGGCTTTTTTGGGGGGGTTGGGGTTTTTTTGTTTGTTTGCTTTGATTTAGATTTGGTTTTGGGGTATTTTTTGGTTAGTTGTTTTTTTTTGCTTTGGAGCAAAAAATTAACTTATATCATTTTTTTCTGAATCTTTTAACACAGTTTTCATTCTCTGAGAAATGCACTAGTACGAGATATTAACTTTTCAGGAATATTTTAATTTTCCTTAGAATATCTCTAATGCTAAAAATTTCTGTTCATGTGTGTATTTGTATTCTTTTTTTTCCCTGGTTTCCAGAGGAAATGAGACTTATGGTCCTATCATCTGTTTCTGTCTTTGCTATTTTCTGGCTGTGTCTTCACAATTTTTGTATTTTCTGTATTGTCTGGTGTGCAAAAACAACAACAAAAAAAAGAGATATAGTGATTTTAATCCTATAAATCCTATAAATCCTATGAATAAGTCCTATAAATCCTATAAGTTTGATGAAAATTGGCACCTAGGTAGAAGAGAAGTCCTGACTTATAAACTATCCTGAAAGATGATGCCAGGTGAGCTCTGTTTTACTTGACCTGCTGACTGACCAGGGGCTCTGCCTTCAGGATGGGATAGTTGAAAGTATATGTGCGCTGTAGGTCTGAAAAAATTGCTTTAGAAGTACATAAATTAAATGAAATAAAGGATGAGAATTAAATTCCACCACTTGGGAAGCTGTTGTTGAGCCATTGTACTTTGGAGAGTTCCTGAGAAATGCTCATCAAGTAGTAAATAATTTGTGGTGTCCTTTTCTAGTGTATGGAAGAGTAGAAAGAGAAACTAAACAGAGAAGACAATAATAAGTTCTTGCAATCTTTTTTTATCTGCTGTACATCCATGGATATAAGTGCAGAAAGGGTAGGAGCATTACAGTAAACTGATAATCTGCAATTATTCTCCTTCGTAGGTCTGCTAATAAAGGGGCTCAACAGGCATGAGTAGCACCCTTTCTGATGTGCTGTCATTTTGAATGAGATAATGATGAATGATTTGGAGCTCTCCAGACAGAACAGTTGTTAAATATTGAACTAAGATGTCAGGTTAGGTTTGCTACAGAGCCATGCATTCTTTGAGTCAGACATTGCATGAACTCCAAAACACTTACTTGTCAGAAGTCACAACTACAGTACTAAAGGAAAAATAACTTCACTGTTAGCTCAGCTGGTGATGAATCTATCAAAGGCAAAACACAAATTCATCCAGTCCTTATTTTTCAAAATATATGATGCAGTGGTCTCTCTACAGCTCTTTCCTTCAGCTTGAGAAATGTGGCTGCTGGTAGAGCTACAAAAGTTAAATTAATCTTTAAGGTTTTCTGGAATATTTCCAGAAGGATGTGGGCTCCTGTAGACAAAAGTGGCCTCAGCCAAATGGAAAGGCATGACTGTGATCTGAGCATGACAATGCCCACATTGTCAGAGAGAGTTCTTCCTTGCTGTTGCTAATACTGCAGTGTGACTTGGAAATGGCATTTGTAGATTGATCATCAGCAAACATCTAATGATAAAGCCACAGTGCAGGAATGGTGCAGGTGGCTGCAGCCTAAATGGGTATCAATGGGTCTAACAGAACAGGTTTATACTCTAACTTTGTTAGGCTACGATGTGATCTCGTTGTCTGAGCTCACAACTCCTTCCTGTTCAGGAAATACTGATTTATTGGTACTTGTAAATACCACCAACCTACCCCATTCACTCTATAGACAGGAAAAAATAGCCACAGGTTATGTTACAGGTGTGTGACAAAGTTGTTGCTCTCCTGCTATAGCTGAGCCATCTCTGCTTTTCCTGATAGGTATTTGCAGAGTGGAGGTGGCCGTAGGAGGTGTATCCATAACCTGTCTCCCAAACAGTTCTTCAAACCACACAGGAAAATCCAGTAATGGCTATATAACAGTTTTATATGCTAGAAAACCACTGCTGTGACCCTGCAAGCTTTTTCATAGCTGCTTTGAGATGTGGTTACAGAACAGCTGTGTTAACAGCACTGAGAGCTGCTCTTACTGTGGTGGGTTGATCTGGCTGCTTGCCAGGTGCCCACCAAAGCCACTCTACCACTCCCACCCTCAGCTGGGCAGGGGAGAGAAAATATAGCAAAAAGCTCATGAGTCAAGTTCTGTCAAGCATAAGGGAAGCTTCTGAGAGCTTCTCAGAAGCCACTTCTTTAGCCCTCCCACCACCAAAGCTTAGCCATGCAAACTCAGTATAGTGGCGAAGATTCCCTTCCCTCCCAGAGGAAGCCCCGGGGTTTTCAAGATGGCTACACAGCAGGATATGTATATGTATGGCCTTGCTTTAGGAAAGGGCAAGGGTAATAACCAGTTCACAGCATAGTTTAGAAGATTTGAAGTGTGGTTTAAATATAGCTGTAAGAATGCAATAGAAGATGGTGACTGTGACCCCAGGTCAGCATAGTCTAGATGCTTACTGTGATGAATCCTTCAGGAATGCATATGATAATGACTGGATTGAAATGTCTCTGTTTACTTATCAAGCAAAGAGGAATTCTTTGATCCTACTTCTAAATCAAAATAAATAGTTCAAAATGAAGCATAGAAATGATGTGGTATCAACTTCTTTGCATTTTGCTTTGATATGAAAATTGGAAAGTAAATGTAACTGTTTTAAACTACTCAAGAGTCAAAATCATATTTCAGATTATAAAAGATAATCTTCTTTGGCCTTTGATCATTCACTGTATGCTCTGTTGGCCTCATGCCTGCTTGTGAAATGATAGGTATGGGCCTTTCAGGTTCAGCCTTCATTGCAGTAAGAGAAGACTGATACTTGGGAATAAGTAGGTAGAGATAAACCCTTTGCATGCTCTATGAAACCCCGCTTTGTTCAGCTGTTACAGGAACAGAGAACATTACACACCTAACTAGGCCAAATGTTAGAACCTGTTTCAAATCCTGCCTCTTTGTACTACAGCTTTGCTCTGGGGTACTGCCTCAGGACAGCTCAACAGGCAGTGCACAGGGTCATAGTGATGACATTCCAGCATATGAGCAGTCCTGAGCTGATCTGCTGTGTATGGCAAGAACAGCAGGAAAGGGCTTTGACTGCAAATTTTTATGCCAGTTTCTTGATCCTAAGTGGGTCCTGTAGGAGTTATTCCAATCATTACAGCTGCATAATTCAAAATAGCTGTAGGTTATTCTGAGGAACAGTGTCATGCTGGAGTGTGGAACAGTGTCTGACACTGAGTGAACTAGATCATATTTGGAAAATAACCTGGACTTGTTGATGGACCTAAGTGACTTAATGTCGTGTAGACATATGGTAATTGGTTGTCCCCTTAGACAAGATTGGAGTCTCCAAGCTTTCTCAGAAAAGTTGACCTTGTGATCTTGTTTGAGGGTTTTAGTTCATCAAGGTCTATCTGTGGATGCTTTCAAAACAAAACTGACTGTTTTTTCTTTTTATTACTAAGACATGTTGAATCACATTTACTCAGGAAGTGTATGATGCATTGGATTTCTCCAGTGTGCCCATTGCCAGTGCTCTGTATTCATCAACTACCAATGAGGTGAAATGTCCCATTGGAGGCTCAGTTTGCATTTCACAACTCCATCATCAGGACACTCCCTTATTCATCTTGCTCTCATTGCTTATTTTTCCTGCCAGTGCTTAAATTCTAAACTTTTACATGTGCAACTCTTGGACTAATGCAAAAAAAATGATACCAGATCTCTTGGCAAAATCCCTTTTCACCTTAACATTTGTTTCCATTTACCACCTTGTTTTCCACACATTTTAGAGGAATGGCTTGTTTACATAGCTCAAAAAAACTGTTTCTCATATGATCCTTCAGAAGTAGCCTGGAGCCAGAGACATACAACCTCCCCAGCAACCATTATAAGGATCTCAAAGCTACAGTGTTTCTAATTATTCTTCAATCCTATAATTTTGTGTAATGTACCGAAGTCCTCTAGACATCAAAATGGGTTGTGACAGAGTTGACTTTTGAGGATGGGGCAGGGTTAAGGAGAGGCTCTAAGAGAGGAACAAGACAAAGGTGTGTTTGGCTTGGTGTCCCCCAGAGTGCCACTGTGCTCTCTTCAGAGGTTCTGCCTTATGCCCTTCAAAGAGGCTTATGCTTCTGTCTGGCCCCCTTCAAAAGCTACTGATGAGCCTCATCAGTTCTTCACATTTATGCTGACATAAAGAATTCTGCTGAAGCTATACTCTATAAAATAACCATGCATCTGTGTTTATGTGGATTCAGATAGTGCCTGCTAAGCACAGGCATATTTCTGTTAGATAAAGGTATTAGTTTACAGTCAACTAAGTAGTAAATTCAAATCTGATTCAGCCACCAAGGAGAGTCATTTCAAGGGCATTTTTCCATTACATCCTCTGAGGAGGGTAAGCTTTCTTTCTTTTTGATTCAGTGTTTCACAGACATATGAAGATCCTTCTATATTGCCATCTGTTGAAACTGTACCCCAAAACAGAGGTAATGGCACAGTATAGAATTTTCAGCTTGACCACAGTGCTTTTACAATTGACAATGTAAAATATGATTAATAAATGCTCATATATTCATCACAATCACACTGTTGCAAGTACCGTATGTGTACTTACATCCATGGCACATGCAATGCCTGTATTTTATTTAATAGTAAATAGCTCCTGGGCATTTTCTGGCAAGTAATTTCAGTAGCTCTTTCAGGAAGTTGCTGTTTGGTTCATGCTCTTAGGATGGAAGGTGAGCCAAAAGAAAAGTTAACAAGTTAAATTCTGTTAACAGGAAATCATTGTAATAGGTTGGGATCTTTAAATACTTTCTTCCCTGCCAGCCTTACTGTTCATACTTTTCAAAAGTGGATATTCAAACTTCATCTTTCTGTATGTATCTAAATCTGAATGGAAAACCAAGTCATACTGTGCATTTTGCTGTTGATAAACTCCTGGGAGCTCCCGGAAATCTTTGGTCTGTCTATAATAATGTAGCACGTTTCAAATTCTGCACCTCTACCAAAAACTAATTATAGGTGCCATTAAATGAAAAACAATCTCTGCAGCTGACACATGTACACTGATGAGCTGTTGCAATTCTTGTTCAAACTGGAAAAGGCCAAACTTTTCTCTCTCCAGTTATTATAGCAATCAGAAATATGTGAAACCAGGATTTTCTTTTGAAGAAATGATAAGGTTTTGCTTTTCCTGCAGTAAAATAAGCATATGCCTTGGATCAAAAATATATTGCAAGATGAAATAAGACTCTTTTGGATGTTCTGCTCTGTGCCTGAGCACTCATGTTCTGTATCATTCAAATTTTTTACCTCTAATATTTCTACTTGCTCAAGTTCTAGCAAAATGAATGTCAAAGCATTTTTTACCTGCATTCCTAAAATGGTACAAAGATTTACTTTCTTTGAGAATTAGAGTGAAGAGAGAAGCATTTGGCCCAGCAAAATTGACTCTACTAGTGGTGTTGGACAATGGCAGCAGGGCAAAGGATGCTATCAGCTACTGGGAATTTTTTTAGCTAGATGTATGTGGTCATTTAAAGAATCCTTTCATATACATTGCATCTTCCAGTACCTCTTTTATACTGTGAAATCAGACATCTTTTTTTCTTGTTTGTTCCAATAATGATTGAATATAGAATTGCCTATTGAATATCCCAAGAGGATTTTTTTTTTTTTAAAAAGGATGATGGTGATAATGGAAAAATAGTAAGGTAAGTATGAAATAACAAAATAACTTGCTAAAAAGACACCTGCTGGTTCTGTTGGGTTCTTTAACAACCCTGGGAGAAATAATTTCAATTTTATTTAATACTTCCACAACAATTTTTGAAGCAACATATCCCTAAGGAAATAAGGCAGTTCTTCTGATACCAGATATGTACTTTTCACATAAGATTCTGGTGATTATTCATACAATAGGTAGTTGAATAAAGTTTTCCCTCTGTTCAGTTGTGCAAAATTAAAAGCTCTGTTGAAGCTGCACAATTTAAGTTTTTGCCTTTTCTCTGAGCCCTCAAATGAATTTAGTATCCAAATATAAAAGAATGGGTCAGGACCAATGTTGCTTCAGCAGTGAAGGAGGAAATATATTCCATTTCCTATAGTAGAAACATTATTTATACAAACATTAGGCTACTCATTATTTCCTTATTACTTGTTTTCAAGGAGAGTGAAAATATTTTAGTGTTGGTTAGGCAAGTTATATCTGAAATGCAATTTCTTTGTCAAACCTTGAGGGCATGACTGAATACTCACAGTGCTCAGGCAAACCTGCAACAGAAGTGGGTGAGAATGCACAATTATAGATGTCATTTAACTGAAATGAAGACAAGTGTTTTGTAGCTGACTTTAACTGCAGTTCTGCCTGGGCAAGTACCGAGTGAGGAGTTCAGACACAGGCCCACGAGAATTTACTTGCAGAGTGTGTCAGTTCTCCTTGATTCTTTTATTTAGACCCCCATAAATTTCATATTAAGTTCCAAAACGCTTCAGCGTCTGAGCATAGGGTTTTAAGATTTTTGTTTTGTACAAGCAGCAAGTGAAATATGTTTCTAGTAATATATTTCAGATTCATAAATGGTGGAGCCAATGTTATTTTTACAGCTGAGTTGATGAACTGAGACTAAGCAAAAGTGAAGGATCTCTGGGCAAAATACTGTATGTTTGTTATAATCTTTGAAAGTTATTTTTCTAAACATTCCTACATTATTAAAAAGTTTAAAAGACAGTGCAATACTATAGAAAGTTTGCATTCCAGGATGTCATAAATAGATGTGGCAGAATTTGGAATGGGAATATAAAATATTTTCAAAATAATAGATGTCTGGTGTCAGAAAAAGATAAGTTTATTGCTCACAAAAACCATTTGCTTTCACTCAGAGGAGAGCCATATTTTGTAATATCAAGTCTTATACTGTATTTCAAGCTCTGTTCACACTGTATTAAAATTTTCCAACTCACAAATTTTCCTATTCCAGCCCAAACAGACTGGCATAGCTCAGAAAAGATGAAAGTAAATATGCCTGGCTATAAAGAAAAAAGACCCAGGAAGACTGAGCTTTTGGATTATCTCACTTTATGGATACTTTTAAAGTTAACATTCACACTTCCTAGCTGTGTTTAGCTGTGTTTTAGATCCACCTAGTTTTCAGTAGCCAGCACTGTAGTGCCACTGATATTGCTGAGTTTTATGAACAAATTTCTAGCAATAGTTTTCCCAACCTGTCAACATATGTCACTGAGAAATTAGATACTGGCATTGCACCCTGGGAAATTGCTCTGTATTGGTGTTTGTAGACAAGTTGATTTTCTCCAGAAGTAACATGCTGCATTTGCCACAGTTGCTTGTTCACCCTATTAGGTCTGAAAACTAGAGAAAGAGAAAGCTGGAAATTGTAATAATCTTTATTTTTCAAATTAGGAAAAGAGAAGTCTGATACAACATGCATTCCGTAAAATATCATTAAACATCAGCAGGTTACATGGAAACACAATCCAAACAGCCTTAAGTGAGTGTTCAAAGTTTGTTTTCTCCAGACCTACTACATACACTCCTGCATTTTGGCTACAAAATCAACTCTTCTTATTCCTCTAGCCTTTGCACTGAGAAATTGCATTGTGTTGAAATATTAAATAAGAGACTTTTGAAATGTGAATGCCCTTTGCTGATACGTAACAATTTTGCAGTTATTTTACTATAAGTTTTATATTTGTATGCCAAGGTATCTTTTCTGTTTTGTTCCCCCACTGGTGGGTGCATGCAGATTTTTCTTGATCTTGTCTTACAAAACAGACACCAGCCAGCCAACCTAAACCAATTCCCTAAGAATCTCCAAATGTGTAAGTAATTGATTAAAAATGATAGCACTACAGCAGGATCACCTCTGACAAACCAGTAATTGAAGCAGCAGGAACTTTCAGTTCAGCAAAGTGTACAAATGGGTACAGGAATACATTTTGCCGGGCAAGGTTTTACACTTGCAGAACTACATGTACTTCTGAATATTTTCTAATTCTTATCAGTCCATTTTCATAAAAATTAAACCCAAAAAAACCAAACTTTTTTTAACATTACTCCTTTATTCTGATCAGCAAAAATATTTTCATACTCTGAAGAAAATACAGGTTCCCTTGTAAGAACCTTTGGTATGCCAAATCAGAAATAAAATATCTAAGAAATTTTCGGCATCACTACTGTAACATAGCCATGTAAGCAATACCTCTGAAATGAAAAGATAGTTGGGTTCAGCCTGTTGAAGAGTAGTGATGCAGTTAATTAAATAATCATTCTAGCTACCAAGTTTACCTAATGCACAGCCATCCAGACGTTTCCTGATGTAGCTTCAGTATCTAGAGAAAATACATCGCAGCTTATTTGAGGGCACATTCATGTTTGAGAGGAAAAGCTTTATATTTACAGCTTCCACTTTTTTCTCATCTTTGTACAGAGACAAAATTTGCTCTAAATAAAAAATAATAATAATAATAAATAAATAATAAATGTGTCAAACAGATTTATTTCATTATATGAAACATAGTTCTTTTTCATACAGGCCTGAAGTACAAGAAAAAACATTTTACAAAAACTTAAAGTAACCAAAGGGTTAACAGATAGACTGTGCTGTCTGATTTGCATGTAGTTTGCAGTGGAATTTTTCTAGAACAGAGCCCTACGGGTTTTTCAGCCTCATTTCTCAGTAGACTGCACAACTGGTGAGAAAGCAGGTATTTTGTCTGACAGCCATTAGAGTCTCATTATTCAGCAAATGTGCAGAGAAAACAAAAAATATTTTAAAATACCTTATCCAAGTTTGCTAACTCCATCTTAATGAGCGTGAAGTAATAATCTAGTGCTCTTTGTTGTTTGTTTTCTTGGGGGATTTTATGAGTGGTGCTGAGATGCAGAGTACTTAAAAATCTGTAAAGGTTGTGCTCACTAGTAACTTAATTGGTGTCCTGCTATTGTTTTTATGGCATTTGTTACTCAAATGTTCATCTTTTTCATCATAAGAAGAAAAAATAATTGTGTGTTTTATTCCTCTATAGCACTGTGAACCAGAGGAAAATGCTTTCTGTGAAGAACATTGTTTTGAAACTTGTTTTTCTTACTGGCATTGTTGTCTGACTTTTTCTTCAGTAATTTTTCAGCTAATACACTGAAAGAGGCCCTTCTTTTCATCTTGGTAATTCAGTCACTGATGATCTCCTCCCTTCAAATCTTGTTTCAGGCCAAGGAGATGTACAGCAGCTCTTGTTTCCAGTATAATTGTTTGTGGTTGTTCTTGTTCTATCCCCAGGCCTGTGTTCCAGGGTAGATCCTTAGGTTTGGTTAGGCAGTCCTACAAATACAGTGTGACTAAATAAGTTTTCCCGCCTTGATTTTATTTTGTTGTAATTTCTTAACGTCTCCCTTAATTACATTCAGCCAGGCTTGTTTCTTCTTTGTGGTCTCTCTACTTCAATGGATTTTGTTTTAAATGCTGCAAATTTTGTTACAATATTTCTGTGCTACTCATTTTTCTCTGTCCAGATAAAAATGTCGTTTGCTTTCAAAGCTCTCCATACCTTTGTAATAGTTTCAAATGCTGTCTTGCATTGGCACACACAGCCATTGAAATCAGCTTCCAATAGAGCTTCCTGCTTTGCCTGGACTTGTTTGTGAAGAGTTCCCTGCAATCAGCTGCAAAACCTGCTTCTTTTATTCTCACCTTTAAAAATTTCTCTTTTGCTGTGATGGACAGAAAACACTTGTGAGAGGTTTGACTGCCACAATGGTGCCTGTGTCAGTGACTGATTGTGGTTTCATACCTGTCTGCAGTGGTCATCTCTGCTCTTAGACTGCTCATTTGGTCTGGGGAACAACTGTGTGCAGAAAGCTTAGAACAGAGAGGTAAACTGGTGGCTATTGAGTAACTATTCAAGTAAATCACCTATCTTCAGCATTGTCAGTGGACATATTTTGTAAAGTGTGGGGAAAAAAATTGTTATTAAATTTGTCACTTTTTAGATTTATTTCACACGTGCCAAGCATTTAACATGCCAAATTCATACTGAGGATTTTATTTTTCAACAGAAAAAATTTTACCTTGTGTTTATGGATGCTAATTCAGCTTCTCTGATGGGCTTTTCAGCAAAATTCCTTGAATTGTCTACTAATGTAATTAATGCAACTGATTTTACCTTTTCTACACCATTTTTTAGGGAAAGAATGTTTAATACTCTGACAATCTCATGGATTTCCTTTTCCCATTCTGTAATCATTGTATGCTTCAAAGGTTGTTTAATGAAGCCAAATATTCACAGGCATATGTGGAGATGTTGAAATTACAGGGAGAACCTGATAATCTATTTCACTCAGTACAGATTTACCAGTATGGGAGATATGTTTGCTTTCCCTCAAACTCTCTCTTAGTCTCCAAAATCAACACTTCAAACTAATTGCAGCTCCCTGTATCACAACTTAGATGAACTCAAGGATATCACAAGCCAATATTGGCGCCACATTTTCAGTATCCCAGAAATAAAGTATTAATATTTACTTTCAGAAATCGCTTTTGATTTTAGTTACCATAGGAAATGGTATAGTTAGAAATCAGTTGAAAATGTTCAGGATCACCAAGCAGACCTTGTTCTAAAAGGTTGTTTTGTAAGGCACCACCATAAACAAGGCTGATTGAACCAAAGGCTTTGCCCCTAACTGTGCATCAGTTGTGCTCACAGGTTGTATAACCATGATAACCATGCAGTGACTGAGTTACACAGTGTTTTCCTAACACAGCCAAAAAATGATGTGACTGGTTTAGGCTGGAAATTGCACTGGATATTGCGTGGCTCTTACCTTCATGTTTTTCAAGAAGGAAAGAAGCATAAGTTTTTACTATTTTCTTACCTTTACAATGGAGAATAACAACAATTTTAGTGCCCAAAGTAATTTTTCCATTATGCTCTCTTCTAGCTTGTCAATGTGCACTCTTGTGCAAGCAGGTAAAAGAAATATAAAACCAGATTTCTATACCTAGGATGGCACATGAGTGAATCTCACAAAAGAGCTTCAGTGCAGGGCTGTAGAGCAGCAGTGGCCTCTTTGAAGTGTCTGTGCTGCCCTTTTGCTGTAAATACTTTGTGTACAGCTGCTGTTCAGTGCCTGGAGCTGGGGGATGCAGTGAGAGACCTGGCACGAGGGAAGGTGTGAAGCTGGAGCTGGGCAGTGGGTGGTTGTAAGCATGGCACAGTCCCTTCCTAGTGGGGAGCCAGCTCCATCACGGTCAGCACTGGGCAGCTGTTCTCAGCCCCAGGATCCTCCCCTCTCTGAGTGCTCAGCCTTCAGCACAGGTTGTGTGCAAGAGTCCCAGTTCCTGGTGGAGAAGAGAAGCTGGCAAGTGCAAAGCTATACTTTTTATTACATGCAGAAACACACAAAATATCTGTTTTTGATAATTGAAACATTGTTCTGTTACTGTCACAGCAAGACCAGATTTGTTTATTATATACAGCAGAAAATTTATGTGACAGTTTTGTAAGGGTTACTAGGATTGTAGCAGAACTTCATATCTGAAAACTTTTAGCATATGTATTGGAAAGGGTTCCAGCAAGTGAATCACATATCATTTGTACCTTGGATATTTTCATTCTAACTGCTATTTGAACAAGCTGTTGTGGAACAGAACTTTATTGTAAAGATGTTATAAGTATGACCAGTGATAAAAACTGGGCAGATAGGCATGTTGAGGTATATAAGTAGCAATGAATATTTTTGATACTGAAAAACTTTATCAGATTTCTAGATCTATACATGAGTTTTGAATTCACATTGTATTTATTTTTATCAAGATGTAAATTCTGAATTAAGGATCTGAATATTAAGTTAATCTTTTTTTGGTTGAAAATAGCATGTATGATTTCATCATGAAGTCCAAAAAAACTTCTTTCTAATTTGTACCAAAGCATCACTCTGACTCAAAAAAACCATGCCTTTAATGGGTAGAACCTATAGTCTATGCCACAGCAACTGCAGTGAGAGCGGCATGACCTGCAAAGGTCAGTGAGTCCCTTCACTGTGAGCTGTGCAAGCGAGGCAGTAGAACCTGTAGGTTTGAACACCAGAGGTGATGCCCTGCAAGGTCCTGACTATGGTACTTGAATTGAGGCAGTACTGATCAGATTAATAAGTCTTGAATTTTAACATGATGCTGACACAAGTATGAGTCAAACAAGCAGAAATATGTGCAAACAAATTCAAAGCAGAATTAAAACAATATAATGGATGAGAAAAGCACTGATATTACCAAGCCCAAAGCAATACTTAATTAGCTTGCTTTAGTTATTTTCCCTGGGCTCTACTTCAAAATAAATTCAGGCTTCAGTAAGAACCTGAATCATCAATTTACTTTTCTGGAATTTAAGAGACATGAAATATTATTTTTCTGAAAAAAAAAAAAAAAAAAAAAAAATTGTTTTTCTGGACAAAGAACATAGGGAAACAGTGCAAATTAGGTTTTAAATTAACTTCTTGCACATGAGTTTTGGTGTGAGCCTTTCAACCTGACCCTGGTGCAGATTGAATCACAGCTACTGCCTTCAGGCAGCAGGCAGACACTGCCCTGGTCTCATGCTTCCAGCTGTGCTCTGCTAAGCTGTGCAGCAGAAGCTGGTGTGTCCATGGTCCAGACAGGATGGGCTCACTCCTGCACTCATTTGGGCTCTGTCTGGCTCTATTAGTCTCAACCCAGGTGGAGATCAGAGTAAATCTGATTTTAGTTATTTTACTGAATCTCAGTAATACCTTCAGAAATAGCAAGAGGACTGTAATCCTACAGCAGCATCTGACAATTCACATGTATTTTCTAAGGTGATGACAGTTTAGAAGTACGGATATGCATGCAGCCATCAACAGTTATATTCGTTGATTTCTGCATGCAAGTATTATTTGTTAGCTCTGTGCCATAAGTACAAATAAAAGAGTGGTCGTCTTTGTGCTTTGTATATACATGCAATTTCATTTCCTGTGCTTTGCACTGTTGAATAGTTGGCATTTCTGTCTCAAACATAAAACTGTAAGTAATGGTGTTTTGAATTCTGTGGATTGAAACAATAAGCTGTTATCAAAAGCCCATTTGGAGATGTGCAATTTTCTGATTTTAGAAGCCAGGAAAATGCAGTTCTGGCCCCACTGCAGTGACAAATACGCACTTAGCTCCATGTACTTTCTGTGGGAGTTAAACTGTATAATAACCTTACAATTATGATCTTTGAAGATGTTCCGCATTAAACATTTAGAATGGTGGAAGGAAACATTAATTCATAGAGGGGCGTATGTCTCTCCTTATACATCCCCATCGATGAAGAAGAGCTTATTTGTGTCAGGAAGCTTTCCAAATGATGGAATTATTATGTGAACTGAGGTTCTTTCCAAAAGCTGCGATACTGGCAGAATTGAGCCCAGCTGCATGCTGGTAACTTCTCTCTAGTTTTGTAGAAGTTTTCTTGTTATTATGTTACATGTTGTATACTCTAGAATTGTTGGAATATGAATAGTAAAAACACTGTAGATCTGGGAAGTACTATAGAAATCAATATACTACATCAGCAGTTGGCCAGTTAAGTGAGGAGAAGTGGGAAATGAAATCTATAATATTTTCAATCATCTGTTAAATTCAGTGTTGGATAACCATTACTTTGTGATGGTAATTGGTGGCTCATGTAAAATGAATCTTCTTCCATATCTTGGGATCCTTCTCCACAGACACTTGATGGCAAAACAGATAAAGTCTTCTCCCTCTTGTTGTGGTCAGTGAGATCAGTAGAGGCAGAGACTTTGGACAGGAGGAAAAGCACTGTGCTTGTTGCACAAGGGTGTTGATTTCTATCACCAGGAGCTGTTTCAAAAGCACCAAATTTTTATGCTTACATTAAGAAAATACATGGGCAACAACATAAAAAACCCCCAAAGCCAAACTAGAAGTGTAGTTGATATATGTTAACACACAGCTTGTAGTTCTGTAGGTGTATTTTTCCTTTAAGGCCTGAAATGCAAAATACTGTGGAACCTTCCTTTACTCCACTCTGGTTCACATATATCCTGGTGTTACACCTTTTGCAGTTTGGCATAATATTGCATAGAACAAAAAGCAACAACAACAATAACTCTATTCTACAGTAATGTAAATTTGCAAATGACAGCTGTTCAGTATGTTTCATGTGTAGATGTTAGCACCTCTGAAAATTTTCCATATTGAAAACTCTGTAATTTAGAATGTTAGAAAATGCTATTTATTGAAACTGTATTTTATGAAGACTCATAAGTCATATAAAGTATTCTAGATTTTTGCAGATGTGACTTATTACTGTGGAGACTTTTAAATTGAATAACCTATGAAGTACGATTTAACATCAGTTTCTTTTGTCATACTTTGTCAATCAAAATACCTTCAGAATCTGGTTTTAACATTAATTTGGTCATAATAGTAGTCTTTGTACTGGACTATTTTCAATGTTTAATATAGTTCACATTGTGTAGTTTCAAAGTATTTTTATTTTTTTAAAAAATAATAGTTCTTTTATTAGAATTTTCTTTCTCCTGGTTTCTAACAATCTAAAATTGATGTACTGCAACACACTTCTGGGAGATATGCCAACAACTGTGGGGCTTAGTTTCAGGATTGCTATTCCTAGTTCATACACACTTTCAAGTGTTTGTTTGAGTGGGTACACTCCTGTTTTCAAAGTTCTTGGTAGCACAGTCATGGCCTGGTATACAAAGGTGTGTTAAGACTGCGTCTGGTAGCTGTAAATATAAAGAGCAAGGGTCCATGTTAAAAAATAAATGCTCAAAATAGAGTCCAGTTTCTCAAGTCAGAGAACTATTTCAAACTAAACCATGGGTTTCAAATGGGGAGGTTGCTCTTATGTAGATGTTGTACTTGCTTAGATGATGAAATTTGATTCCAGTCGTTCAGAGTGACACTTATTCAGTCATTTCTCATGTCTGTTCTGTCGGGGTTGTTCATACCAGCACCCCTGCACCATTCCCCTCCCATCCCGGCTTTGCTTTGGACGGAGCTTGTTTTACTGCTGGCTTGTGGTCACAAGGCCTGCAGTTGAACAGCTTGAAATGCAATGAGCCCTTGAGGGGCAGCATGTAAGCAGGGAACATTTGAACACTGGTTGTGACACAAAGTTCCTCTGTAGGCACAGCTGGGACTTTTTCTCTCTTGCCTCGCGATTGCCATCTGCAAAATGAAGCTGCCTACCTGTCTCATAGGAGCACAGATGATTGACTCATGCTTGTGAAGTGATAAAGGAATGCCCTGAATGCACACAGAAGCCATATGGTCCACAAATATACAGGGAATCGTTCATGGAAAAACCTACAAGTATTAGCAACTGTGTTTGTGTGCAGTACCATAATTCCCAGAACTGAAATGAGGGATGTGTGTCAAGATGGTCCTGGAGCCTCTCAGTGTCCTCCCTCTGACTTTGAGAAACTTGAGCCCTTCCAAAAGCAAATGTATTGTTTTTGAGAATTTTTTTTTAATCCCCAATGCAAAGCCTTGCTTGTTTCTGAGTGCTGTCCAGTCCTTAACCCTGGCTTCCTTTGGGATTGCTTGGGCTCCTTTCAACTGGCCAGCACAGCAGCAGGCTTGAATTTGGTGAACTCGTTGGTATTCACTGGTAACTTTAAAAACAGGAAAATCACCCCTTGTGTCAAATTGCATGCATTTCATGGCAGGACTTCTAACGAGGTTTCAAGGATGCTGCTCTCTTTTATAAAATGAGATAAATTAGCCCCCTGTTGTTTTATGTTTACTAAACCCACAGGACTGTTACTGTATGCTTTTTGTGTGTGTGGCATAAAACAACAACATATTTATTTTGTTTCTTTTAGAAGATAAGGGGAAAGAAAAACCCAACAGTGCAAGTCAGCAGTCCAATACAGAAGTGGATCCTTTTCCTCCCAAACCTGGAGTAGCACCTGCAGCACCTGTCTCATCCTCCAAGAGCACGAATGGAGCTGCTAACTCAGTTACAGAGTCAGAAGAGGAAAAAGCCAAAAAACTACTTTACTGTTCATTATGCAAAGTGGCTGTGAATTCTCTTTCACAACTAGAAGCCCACAATACAGGTGAGTATCCATAAAAACAAGTCATTTGTTTGTAAACATTTTAAAAATTCAATGCAACAAGGTGGTAGCCACACTTCACTGAAGCGTCTTTTAGTTAAAACTTACAATAGCAAATTACCAAACCAGTCCTGCAATGGCAATTTCCTGTGTGGTTTTTGATATTCTATTTAAGCACTCTCTAATTTTTTTAACTGTCCTTCATGTACTCTCTAAATTTTTAGTTGACAAAATCCCTACAGTTCATGTTAACTAATCAGATCCCTTCACACCTTCACACTGAGAATCACAGTATGATCATAGTGGTTTCTATAACAATTAAGGTTTCTAAAATGTCAGTGTTCTCTCTCTTTCATATTTTGTCTCATTGTCATTGGTATCTGTTATTTTGCTTGTAAAAATTACAGTAATTTATTTGTTCTTTGATTTTTTTAATCATTTTAAGGTGGGCTCATTAGGTTTTGTAGATGTCTTAGAACCTTCTTATTATTGAAGATGACATGTGTGTCTTGTTTTGGGCCACAAGCACCAACCCCTAGTGTGCTCTGTCTGTGTATGGTGTGCTGGTAATGTAAACCTTGTTAACAAGCCACTTGAAGCTGGTTTTACAGCTGTAATCCATTCTTGAAATGGGCAAAACAGCTGTTTCTTCTGAATCAATGGATATTTATTGAAGTATTGCTGTTTCTAGGCAGGTTTTGAGGGATTGGTGTGGTTCCTATCCCAGTCTTGGCTAATCCCCTTTTCTGCTATTCACTGGCTCTGTGGAATTTGGCAAAAGAATAAGCAGCAAACACTTTGGTCATCCAGTCACACACTGCCCCCAGACAGAGAGGTCCAGCATTCCTGCTGTTCCCTTTTCTGCACAAAGCCTTCTGGCTTGCCTTTAGATCCAGGACACAGGAACTACACTGACAGAAACAAGGGTGATCACTAGTCCCAGTCTGTGGTGACTTTAACCATTCTGTCTTGAAGGTGAATGTTAATAATTCCCCAGGCTGAAGGAATGTTTTGTGCTTCTGATTATCAACTCACCTGCATCTCCTTGTCCATTAGGCTCCAAGCACAAGACCATGGTTGAAGCTCGGAATGGTGCTGGTCCCATCAAGTCTTACCCTAGGCCCGGATCCCGAATGAAGGTGCAGAATGGGACTAAAGGCTCAGGGCTGCAGAACAAGACGTTCCATTGTGAAATCTGTGATGTCCATGTTAATTCAGAAATTCAGCTTAAACAGGTAACTTGCTTGTATCTGGAGCTCTTTGTTGGTTGAAATTGCATTGGAATGCTGCAGATGCAGTGTAGGGCTGTGTGAAGATGTGTTGGTGAATACTGAATGAACTTAGTATTTCTTATCTGTCTTCCTGCAACTATTTCTAGATATTTCATCATACATCAAGTTCATCTGATTATTTCAGTTGGGAAAAATGGGCTTGAGAGTTGTAAAAGCAGAGGTGTCAGTATCAATGAATAACATAGCAGATCTCATTTAAAAGTTTTCTTTGGTTCAAGATAAAGATTTTAACCTTGTTCTCCTAACTATAAGAAATTCTGGGTTGAGGTTCCCTGAATTCATCTTTCGGTGCTGTTTTCAGACCCTTGGACTAATGTTTAATGCTATGTGAGAAGGAAAACATGACTCAAATCTGTTGGTTTGGGA
The DNA here is from genome assembly GCA_013397295.1 of Polioptila caerulea. Lineage (NCBI taxonomy): Eukaryota > Metazoa > Chordata > Aves > Passeriformes > Certhiidae > Polioptila > Polioptila caerulea. Next base: position 2,270,106 of record VYXF01007245.1, read on the forward strand.
CAATCAACAGTAGCTATGTCTGAATTATGTAGAGCAACATTATCATCAGCAGTGTAGCTGTTGTGTGCCTGTGGAGCTGTTCTCTGTCTGAGCCAATTAGCCCTGGGTTCAGAGCTGTGCCCACACAAACGCAGTGATTCTGATGTCCGGATGGGAATCTCTGACTTGATGGTGCTGTGCTGTGTGAATGTATCCTCTCATTCCCTGTTTTTTAGTTAGCTCTAAGATAATAGTAAATTGCATGTGTAGACATATCCCTGGGTACTGGTTCTTCCTTCAGCTAATACTGAATTATTTACACAACTGAACAGTATCAGCAAGATGGAAATTTACCTCTTACTTCTGAATATCCCTATGACCTAGTGATTACAGCTCTGCCTGGTTTAAAGCTCCTCAAGTGGACAAAGGAAATGCTAACCAAAATATCAATAATTTGCAGAGCCTGTCTTGAATCACAAAATATGCTGTATTTGATTAGTTTGATATCAAATGATATGCTCCAAGTTGTTATGTTTAATTTAGCAAAACTCATCTTTGCTCTCTTTAAAGAACCTACTTTATCTTACAAATAGGGGCTTAAGCATATCATGCTGATAAATCAATTTCAAACTCAAAACTGAGAAATGTTTAAAGAGCTAATTAAATGTGAGGATATTTATTTCAGCACATTTCCAGCCGAAGGCATAAGGACAGAGTTGCAGGAAAGCCTATGAAACCTAAATATAGTCCTTACAACAAACTGCAGCGCAACCCAAGTATTTTAGCAGTAAGTATTTTTATTTCTCATCACTGTCTTTGTGAATTTGTGACCCTGGGGACTCCCACTGCACAGAGACAGGAACATGACAGACCTGACGCTTCTGCAGCCTCTCTTCCCCTGCAGGCTGAGTCTGCACAGAAATCAGATTTGAAGATAGTTATGTATTCTGTCTGCCCAGTCCAAGGCATGCAGACAGCACTGCAAGTGTTATTTACTGCTAGAAAGAAGGGAATAATCACTGGAATGGGAAATGAACCATGTGCCCTGTGGAAAGGTATCTGCTCTGCCAGGCGAGGGCTCTTCTACTTGAAGGCAGCAACGGCTATACTCTGTCTTTTTGCACACCTGAGATAACTCCAAGTTATGATGGATGCAGTCAGGGAAAAGGACATAGGATGTTAAGATAAAAAAACACTAGTGCTCATGCTCTGCATACAGCAAACCAGAATGCTGTGTGGATGTATTAGTTGGTGCGAAAGAGCCTACAGGTGTTTAGGAGAATTGACTCCCTGTATGTTCAGGCCATGTCTGTCACTGGATATCAAACCCCTCTCCTGTCTCTGCACCACTAGCCAATCCCTGTCACACCCACCTGCATTTCCAGGAATCCCCCAAGCTGATCCTGATGATCATCTGCAGCCAGAGTTCAGGATGGCTTTAGCACAGCACAGTTTGTATGTTTATTTGCTCATGACACAGCCAGTGTTGATTAAAGTGCTTGCCCCCTATGGCACAAGAACAGTTTACAGGTTGAAAAGGAGCAGATGCAAATGTGTCTGTGCAAGAGAAAGCATGTGAAAAGCCTGTAAATGTTAAAATGTTCATATGTCTTCGTAATTGTTTAGAGGCAAATGAAAATGCTGTAGGCTTCCTCTAAGACTCCCCACTTGATAGGTTCTGCTCATGCTAACCTTCTTCACTTGTATAATACATCATTTTATCATCTACATAAGGAGAGACCACCAATTATAAAGGAAGGACATGAGTATTTTTGCTTTCACAATTGGATGATTGTAGGGCAAACCATTTTCAGTGAGAGATAGAGATATGAGTGGATGTATTTTGTATGTATTTGTGATTAGCTCTTTCACCACAAGTACCAGCAACACTTGCAGACCATAAAGTGAGACATATATATATTTCAGAAAAAACTCTTTTTTGTGTCAATCTTAAATAATATTTCTACTTTGAAAAGAGTAGGTCTGCATTGGAAAACACAAAACTCTATGGCCTAATACCACCTTCCCCTCTTGTCCATTCTACTTTCCTACAATTCATTTTTGCAAGTGGGAAATTTTACTTTTGATATTGAAGTATTAATTATGGGAGTACTTTTAATATTTCATGCACATAATAACTTTATAATTTGAATAAAGTTAGTCTCTTGCAAATTACGTTTCCTTCTAAACATCTGTGGGATGGTCTCAAGAGATTCATTTATTGTTAAATATAGGATTTGGTTGCTTTAATTGCCCTGAGAGTAAGAGGACAGTACAGGCAACATTTCTAAGCAGCTGGTAAGAGGTTCCTGTGAGAAGCTGCAGTGTTGCTTGTGCCAGGGTTCACTTTTTCCCTCGTGTGAAAGTGGGCGTTGGCAGAACTGTATTTACATTGTGTGTGTGTTTTATTCCAGGCAAAACTCGCATTCCAGAAGGACATGATTAAGCCGCTGGCACCTGCTTTCCTCTCATCTCCTCTTGCTGCAGCTGCAGCTGTATCCTCAGCTCTGTCCCTCCCTCCCCGGCCCTCGGCATCCCTGTTCCAGGCACCAGCAATTCCGCCAGCTCTCCTCAGGCCGGCCCACGGGCCCATCCGGGCAACGCCTGCCTCCATACTCTTCGCACCATACTAATTTATTGAGGTGAAAAAGAGATAACTATGGCCAGTACAAAGGGTAAAGGAAATCAGCAGAGGGGCTGAAATTTTAAAATGTTTCTCTTTTACAATGCCATTTAGCATGACATCTCATCCTACCACATCATAAAATCCATCACTGATGGCACTGCATTTTGGAGTCTAAACAACTCTGTCTTCTCTCTGTCTCTATTTTCTTAATCAAAATAGTGTGATTTGCTTAAAAATGAAATTTTTCATAAAATTTATACCATTAAAAATTCATACATTATTCATTTTTTTATTTACTTGTTTTTTTTTCAATTTGTATGATGCACCTTGGAATCAAGGAACATAAAATATTTTCCTGACAGACTTGAAAACTAGGGTCTTCCTCACTCACACCTATGTAAATACTTCTCCGAAAAGCAACAGGGTGTAATCTAATGTGGGAAAAAGGAAAAGGCAGATGAACCAAATGCTTGATTGCAGATAACATCTCAAAAGAGAATTGCATCCATTCTTTTCGTGTGCTCTTGTTGACAGGGATTGTGTGCTGTCCTAGACCCCAGTACTGGTGTATCTTGTGTAGTACTACAGATGTACCATGTCTGATTTTAATATTTTTAGTTTCTGTGCAAATGTTTGAAAGCAATGCAATGCTGAAGCTTTTAATTATTTCTTTTGTGTCATACTTTATTTAGAGAAATCAAAAATAGAAAGCCATATAACATAGAGTTAAGATTACTGCTTGTTTGTTATTTTCATTTAACTTATTTTTGTTGTTTCTTCACTGGTGTTGCTAAGCAATGTTTAAAGAGAAAAAAAAGCTTTTCAATTGCACATTGCCACAGCTCACATGCGTTGTTCAAGAAGACAATGGATCCATGTGTTTGTACGTAAATATCCTGTTTTCTTAATTTCTAACTAGTTTCCTTTGTAATGATGCTGCATAACATTGTGGCTCCCTAATGCAATAATGTACAGAACATAAAATATTTATAATTGACCATATTCTCTGTTTACTGAATATATTGCAGTAATGTCCCACCTATCCTCTTACCTCCCCAACCCTTTTATAAAGGTGAATCAATATGCAGTGCTCAGAATGGAGTCATTACGTGATAATGGGGACTACAGGTGGAAGAAAGGAAAAAAAAAAAGAGAGAGAATTAACTTTTAGAGCATCTTTATCGCAATCCATAATAGTAAGATGTCTGTGTATTTTTTTAAATGTACCTTTTCAATAAAATTATAAGAAAATTATACATGCTCATTGTGTTTTAATTGGTACAGGAAAAAAAAAAGCCTGAAACAAATTTAGCTAAAGGAGTCTTCCAGGAACAGAGAAAGCATCAGAGTTGCAATAAAGTATAATTACAGAACCTGTGTTTGTTTCCCTCGTGGTTTAATGTCTTTTCCTCACTGTAGCCTGTAGCAGCCTTTACTGGGGCTCTCTCGCAGCAATACTGTGAACATTCACCGCATTGGAGTTTCAGAGGAAGACGCAGCAGAGACAGATGTGTGATTATGTGGGTGTTTTACTGTACCACCAAAATGCTACACCATGGTCGTACCATTGCTAATGGAGATTAAGGGTTGACTTTAATACCAGCCTGGGAAGACTCGAGACTGGAAGCAGGTCACTTGGGAACCAGGACTTGCTCTGAAGTGCAGGCAAAGTGTGCAGTTGCTGGATGCAGCAGCAAGCTTTTGAAGGGAGGTGTGTGAGAAGCTTGAAATTATATTCTTTTTACTGCTAAAAAGCTTAGTTTATTCTTTAAAATCTGGCTCTTTTTTAATAAAAAGTGGAAAGTAAGGAGCACAAGAGTAAAAAGACTCAACTGTAAGCCTGTTAAGGTTAACACGAAGGCAACAGGGCCATTATAAATCCACAAAGGCCAAGGAAAAAGAACTTCAGAAACTTTATAGTAGAGATTTTACAGACCAAGATATACCTCATAATAGTAATATTATTAGAGACCATTTTCTGCAAGTGTAACTCTCCCCAGTTACCACTGTTCTGTGGAGCTGGCAGCTGTGTTGTGAGCCAATAATTCACTGGAGAATCACCTACCCAAGAGGTAAGTAAGGGAATTTTAGCATCCTCTGGGAGAGCAGTTACCTTTGTATTAATCTCGTCGACTCTGAGAATCACAGGGTTACAGGTAGACAGATACTTGGCATGTGCATCTGTCTGTGCCTGGTTTTGCAGGGAGTCAGATTTATCTGCTCAGCTCCCTTCAGAGGAGTTAATCCCATCAGGAGGTCTTGCTGTCCAACATGAGCTAGGTTTACAAAACTCTGTATTTTAACTGGTTCCTCAGGAAACAAGAGTTGTCTGTGTATAAACCACTATTTTTTTCCTTTTGTATTCTGCTGTTGATGATGACAAATTTAAAGCAATTACAGATTTCTCCAATTGAAAATGTTCCTATATGAAATAAAGAAAAGGAGGGGACTGTCTAAGCATGCGTAGATTTCTTGGACCTCTGATTATTTCATAGAGCATCTTAAAATGGAGAAATCTTTGAGTCATGAAAGGTGAAGGAATGTGTGATGTCATTCAGCAGTGAAAGGAATTAATCTGTAAAATATAAGGAGCTAAAAAATGTGATTGTGAACCAAGCAAGATTCTTATTCAAAACTCTGTGTTGGCTTATATTTTGTATATTGAAACTCTGCTTGCCACCAAAGTTTTGTCTACAACATGCAGAACCATACATTTGAGATAATAATTACAGGATAAATGGTAAATCCTCCCATTATGCCTGCTGAGATCTCTCTTTTAAAAAATGAGCTTTACAAGAGAAAGAAAATTTGTATCATACTCAGACAAATGAAATCAGCTGCTTTTTTGTAATGGTAGGATACTTTCTCCTGAAATGTTATATCTTTACCTGTGGCTAGCTATGAAATTCATGCGTTTGTTGTAACAGTTAACAAGTATTGAAATATAATATTTCAATATTAATTATTTTATTAATTTCAGTTAGCTTTCTGAGTAAGATATCAAATGTGGAAACCACTAAGGTAATAAGGTTACACTAATGGGATCATATCCTTTGGTACTCCTATTATTCTAGATCTGGTGACTCTGAGCTGAAAGTTGTTCCTGTATGAAAAGTAAAAAGTTATAAGGGCACTCTGTTGGTCAGGGTTTATCACCTAGCACTGACAGATGTCTGTAGCAGAAAAAGAAGGATCCAGACCAGTTACAGACACAGCAGCAGGAACTTTCTGCTGGCATGTGTGACTGGGTCATAGTCCCAGATTTTCACAGGGGGTTATCAAATCGAGATGTCGTCCACTAGTCTGTACAGATTGAAGATTTACATAGATTGGTCTTTTAAAAAGAAAAATAATGGTTATAGGATCTTTTATAACCACTGCATGTCACTAGTGTGTGTGTCTCTCATTTCTGCAGGTTAAAATGTAATAAAAACTTTCCTTCCAGTTCTGGTCAGATAGCAAGAGAAGACAGGAGCTAACATGGACATAGCCCATGATATCACCACTTGGACCCTACTGATAGTGTTACACTGGGCACATCTACTGATAAACTAAAAGGTAGTTCCTTTTAAAAAAGAGACTTTTTCATTAAAAATAAGTTGCCTTGTTTTACTTCCTTCTAATCTGATCTTTAGCTGGGAATTTTATGGTGAAAGTATTTTGCAAAAGATTTTGTCACGTTTTTCTGGGGAAAAAAAGAGCATGGTGGTTTTAAACTCTGCAGGAAGCGTCCCACTATCTTTATGGATCTGGCAATAACCCAGTGAGCCTTACTGTATATCTTTTGAATGTGTCACCTTGAATAAGTGAGGTACTGCACTATTTATTCATGCCTGGTTAGACATTAAATCTCCTCAGCCATCATCTGGTCACAGTGATCACAATAATTTTCTTACTTCTCCCAGCAGAGAAATGTGGGCACCAAAGGCAGAGGAGTGGCTACAATGGGCTGTAGGACAGCCTGGGCCAAGCTCCAGGCATTGCACAGCTGCTGGCAGCCCATGACAGTCACTCAACTCTGTCCCTCGGGCCAGCAACACCAAACCCACACAGCATTGACCTGTCAGGGCAGAGAGCTCCTGGGATCCTGTGCAGTGGGGTGGGCAGTCCTTGGGAAGAACATGGATGTGAGTGCCAAAACAGGAGCCTGCTTTTCCAGTGGTGTGCTGGAGGGTAAGGCTGCCCTTCCCTGGCAAGCTGGAGACCTGGTTTGTAGTGGGCTTGGGGGGACACAGGGAGATGCCAGGGGAAGGAGCCTGCTGTGCAGTATGGCTGACTGGCCAGCACCAGCAGGAGCCCTGCAGGAAAGGGCCTGGGCAGGCAGGGGACACCCAGATCTGTGGTGGACTGAGGGAACTGGAGTCTGCGGTGTGCCCTGGAGGCAGCAGAACCAGGCTGGATATGGTGCTGTGATACCAGAGCCTGAGGCAGCAGCCTAAGGGACGTGCAGAGCCCCTCTGCACAGCTGCGCCCAGAGGAACGTGTCCAGCTTGGGGCTTCTGGTGTGAGAGAGACTGGCAAATGGGAACAAGTCTGGGAGAAGATCAAAAGGCAGTAAGAAATGAACACACTCTGTTCAGGAAAGTGAGGTGGGTGTGTTGAGCCCAGAGAAGGCTGCAGCAATTCTGACCACTGTCCTCAAGTGCCTAACCCGGGGTCACAGGGAAGAGAGATTGATGTTTTTCAGAGCACCATGAGAGGATGAGAGAAGGCACCCAGAAGCTGCAGGAAAGAGTATTTGGACTGTACATATGAAAAAGGTTTTGAAGTAATAGTGTGTAGTGCCTGGAGCAGGAATGCAATTGCAGTATCCACCCTTGAGTAGTAGGCTGGAGAAGGTGACCTCCAGTAGACCTGTTATGTTAAATGAATCAATAATTCTAAAAGATAAAAAGATCTGCTGAAAAATCAAAAGTGTTCATTTTATTACAGGGCAATTAACAGCTGATGGAAACTCTGCAGCAGTAAATACTGACTGATGATTCACAACATGGTGGGCACCTGCTGTGCCTGAAAAAATGAAGACAAACATCTTGCCTGCATCAGGCTGAAGAAGGAGAACTGGAAGGAGGATGTACCTGGAAAGGTGAGACAGTCAAAGTAGCAGGGAGGGAACTGCAGTACTGTTACTGGATTTTGGAAGGGCTGAGGCTGTATTTTTCAGACTGGAAAAAAGACCTTGAAGTAATTGCAATGTGTTTCAGGCCCTTGTGAGTTTTGTTAAAACAAATACATCTGTCTTACACAAAAGTATTTGACTGCAGCATTGCTGAAAAACACATTTGTTAGAAGATGTTAGCTACTGTGAGCTATTTTGTTAGGCTAGAAGCAGCCACAGCACAAAGACTTCTTTTTCAAAAACTGCAGTTTGCACTCTAAATACACAATGTAATTTCAGCAGATTTAAATGCCCAACATGCTCAGCAGCCAGTTGATGTTGTCAGAGTACTAAATCTCAGCTACAGCTTTCAGGATAGTTGAGGCCACGAGCACCCTCTCTCGAGCTCCAGACCCAGACCCTTGTCCAGCAAGGGACGTTTCCATTTTGTTTCCCCTGAATTTTTTCTTTTCTTCAGGAGATATCTTTCTCATAAAAGATGTAATTTTTGTTTAAGGTTTCTCCCCAGAGACATCCACCCAAATTGCTTCTCCATTTAGACACCTTCCCTCCTCCAGCTGTGAGAGGGGGAACATATTCCCACTGTTCAAGGATTGATTTCTGCCAGCCAATCTCTTGCCATCCCGTGTCTGAACCTACTGCTGTATTGTCCTGCCTCACCCTCTGATTATATCAGCTGACTCTCTCTAGCTCCTTCCTTGACCACATCAAACCATACTCTTGTTTTTCCAGCCCTCTATCAGCCTCTTAGGTGTGAGTTCTCATTGCTTGTCAGGATGTATACTCCCTTCTCCATCCCCTGAGTGAACTTTGTTTTCATTTTCCAGTAGGTGCTGGTGAAATTTTTCCATTCTACCCTTGAATTTAAAAGTTCAACTCCCTAAACTATAAAGCTGCCAAAAGTTCACCTTCAATATCTTTCCTAAAGCTCATTTACAGCAGCAAAAACCCAAACCTACCGCCTACCCTTCCCCTAAAATGAACCACCAGTGCAGGGAGAGTAAAACTATAATGAGATTTTGTGATGTCAGATTTTAGCAAATAAGAAAGCCTAAGAATAGGGGACAGTATAACAGTGACTCTTCTTTTTTTATCTGTCTAAACTCTGTCAGCCTTGACTATACTAAGCACGTTTCCTGGCAGATATGATGCTTGCCTTAGAGGGTCAGTGATGCCTGCAAACTCTTCCTTTTCAGGATATATTATCTCCTCAGGAAGGGAAATGGTAGCTTGATTCAAAACTAATTTTCATGTTGAACTTGCCAAATCAGGTTTTCATGTGCAATTTGAATTTTAAAATGTTCTCTAACGTTTTCTGCAAAGGCTGAATGAAAAATGGGTCTTCATTGCTTGACTTCACCGGAGCTGCTCAGGGGCTCTCACAGTTGGATAGTGTGAGTTTACTCCTTGCTCAACAGGGCAAAAAAAAAATAGTGGGGGCTTATTTCATGTGAGAACAAATGCACTGGCTCCACCCCTGCTCTTTTTGTTCCAATTCTCCTCCAATGGGAGTTATGTTCCTGTTTGGAACACACTCCAGCCACCCTGGAGAACAGCACTGTTTGCAGCACAGCCACGCTATGGAGGGAGCACTTGTGCCTAATAATGTGTTCTGGGCTGGGGCTTTGCCTCCTTTCCTGCAGAGTACCTGACTTGCATCAGAGAGACAGATCTGTTTCCTACTGTCTGTCTGCATGTGAGTCCAGGGCTACAGCAGTCCCCTTCCACATCTTGAAAAGTTAATTCTCCAGAGTGCCTCAAGGCTATGCCTCCCTCCTTTCCAGAGGCTTTTCTGTGCCTTGGCTTCCTGCCTCTCTCCCCCAGTGCAGAGGCAGAGCTCATGTAGATAAACCCATCCAGTATGAGGTTTACCTGTGGCTTTCCTAGGTGCTGCTGCTGAATTATTCATCCCCCAAAGGAAAGGGAGATGGGAACAGGAACATAATGTCTGACACCAGGCTGAACTCCATTAGGAAATGTTTTTACCTGAGACAGAAAAAACCATAAACCCCAGACTCCAGTTCCTTGCTGATGCTAAATAGACTTCAGTTATGTTCTCCCCCTTCTCTGCTACCCATCTTTGGAATACGTGAGGGTGGGAGACCATGCAAACACAGATACTTTCTACCACATGTGCCCTTTGTGGTGCCAGACAGAGCCCCAGGGTCATTAATCAGCTTCAGGGGTTGCTTTCTGCAAATGATTTAGTGTGGGAGATACTGATTCCTGGTAGCAAAGGCACCAGAATTGTTCAGATGTAGAGAGTGATAAGAATTACATCCAAATTTTCAAATACAAAAGTTAATTTTAAAATAATGACTTGCTGTTTCCTCCCTGGGACTGAATGCTGGGAACACTCTGGGGCCTTCTAAGTCATCAGAGCTGGCCTGCTCTGCAGTCGTGTGTCACAGGAAAAAAGCATTAAATAGTTTTACTCTCCTTCTGAAAATACTTAAATCCTTATATCTGTTGCCTGCCATTGCTCTTATCTATTTTTCAAGGGAATTCAAGGGAAATTTGAGACACTTTAAATCTGCATTGCTATTGCCTGCTGTGTGCTAGGATGATGGTTCAGCAGTGCAGGGAGGAGGCAGCAAGATGAGAGTGGGCAAGGTGGGCTGCAAGAGAAGAGGGAGCTCTCCCTGCACTGCTGTGATGTGTGAGCTACTGAGGGACAGTGCAGTCACAAGCATTTAAGGAGGAAAACACATTTACAAACATGGATTTTCAGACTGTCAGGTTTTGTTTACATTGTGAGTGAGCAAGAATTAAGTTGTGATTTAAAATGCACTTCAGTTGTCACTTAAAGACAATTTTAAAGTGAAGACTTAAACTAAAGAGCTGTTTTTAAGATGTTTGATAGTTCTTACGAAGTGGACCATTCCTCAGTGCCGGGAACTTCACCACTCTAACCCATTCTACTGGCATCTCTTTTTCTGTGTCTTACAAAATACATTTGAATGCTAAAACACTCAATTTCTTTTCTCATTTTCTTTTGCTAGGGCTACAATTTTAAATGACAAGTCTTATTCTGTGACTTGAAAAAGCTCTGATGTGCAGTAAGCTCAGAAACCCTATTCATTTTCCACAAGGCAAATTTACATCTACTATCAGCATCTCCAGAGCTGGCAAATGTTCCAAGTCAAGGAATTACCAGAAAGTAATAAAGAAGCTGGGATAGTGACGGTTACTTCTTTCTACTCACATACATTTGTTTATTCCCTACTTCTGTAGCATAGAACATTGATACTGAAGATAGAACTTTAATAAAAAGTAAACTTTGTATTGACATGGCCAGACATCCTTTAAAACAAGCCACAGGGAGAATTTATTCCTAGTTTGACTACATCTTAAATTATCTGATTCTTCCAAAATATACCTGGATGTTTCCAGAGAGTAAGGTCAGTAGAAATGGACTCCACATACCAAATAAAGTTTCTTTTATGAAGGTAGGAGTTAAAAAATTACAACCATGCTCTTTCATGTCAGGAATATATTTCACCACATTGTCAAAGGAATTATCTTATCATGACAGATAGAGAACATGAAAATCATCAAACTTTTTTTGGTTGGTGTTTGGAAGGCTGATAGTGGCGATTGTTCCCACCTTCTCTCAACTCTTGGCTGCATTATTTCAACAAACATTTCACACAGTGATGTGTTCCAACACATCAGCTACTTGCTTTCTATTTTCATTTAAAATAAGAAAATTTTGATTCTGTGAGTGTCTCTTTCACATGCAGTGGAGACAAAGGGAGTTTTTTATATCATGTTCTCATGAAAAGAAACACCAGGACCTTAAAATCAGCTAGTAATTTTTGGAAAAAAGGAAGACACAGGCAGTTCTAGCAGGACTGAATCAAGGCAGTCTGTCAAACAGACTGCCAGGGCCCTGTGCTGATGGGAAGTCAGCCCTTTGTCCATCATCTGTTATTAAAGGGAATAGCTGAAAAAGTAAATTGGAGATCACATCATAGTTCTTTTCTTTGCCCTATAACAGCAAAGATGAACAGTGATGCCATTCTCCTCAAACAGCTGAGTGTCCTGGCCACAGCTTTTGGAAATCTTGAATGCTTGGCTTCTCTGATCTTTGGCACTTCTCCTGCAGCTCATGACTCTGATGCAGTCAGCCCACAGGCGGGGCTGCCTTGGCGGGGCAGACAACCTGGAGCCGTATATAAACTGATCTCTATGAAATATGGACGGGTATTCTAAAGAGGAAAAATTCGAATTGTAACAGCACAGCAGTTTGACTGATTTTCTTATTTTTGTGTACTGGTAAGAAGTCATGCTACTTGGTCTGCATATACTGCTGATAGAGGGATTTTTTTTTTCCCCTATTTCTTGGGCCAGATCTCATTTTTAGCAGCATTAAAACAAGTAAACAAACAAAATGTTTCTGCTGTGTTGAAACTCAATTTTCAGAGTTAAACCTTGGAATAACAAGACTAACTAGAGTCCCTTTAGAGGATAAATAAGCCCAAAAATTAACACCACCACTTCCCAGGAGAAATGCATTTCTTCTTGGCACAGATTGAAAGTATAGAGGGTAAATGTGAAGCTCCAAAGAAATCTCTCTGTAGGCATTGTAAGGAAATGAGAGCTGCTGCCAAGCATTTCTGTAGTCCCCACAGAGACTTCATACCAGGAGGACAACAACAGACCAAAGAAAAGCTCAGTAGAGCTTGTCACACCTGGAATAGCTGAATGTAGGTTTATAATAGAAATATTCAGTTTGCTAAGAAACTTTCAGATTGACTAAAAAAAAAAAAAGAAAAGAAACAAAAGAAGATAAAATATGACTTACTGTTGCATGCAAACTTTGCACTGAGTGTCCTTCTTTGGTTTCCTTTTTTAGACGTATTTTTATATACTGAAAATAATTTTTAATATTCTCAAAATATGGTTAAGTTAGAAGAACTCTTTGAGCTTTTTAATTAGGTAGAATCTAATTTAGTAATTAATTGTATTTTCAAAGAGTCCTCCCATGCTCTCATTGATCTGCCTAAAGCCTTCTCCTGGAGATACAGCCTTGACTGCAACAAGAAGCCTTGTGAAGTACACAGCTCAGCCCCATGCTCTGACATGGCCTTTGCTGGATCTCCTGATGAAGGAAAAATACAGTGAACAAAAACATCTTAGAACTTCTGCATAAAGAAATTTCATCTAAGGAATTTCCTTTCCTTCACTAACCCAGGAATGAGGGAAACAGGAAAGAGGGGAACTGGAAAGAATTGCACCCCTAAAATCTGTAAGTCTCTGGTGAGCAGAATGCCTGCAACCCCACTGCAGCTCTCTCACCAGCTGTGCTCCTCCCACAGTCATGCCTGTTGAAAAGAAAATCAAGAATTTGTATATTAGAAATTCTGACTTGATGCACAGATAAAGACTAACAATCTGTGATTCCTTCTAATGTGCCATGCTACCTTGAAATGCAAAACTAGGAATAAAAATGTCACTCTGTTGAGTTGCACTAGGGATATTTGATTTATTCTGTATCTCAGAGTAAAGGAAGTAATGCAGATAGATGAATTTTCTTGTGGCTAGCTGCTGTTGAGTGCAGTTAAACTTGCATATAGCTTTATTTTCCCTTTAACACTACAACTTTAAGTGGTAGAAGTTCTGCATGTCCGTAAAACTGAGTCTACTAAGGCTGTTTTAAATATACTGCCTGTGCAAGAATTAGTTAATTAGGAGAGCCAACATTGCTTCCCTAAAAACAGACTAATGAGAAATATGTCATTAAAAGAAAAAGATACTTTTCTAAAGCACTTTGCTGATTGCTATCCTAAAGTAATTAATTACTTCAGAGTTTATTGTTGTAAGTCAATAAAATTGTTTTCCACAAAACCTAATGAGACATTTAAAAATATAGTAGATGATAAAAATCTTACTTGTGAAAAGACATATTAAAAAATTAACCTGAACTGATATTTATCATGGTGTAAGAAAAATATTAGTGAATCTTTTTTATAGGCAAATACTTTTATACTTAATTAGAGCCCATAAGCTAAATTGGAATGAAAAAGTCCAAAAGCCAAATATGCAAAGCCTTAAATCTGGAATTATTTACTGAATCTAGAACCAACCACTGGGCTAATCTCATTGTCTGTGAACAATGGAGATGAATATACCATGATGCAATGAGAAAATATATATATGCTTCATACTAAAAAATTCTGTTGAAAGTGTTCTGCTAAATAAAATTATTGCAGTTTGAAAAAATAGGTGGAAACCCAAAGCACCTTGAGCTGGAGAACCAACTAGATGTAAGATCAGAGAACCTCTCAAACTGGATTATGATTGATTTTCTACAGAAATTCCAAACATAACTCAGAGTTGACAATGGAAGAAGACTGAAGCCTGAAGCAAGTTGAACACATTGGATTTCCCTAGAGCCCTAGAGAGGTGCAGAATGGTGGAAATGGTACCATATGGATTGCAAAGGACAGTCACCCACATCTGGCACAGCAATTCCTGCATATCAGCAGAAATACCCTTGGGAAGCAACCTGTGATCCCCCTGCCAAGTCTTGGCCCGCTCACGCAGGAGGCAAGTCAGTATTTATCTTCCTCAGCTGTGGCCTTTTGAGCCATCCAAAGCCCCTGGTGGCAATTCCTGCCCCTTGTCTTCTTGTCCAACTAGTAAGTGAGTCAAAGAGAATGTAAATGGATATATACCTCTCCATGTGTATGCTCATTAGCCAGTTTATAATTATGCCTGATCTCACATCACTCCTGAACTTGATCCATTAGGAAAACTTTTATTCTCTGAGACAGCAATAACTTGACCTTAAATGAACTGAATATGAAATTGCCTAGTGATTGATTTTTCAATTCAATTATTTTTCCTTCAGAAGTTAAATTTAAATGTGGCACTTTACAGTCGACAGAATCTAGGTCAAATAAATGGGATATTAATAATAACCTATCCTGTGTGAAATCTAGGGGTTATACGTAGCAGTAAATTCAGTTTCTGGAATTCTCTAAAGAGTGAATTTTATGTAAGCAGCTATCTCATGCAAGACAAAGGCAAAGGCCAGAGTTTCCCAGACTTTTCAATACTGGCCTGGGACCCCTTCCTCCCTGGTGTGCTTCCTTCCTCTCTACCAGTTCTGGGCATCAAGGGTATGGAAAGTAGAGGATTTCTAGATTGAGACTCTCCTTAGCCTTGTTAAATCAGTTTTCTTTCTGTCCTTGTAGAGATTGACTGAATTGCTATTTGCCTTGCATAAGAATAACTGCAAATTAAGACATAGGGTTGCTCACCTCAAATCCCAGTGGGAAGCAGGATCATGTGCTAGCCCAGCCAGGAGCCAGCTGAGTTAAAAGGTTCTGGACAGCATCCAGTCCAACTAAGTTGCCTCAAAAGGGAAAAACCCAAAAACTAGACCTTGCAGGAATGAAAAATCAATTAAAATGTTGTATGAGCTGAAACAAAATAACAAAAACTTGGAACTATGTAATTGATTTGTGCATTGGAGCCGATTTGCTTGTCTGAAAGATACTAAAGACCTTAGTGGGGTGATCTTTCTTTACTGCAATGTTCTTTCTGTAAAGTGCTGATAGATGCTATCTCCGAAGGCGGTGGCAGTGGCACCTTGGCACCCCACTGGCTGGGCTCACTTTGCCCCATGCAGACAGCGAGCCACACCCACGGTGCCCAGCTGCCTGTGGAAGGGAGGGCAAGTTTATTCCTTTGTGTCAGGCGTCCAATTACCAGCCCTGGGGAACGCTAATTCATCCAAGCTTCTGGTCCAGCTGAAAAGAAGGAAATGCCCTACACAGTAAATTAATGTAGAAATGGAGAACTGGTCAAGTGATGGCCTACAGAAATGGGCAGGTAGGCTGTAATGGGTAGAGACAGTGTTGAATATTTTTTCTTGAAAAAAGGGTAATTTGGAAAGGGGTAGATAGAGAACAAAGATGAAGAGCTACATTTGCTTGGGAAAAAAATTACTTCACAATCTGCTAGGCAGGGAGGAAGGAAGTAAACACTTTTAAAATGAAACCCTGACGTGAATGAATGCGTCCCATCTGACACCTTTCCTATTTGTTTTTTCATCTTGTAGATCTCATGTAAGTGGGAGTTCCAATGGCTGGTCGAAAAGCCTTTAAGGTCAGATACAAGAGGAATTACTTCTTTCAGGCTCGCTTATGAGGACTTTAAATCCGGGCAGGCTTTAGAATAACTCCTAGTGCAACCAAAGGTAGGCTGGTGTCACCCACCACAGTGCAAACATCTGGAGCGTGTGGTTTGCATTCTGTTGCTGTAATGCAAAGTCTAGCTGAACAAAGAGCCATGGGGAAATCAGAAGTGTGCCCTCCTTGCCACTGTGTCAGTCTTTTGGCAGCTGATGACACACCCCATAGACCTCCCCACGCACACCCCTGAGATCCCAAATCCTTCCGGAAGCGCGAGCCACGGCGCTGGTGAGCCTTTGGATGACACCTGGTGGCAAAATTGGAATAACGCACCAGAAACGGGATCATGGCTGATAGCCACGTCACTGAAACAAACTGAAGGGAAATTAAATCCATGGGGAGCTCACGTGGACTAGAGGCTGGTACCAAGAGTGGAAAATAATATGCTAGGAATGAAATGGAGAAGCTTAATAACATTAAGAGGCAAACCCAGCGCTGATAAATGTATTACATATCTGTATAAAGCAGTCCTTAAGGAGGAGCCATAACCGGCTCTACGGGATAAGGTACTGCCTGCTTAAAAAGAACTGTAAACAGCAACAAGAGAGGATTAATTCGTTTAGTTCAGTGAAGTTGTCTCCTTGGATACCATTCAAGTGACTTTCTCCATTGTTCATGTGAAGTAACCAGGAACACAAACATCAGGGTAATAAATACCTGTGTTCCAGATAAACATTTGTGAATTTGATGTGGAATAATCTCTTTTCAGAAGATACATTTTGGATTTGCTTCTAAACAGCTTTAGCAGGCAGGGAGAAGGGGGTAAAGAAGAGACATACTCAGGGCAGCCCTCCCCAGCATCATCTGGAACCTGCCAAAGTGGCCAGAGGAGAAGCCACAGGCAACTTCCATGAGCTGTGGGCAGGCTGTTTGAGGATGCTACATTTATATCTTTTATTGCCAAGCTGGATCCGTGAGACTATTAAAGTGAAACACCAGGTACAAGCTCTGAGAAAATCCTCTCACTGATGAAAAGGTTTAGTGCTTCTACTTCTGCTTCATTTCTCAAACATGGTCCTCCTGCACCTTGCTGAGGATTTACTGAGAGAACTCTGTCATCGCTGTCATAGACCTTCAAAATACTCCAGATTTCTACCCTGTCTCACGCAATGATTCCCTAAATGTTTCCATTACCTTGTGTGTTTACATGCTGTCTTCCCTTTGCTTTATGGAAATAGCCCTGATATCACCAGAGGAGCTCCAGTCTAGCTTCTAGTTGCCATGTGATGTCTGTGATATGTGGTGTGGACAGGGAGATGTGTGCATAGCACAGGAGTGAAAGCACTGGGGCTGCATTCAGCCTGCCACAGTTACTGCTGAGGGCTCAACCAAATCACCAGTTTGGGATTGCTCAGGCAATTGAACATTGATTTAAAAAATTTAGTAACTTACACTTCACAGAGAAGTAGTGAAATTAAATAGTTGGGTTTCTCTTTGTTTTAAATCGCTGAAAATTTCCCAGCTAGTCAATTATCTGAGGGCACCAGCATTAATGATTTGTACACGATGACCCACATAGCTCCACTTTCCTGTCAGAATGTCCTCATTTGCACTCTGTAATATCACAGTTAAAGGTCAGCAACTACTTCAGTATCAGGACTATAAGCTAGAAAAAAAATCAAGCAGGGAATTTCCGAAAGCTTCCTTCCTCCCACAACCTCTCAGTAATTTCTTTATTGTTGGAACAATATCCAAAACTTTAAAATCTTGATTTGGGACTTTTTATCTAATTTTAATATTTTCCCAAGGTTGAATAACATATCAGTCCTGCCTATGTGGAGTTTTTTATAATTATATTATTTAAATAGGTCAAACAAAAAAAAAAATGTGAAGAAGAAATAAAATATTAATATTCTCACAATATGCAAGTAAAGTGTCCAAGCTCTAGCTAAAACAAGAGCTAGTTATATTTGGTAACAATTAAGGAGAGATAAATGAGAGCACTTGTCTTGGCTTAGATAGCAGAGATTGGAAATGCAGAGATCTGTTTGCCCTCAGGGCTGAACTGGATCTTTGCACCCCAGGAGGTGCTGCAGCCCCCCCATTCAGCCCTGCTGCTGCTGGGACAGGAGCTGCAAGAGCAGTGATTTGCACAGGATGGGTAAGAGAAGGGTGCAGCCCTCATCAGCCCCCATGCAACACCTGCTCTATGCCAAGGCTATGAAAGGCATCAGCAGAAAATAATAAAACAACCTGTTCTTTGTGCTAACTGAGGATAACACAAGAGGCAATGAACTTAAATTCCAGGAAGATTTAAATGACATGTTGGGAAAAAAATTCTCATGGTTTGGGTGACTAAGCATTGGCATAGATTGTCAAGGCTTTGTTCTTAAAACCTACAACAGGAGAGATTTCACAATCCCTCAGCAAACTTCTGCCAAAAAATGACTCACTGCAGAGGAATGTGTTGACTGATACCTTGAGATCCCTCACCACTCTCGATTTTAATAATCTGTATAAGCACAGTTCATTGATTTGCTGCTTTGTTCAATCATTTGACATCTAAGCCCCAGTAATTACATCAAACATCCTGTATCAGCTGCTCAATGGTTGCATTACACAGTACTTGGATGCATTTTTACTAATTGGCTGCTTCTCTTTTATTATTTAATGTGTATTAAGTTTTAGCCTGACTCATAGAGAACACTTCAAGTACAAGAGCCAAATAATAATTAAAGCTATTAAAAATACATTACAGCAAAAAGTAGAAACCAAGAGCGATGAGTTGCATATTTGCTGTTTTTTCCCAGAAGCCACCAGTGTGAAAGATTATATGGTATCAACAGCTCAACTAAAAATGAGGGCTTGTGGCCTTCCTGTTAAATAAATGTATTTCCATCAAGAATTCACAATTTTTTTTCTGGAAAATACCAGTATTTCAAGAGTAAATAGAAACAGTGAAGAGCTTTCCCCATACTGGCAGTCTGGCAGGACCAGCAAGTTCTTACAGCCTTTCTGCTCCTTTTCCTGCCAGATACTTGGTAGCACTGAAATGGTATCTACAGACAGTGACCATCGAGGGCAGCTCTTGACTTAGAGGGACAGCTTGCTAACAGAAAAATAAGTTGCACTGATATGAAAAGTCACCTTTATTTTGTCTTATCTTTGGAAAGATAAGAACAGCTGTCTGGCTCATGTTGTGAAATGTGTCAGGAAAGTTGCTGGGGCACAGTTATAAGAAACTCAGTCTCACTTTCCTGCTACCTCTAAATTAATAAAGACCCCAAGATGTCCCCACTGCTCATTTTGCAGCTGCTGGAAGGGTTTATTGCAAATACATTTTTCAGCATCAGTCCCAGGTGTGTCTGATGGATAGGGAAATATAATTTGGGATATAAATATTTATGATGCATAGTCACTTGGATACTTTTATTTATACATTGCTCAGTACAGATGCCCATCACAACTGTAAAACTAAAACTGAGTTAGGTTTCAGCATTTATGATTCATCCACTATGTAAGACTTAAATCATCAGCCCATTAAATTGAATGGTTCTGAACTAAATAATGAAGTCTCTTAAAGTGCCAGTCTTTCAAAGAAAATAAGTTTGTTACACAGTTTTTGCAT
Source organism: Polioptila caerulea (assembly GCA_013397295.1). Lineage (NCBI taxonomy): Eukaryota > Metazoa > Chordata > Aves > Passeriformes > Certhiidae > Polioptila > Polioptila caerulea. Next base: position 2,289,602 of record VYXF01007245.1, read on the forward strand.
TGACCAAAAAGGTTACCTTGAACACAGGACTTACTAACTATCCTTCAAATACCAACAGAAAGGCTTAGAATTTCCAACACTGGAAGAGTAGCTACTGCAGCTGACATATTTTTAAGTGAACCATGGGTTTCAGCAGGGATCTCTACCTGGCTGCATGCCAAAGGGTTTCCAAAAGTCACAAGCTCTTTGCAAAAAGCAGTGCCTGTCACACATACTGTGAAAATTGTGCTGGGCATGAAGAGTTGATCGAAAAACATCTTCTGCCTGGCACTTTGCTCTTTTGAAACCCCAGGTGTGTATTTTTCATGTAATTCAAGTTTTAAGAGAAATAGTCTTGTCTGGCCACAAGAAACTAACATTATTAGTCTCTAGCTCTGCACCTCTCCTCTGAATGGGAAATGATTGCAGGTAAAATATCTTCAGGTAGGAACATGACTCTGTGTGCCTGTAGCAGAGCATTTCAGCCTCTCCTCCAAGGTCAAAAGACACTACTTCAAATCTACTGACAGGAACCAACCTTAATAGACAAGAAATCTGTCTTACATTAAATAAAAAGACCATAAGAAAATGATTGTAAATAGTTTAGATGACAACTAATATTATGCTTTCTTTCTTTTAATGTACAGTGTTGGGAAAGCAAAACTGTGTGAGGCTGAAGCATCAGCTTTTCTATGATAGTCTGAATTACTCCTCAATGTCCCCCAGAGCATTTCTTACCAGTACTTTTATTTCAAGTGTCTGAGTCAGCAGTCAGGCCTTCACTGTCCTCATTATTGCTTGCACGCAGAAAAGATGATCTTGTCCCAGAAAACCTACAGCTTAGGCATATGACAAATGAATTGATGTAAGAAACTACTCTGAGGCCTCTGCAGGGAAATGAACTGGACAGAATAGAGGATAATAAATAATAATAGAAATGACACTCCATGTAACTATCATGATCTCATCTTTCTTTCAGAAAGATCTGCCTGTTTTTGCCCATCCAGCTTTTGGGATTCTTCCCAAAAGAAGTGCTTCTGGAATCACCAAACATTATCATCTTAAAGTAAGTAGGTGGTCAGTTTAACAGTCTATTGTATCCTTCTCTAAATTAAAGGTTTGGAGTGAGGCATGGAGACGTGAAGAAGAGGTAACGAACTCTCTTTAAAGAGCAGAAGGAAAACTTGCTGCAGGTAGTCTTGGCTTTAAACATGACTGGCAGAAAACCAGCCCAGAACTCAAACCATTCTCTGTGCTTCAGTAGTCCAGGGAAAGCACCTGTTTCCCACTAGGATACTCGTACTTTATTTACCTGCTTTTATGGAGGTCAGTTTCTGTTTTCTTGGAACTAAATACAACTGGATTTCAGGCCTTTCAGGATTAATCCAGCTGCAAGTAACCAAAGGGAAAATAGAAATTCTGAGAAAAATTTCACATGATTATGTTGGAAAGGTAGCAAATGCATGATTTAAACAAAGATGAAATCATAAGAAAGATCTCTCTCGCTAGTGGCTAAAGGTTTGTGGGGCTGAGATGATCACTGAAAGTCAATCTGTTAGCTGCTGGTGCCTCTTGAGAAGGACTTGACCTGCCCTGTTCAGTCTGACAGCAAGAATTTCGTGTTTGCTATTGCTGTAGAGAATACACAAGTCAGCTTTTCACATCTACAGTACCTCAGTGACAATTCTTGCAATGTTCAAAGACTGAATGATTATTCATTTGTACTCCTCATCTGAACCTCTTAAAATGCTCATATCTGAGCTTTTGCAGTCCTGTTCCACTCCTCTGCTTACTGTAAACCACAAGTTTCCACCTTGTTGAAACTTCGTACATAATTCCTTGCTTCCAGGACAAACTGTGGAGGAAACTGCCATTTGTAAAATCCAAAGGTAATGAGAGCTTCTTTTGGCAGCAACGTGCTGGGTTAAGAGCAGCAGGCAGAAATCAATGCTGGGTCTTTGTTAGCACCAGCATCTTAGGAGAGGGTTTATTCTGCCAAGTGCAGATGAACACACATTCCCTTTAAAATGCTTGGTACTTAACTGAAATTTAAGACCAAGGGAAGCCCAGCTCACAATCCTTTTTTGACCTTATATTTCTCTCTCTTTGACACTTGAAAAAGACCCTTTAATTTCTCTCTTGCATTTGAAAAGAAAAACTTGTTTTATGGAAATGTATAATATGATAGTGGCAGATCTGCACCACATTAAACACTGTGGACTTTTATTTCAAAGTTTTGAAAAAAATTAAGTTAATGGAGAGGGTTGTTTTTGAGGGTTTTTTACCTTGAACTGATTTTACCTGCAAACAAATTTTAAAGCAAAGCCCCAGAAGTATGTAAGGTTTATTGGCAAAAGAGTATTTCAGTGGAAAACATGAAAAGAGATTTTTTTTTTTTTTTTTTTTTTCATTTTGATGCATTTGATTCCACAGAAAACAGATGAGTTGTAACTGCCAGCACTTTTGCTGAAATTTAGCATAAGAAATAATGTAATAATTAAGTACAGAAACCAGTTTTGGTCTCTGATATTTTATACTTAATACTCTCCTTGCACTGGAAGATGATATATATAATATGGCCTCCTGAGAAAACACTGCTCACTTATAAAAAAAAAAAAAACGCAGTGCTACATTTTTCAAATTACCATAAACATAATTACCTCCTTCTGAGAATCTGAGTGATAATTCATAGCATCATTACTTTCAGTAAAGACTGCAATTTCTTTCAAAATGTGATTAATTCCTCCCTAAGTGATAAAAGTCAAACTAAAAATTTATGTTAGATTGGCAAACATATAGAAATTTTATTATGTTTGATCCATGCCAGAACATACATGAAATCTTCACCTTTTAAAGTAAGTCAAAGAAAATTTTAAATCCTGCCTGAGCTGGTAGGGAGCTGTGAAGGAGATGGGGGATCCAGTCAAGTGAGAAGGGGATGATGTGTTTGTCCATATGTGCAGATTTTAACAGCGTGCGTGAAACTCACTGGCCAGCAGAGATGTCTCTGAGCTTCCTTCTGCAGCAGCCAAATTTCCAATCCTCCAGAAAGACCATGATTGTTTGTGGTTATTCTTTTTCATAGAGGGATCAGAATTTCACTCCTTGTAAATTATTCCTGTGGAGGTTTCTTGCTCTTCTCAGTGACAGGATGGTACTTACCTCCAACAGCTTTTGGTCAACACACCATTCTTCATTTTGTTTCATCTTTCTGCCCCTAATATGAAACAGGGAAGAGGATGTGTCATAAGATTCTAGATAACACATCTTCAAATCTAAGTAGACTGAGCATTGATTTTAAATAGTAGAAGCTGATTTAACAATGTTCAACAGTTGGTGGTGCATGCAGCAAAGACAGCCTCATGTATTCATGCACGTTGAATGTTAATATGGTATTTGCTTTCTTTTTATTCAGCTCAATTTGCTTCTAATTTTTCTCTTCCTTTACATAATTTCTTTTTTAATCCTCACTGGTTGCTAAGTAACTGTAGCAGTATTGCTGCAGATGTGCAATAGGCATATCTGATTGCTGTGGTGGTCTTTCTTTTTAGGGGAAAAAAAGTCTTTCAGTAAAAAAAGAACAATCATGAAAGTAATGATGGCCTGATAAAAGATACAAGTTTTTTCTTCTCCCAAATTTTTGCAGCTATTCATACATTGTGTCAGCCAATGGTAGAAAGTATTTGGGAGGAGTACAATGTTCTCAAACGGATCAATCACCACAGGACTACCTCTCCTAGAGATTTATACCACATTGAATATGACATAAGGCAGTCTTGTCATACCTGGATGCACCTGTGGTGGGACTTTCTTTGTAGCACACTCACACAAAAACAGGGTAGGCCAGAAGCTGGAAGATCATGGACCCTCATTTTTGACAGCTTCTGTAAATATTTCTGTGTAGATCATGAGTCTTATCACTGGCCATGTTCTAATACTTCTGCTCATGGTGGCTGGCAGTTTCTCTTTGCTTTTGTCAGCACTCCAGAGCTTTAGCCAAAGTTTAATGGGAATGTAATGCAGGTGACTCTCAGGGCAAAATGAAATCTCTCAGCTCAATTTCATGGCTCTTCACAGTTACTGTGCATGTTATTCAAGTGTCACTGGTGTCCTTTCTGAATCCATTTCTCTGAGCACTGCAGCCCCCCTCCGGCTCCTGTAGCCTGGGATCTCCACAGCAAGCAACTGTTCCCTGTCACCCTTTGGCAGACAGGGTGCCATGTGCTGTTCAGTTGCTCCTCCGTGTAAGGAAACTGTGTGAAGTGCAAGAGTTAAAATCCTATTGATCATTAGTTTGGGAGGAAAATAGCAGAATGATTATGTGACAGTGAATGGTCACTCTACTGATAGATTTCATTTTAGCATTTACTAATTTGGGTGTGTTTGACATTGTATCTGCAGCAGGATGTTATGGAGATTTTTAGCAGCAATTATATATAGATAAATTTTCCTCTTAATGTAGGAAGAACAGAAGAATTATGATTGTTGACATTATTCAAAACTAATAAATGGCATGTTAAAGATGTGGATATTATGTTAAGTCTTAACTTTTTATAGCTAGGTTAGGATGGTTCCATTTATTTTGTCTTTTTGTATGCCGTTCAATCAAATGTGTCCATTAAGTGTAGGATGTGGCATTTGAATTCTTTTAGGGAATGCTTGCAGGAGATTGATTTTTGCCTGTGTTTGCAGAGAGTGAAGGAGTTTGCCTGTGTAATCTCAAAAAAGGTCAAATCTTGACTTAATAAATGTATGATTCAGGAACATAAGCCTCATTCTTTAGGACATCACATTAATATTTATTGGAGTCTGAATACTATAAAGACCTGCTAATTAGCTACAGATTTTTTTTTGTGTTGGTTAAACTGGCTCAAGAGGGATTAAAATTGCTTCCATTATGATAAATCTGCTAAGCACTGGACTCATATTCCCATTAATTCCTATAGTTCAGACTAGTGTGTAAGTACATCTTTCTGCCATGGCTAATAGTGGTTATGACATTTTTAATAAATTCAGTGAAGAATATCTCTAAGAGGAATCATCTGTTATTACTGATGGTAGAGTAAGAACCAGGCAGCCCAGCAGGAGCTACACAACTGCATCTGGAAGAGACACTGCCTGTCCCAGGCCGTGCAGTGCTCACCCTTTGCAGGAAAGGAGCAAAGACCTGAAACCTGGGCTAGGAGTTGCTTAAGGGAAATGACCCAGATATGCCAGCAGAATGCAAACAGTCAGGCCGAGATTTAAAAGTACAGAAAAATAAAGATGGCCCCTGTATTGAGAGAGTGACACAAAAGCAACTCTGAAAGTGAAGAAGGGAGAAGAGGGTGCTGTCCAAGGAAAGCTGTGGTGCACAGCTATAAGTACTGCCTAGGTGAGGGAGAATATGTGTGTATTGTGGAAAACAATATGGTAGAAACATCGCCAGGCTGAGCTAGGCCTGTAAATCCACAAGACTCAGTCTGGATCTGGCCCAGAATAAGTGCAGCTATATTTGTATAGTGCCAGCCCTAATCAAATACGCCTTCCTTCTCGTCTCTGTTCCGCTGTTTTTCAAACACCTTTGATTACAAAGCTGTGGCTGGAAAAGATAAGATTAGATAGAGCAATTAGTAATCTCAGTATTTTTCTGAAGAGGGAAAGAGAATTTATGCAGTGTAACAGTTGAAAAAATCTTGGTGCCCTGCTAAAAAATTCCTGGAATGAGTGGGCTTAACACTTGCAACTAAAAGCTCATGCCTTATGTTAAGAGAAGAAGCTGCAGAGTCAAAACTGAACTGAAAAAATCAGTGGGCAGGAAAACCTGAAAAAGAATCATATGGCTCAGAGGACACTAAGCAGAACCACAAAACCCACTTTTTTCCCCCTAAGAAATGTGACAACTGCTGTTCACTGGCATGCAGAGCCATGTGGGGATAAGAGTATGTTCTGTCAGCCCAGGATCCTACAGCTGAAACTGCTTCTTGACATTACAGGTGGTGATACAAACCAAGGTGGGAGGATACTGAGGAGATAGTCTTAGTTCTCAGGCGGATGCTGAAGTGGAGAAAGGGAAGTAAGCACTACATATGTTTGAGGAAATTGAAGAGAATTCACTCAAATATACCTGTGGTTGGTCAGTTTAAACCTTGGAGGCACTTTCTGGACAAGTCAGTAAGGGATAAATATTGGTGGAATTTGTCTGACCTTGAATCAACAAAAACTTTGTCTTCACAGAGCACATGGCATCTGATAACAGAGTGATTCAGCTAAAGAACTTTACACCTCTGTGCAGTATCATCAACGTTGTGCTAACTCTGGAGGAATAATGGCATTTAAAAAAATACTTGGATGCAGCTGTGGGAATTTTAACTCCTGTAATTTTTTTCTGTTTGTTTTTCCTTTCTGACAGTTTTTATTCTAAAGCAGAAAAATATCATTTCATAAAACTTGATTTAAGTCCCATGCTCCAAATCTTCATTACTCTCATCTTTCACAGAAAGGGAGAATAAAGTGAAGGGAGCTAGCCCATCTGCATAAACTATTTACCCAGAACTCCTGATGGGATAAAACCACAGAGAAGTGCTCTCTGCTCTTAGTTATTGGCACACAGAGAAAGTCAGCCCTCAGAAAGCTTCAACTGCATCAACCTTCAGCTCAGCATTTCCCTACTGATGCTTTTGAGCCATCATAACAGGAAGGACCAGAAGGACTCCAAACAAAGTGAAGGTTCTTCCAGAAGCTGAAGAGCATGAGAGAAACTTTGAATTAGCTCCAAGAGAGCCTCTTTTGTCACAGAACTAAACAGAGCTGAAACAGTCATCGTTGGCTGAACTGAAGGCAGGGCTGGGCAGTGCTCCCAAGAGGCTGAAGCCTCTCTGCAAGCCCTCTTGGATGGTGCTACACGGTGAAAACCACACACCAAGCAGAAAGGTGATAGCTAAAAGCATACATGCCTCCTGCATGCTCTTCTTGGTGAGTAAGGAGTCAAAATATTGGACAATTTCTAACACTAGCTTAAGGCAATATGTTATGTATCATCAAAAGCACATTGCTGGGGGCAGGGTTGGGTTGAAGCTGTGTTTGGATATTAATGGCAACCTTCCTTCCCAGCCCCAAGAATACAATGCTTGGAAGTGGGGAACAATTTAAGAGGTCTCTCAGGGTTTAGTAGTTCCAGAAATCCTGGGTGGGGGCATGATCTAAGGGTGTATGAGAACCCTGAAATACATTGGACTGGGTTTTTTTTTCTGATTATTCCAATCAACTAGGAGAGAGCTTACACGATTTGAAACTTATATTTTTTGCTAACACATGTTCACACACACAATGCCATTCTGTTGAATTGTTTCCAGAAAATTAATTATTCTTTAGAAAGACTTTGACTTGCTCTGAGGACAGTTGCTACATTTCTACATTAGAGAAATCTCTTGTCTTTGTTTAACGAATAGGTGCAGTGGGGAAATACTTGCCTGGGAAATTACTGGAGGGAATAAGATGTGCAAAGATCTTGATGCTGCAGTCCAAGATAAACAGGACATTGTAATACACTTAGCAAATGAAAATGCAAATCACAGAAAAGTAAAGGAAAAAAAAATACATTCTTGCCTGAACATTCAGAGAAAGGGAGTGGGACTGGAAGGTGTTTGACAAGCACATTATTTTCAGTCTCCTGCTAATTTAGTGTTATCAGAATTGCTTGTGGCTGTCATTCCATGAGCAAATATATTTGTAGAAATGCCAGTAGTTTCAGAGAGATGATGCACTTATCAGAAAAAAAATGTGAGTACTGTGAGGAGACTTCAAGGAAATGATAACTGCTAGAAGAGATGTCCAGGAAGACTTCTTACACTTATCAGGAGCCTGTTCTTAAAACCTAATCTGTGTGGTGTTAAATTATTAGTTACAGCTAAAGAACCTAATTGGAGTTTTCTTCATTTGTATGTGTGAGTTCGACTTATCAGTGTGCTTGGATTCTCTACAAGCTAACAATGAATTAACATCTAAGCAGCGAGTTAAGACCAATGCAGAGACAGAGCTGGGAAAGAAGGAATTATTTTTAAAGGGGCTCAAGAAGTAGCCATAAAACTCTCTGAGACTTAAGAAGCACAAAAAAAGGGAAAAAAAAAAAAAGGATAAAATCCACAAGTTAAGGGAAGACGAAATGTGGAAACTATGAAAGAAGAAAATTGAGAAAATATGTAGAAAGAAAGAGAAAAAGAAGTGAAGGAAAGAAAGATTGTGGGAAAGTTTGGAACATAGATGGACAGAAATAGCAATTGCTTTGCAGATGACAAATAGAGAATGGTATCAGGAAAGAGAATGAAACAGAAAATGGGAAATTGAGAAAATAAAAACGTCTAGAATTATGGAATGCATAAGCCCCATACCTGGCACTGCAGTCACTGAGTTTCACACTAAGGATTGTCTAAGGCTTTCTGTTGAAACTATACTATCAAAATCCATGAAGCCTTGATGTGCCACTGGTGCACTGTGATGTGTATCTTTGTAGGCTGAGGCTGCATGTAACCTGACTGAACAGTGCCATGCCTACAAGCAGATATGTTTCCATGGTATGATCCCAGATGCAGCTCAGGGGTTAAAAGCAACCTTTAGGTCCGCCCCAAAGAAAATCGCTCTTCCATTTGTCTTTGGCTGCTAAATTTAAAATTTGTGAAAAATATATGGGTCTGAAGGATTCTTACATAATAACTACATCTCTGTAATTCATATTTTTGTTTAGCAGATGCAATTTAACAAGTCTTCTGGTACATATGATTTTACTCCTGTAGGAGTAAAAGGCTGTGTGAAAATCTTATGCATATTTTTAATCCTTTTAATGACATCAAAATTTATATTCATGTTAATTTTCAAGTAGAGTTTTTCTTCCAGTCTTATGGAGATGGAGCAATCCAAATTAATGCACCCAACAAATTGCCTTTCAAATTTATACTGTGTGGACAAACCTTCATATATTCCAGATTCTCCAGAGCTGGATTTGCATTAAGGGATGCTGCTGCTAGCAATACCACTGTCAGTCAATGGTATGTTGTACAGCTTGTGATGCTTTTGCCATGGATTATTGATTGGGCACTGCAGACAGCAGAGCTTTAGTGATTCTGCTCCTGCCTTTGGTTACAGCTGTCTGCAGACGTGTGGGTATTTGCTCCAGCCATCCCAGGGCAGCTGCACTTTCCAAAGCATTAATCGTTGCAGAAGAGCAAGGAGAATAATTAAAGTCCTGTGGGCATTTGAAATAGTTCAACCCCACTCTATGCTGTGAAGGCAGCCAAGCTTTATTTGTTATGAGACAAATAGAAAATGTTTGAATAGAATGTGTGGGGAGAGAGAAGTAGATTAAAAGCCACTCACAGCACACAGCACCTTTCCCAGAGTGCTGACTAGCAGTTTGTGTTTAGACAGTAATTTGGGGGTGAGAGGGTACTTTAGATCTGCTCCAACCTAGCTCTGAGGATTGCTGGGAGGATGATTTCCTTACTGACAACATTGCTGGCTCTCATGATTTCCAGCAGCACTATTTCATGGGCTTGGGGACCTTCAGATACACATGGATACCAAGCTCAAGATAACAGAGGTCTGGCCTTATTTTTCCTTGAAGTATAGGTTCATTAATTTCCATGCTCCTACAAATGGGGGTCATTTCATGTATGCTGCCTCACCCTTGAAGCCTCTCAGCAGGTACTGCTAGTTTGTTGTTTGGAAAATCCCTTCTAACTCAGGTTTACACAGATAAATTATAAAATGTAAAAACCTCACCTCAAACTGCTACTTGCACCTGTATGAGCTTTAGAGAACAACAGCACTACTTACAAATCACTAATGTCTAGCATCTCCCAGGTAATGGGTAACTGTCTTGATTTTAGAGATGTTGTATCTCAAAAAAAACCCAAGCAAACCATGCTGCAAAACCCCCACAAACCTACAAAAACACAAACCTCAAGTGGGAATGGTTTCTAAAGTAAAAATGGGTGGGAGTTTTTGAGCATTGGTAAGAATGAGAGATGTGTTCAGAGCTGATGAATACCGTGAGAAGAAGCAGGGAAAAACTTTAAAAAAAAACTATCAGAACTTTGAGAAACTTTGGGTTGTCTAATACACAAAAAAAAAACAAAACATAAAACAAACAAAAAACCTCAAAATGAACAAGACCCCCCTATAAAAACCAAAAAGAAGAAACCACCTGCTAAAAAAACCCAAATGAACAAACAAATAAAAGCCAGCCAAAAAAAACCAACAAAAAAAACCCAAACCAAGGCCAAACATAAAAGGAAGGGTATGGTGCAGTTCAGATATATTTGCCCTGAAACTCTAGAGGTTAGAAATCACAGAGGAATACAGACAGACACAACTCAGCTTAAAAGAAATGACCCTTCATTCATATAAATGCAGCAGAAAGTTTCCATTAAAAACAACAAAATGTTATAACTCTGCTATTATGACCAAAATTACTTAATCTGCACCACAGTTTATGTTCACATAAAGTTTCAGTCAACCCATTTATTTTTATCTGCTCTTCTGCTGTTTCAAGAAAGAACTAGGAAGAATGTCTACAGTTTTGTCTCATTTTAGACAAATGCAGCCCCGATGGCCGTGGCCTGAAGGGAAGAGCTGCCTTCCTGCCAGAAGAGAAGGAGAACTGTTAATATCTCCAACAGGAGAGGAACAAAGGGACTCTGAGACACAGTTGGCTGCTGGTGCACAAGGTGAGGTGTTTCTCTTTGTAATAAGCAGATGCATCACAACACGAGTGAAACTGTGCATGTACTAATCTCAGCGGACACGAGGGCAGATCAGCTCGGGTGGCATTCAGGGATCAGGGTGCAAACGTTGAAGACTGACAAGGCAGGATGGGAAGACTATTCAGCAAGCCTCCTTTGACCAGCAAAGAGCCCTGTGCAGCCCTGTGTGTTAGGCAAACTTGCTGGAGAGCAGAGGGAGCTGGGCAGCGGGCACCTGCAGCAGAGCAGCAGTGATTGATTACTCAGGTGAGCTTGGAAAACTGCAAAGGCCAATTGGAGTAACAGGGCAGCCATGCCAGGTGGCTAAGGCCACCAGCAGAGATGGCAAATAATGATCCTATGGAGCTTCAGAAGCTGTGGGCCTTGTTCCTCAGCGCTGTGGGGAACACATTCCCCCAGTCCAGCAGCCATAACTGAGGTGTTATCACAGGATGAGAATAAAAGCCACAGGGCCCAGCACAAGAGATGAAAGAGAAGGACATGATGCTTGCACTTTTGGAAAGAAGTGGTTAGGTATTAAATACCTCCCTTATCCCTCATTGCTTCTTCCTCCCTGCTTCAGTGAAATATTTTTCTAGTATTTAAGTTCATCTGCCATTTGCAAATGGGAATAATTAGTTCACTTAGTTTTATATTTTCAAGTTACAGGGTACAAATTTAAGCTGGTGTTTATTAGAAACTTCTGAACTTGGAACTCATGTATTTTTGCTATCAGTGAAAACCTGACAGAAGGGTTTCCCCGTCTTCATAATCATGGTATTTCCTAAAATATATTGCAGTTAACTTTTGATACTAAACTCCAATAAATACTCAGAAATGTTTGAGAAATTCCATATGCTGCCATATACTTCCATATACTGCAAGGCATCATTGAATCTCTCCTCTAACTATGACTTGAACATGCTCTAGCTGTTTCTAACATGCATAAGGTCCTCAACTGCCTCACACTTGTTTACAGCATGCAGAATTACATTAAATGTCACTGCCATACTCAAAGGAGTGGCTTATCCTTCAGTGGAGATTTTATAATGTCTAAAATGAGGCATCAGAAGTGATTGACAGACAACCTGAGAACAATTTGTGTGAGCCAGCTACATTTTTCCCCTCTACTTTCCTCTGGGGTCAGGGATGCAATTGCTAAAGGTGCTTATAATACACCTTCCTCATTCTCAGTGTGGGTGCTTGGCAGGATATTCTTCATAGGGATCTCTGATGGCTTTGAGATGCTTTCTTGCTCTTCCTCTGAAATGTTCTGGAGTTATTAATTTTGAGCCATAAGGCTTGGCTCATTTGTTCTGACTTTCGTTTGAAGAGGGGAAGGAATAATGAAATATAGGCTTCTCTGTGTACCCTGGATACTAGCTATGGTTTGTGGGAGAAATTAAATAGATTTAATTTTCATTTTTGCAATCTGAAATGACTGATAGGACATGGCAGTTTTGTTCCTTAAACTATGCTAAATTTCAAAAAAAATAGGAGAAGAAAATCTGCAATTTAACAGAACTTACTGGTAGTTCAGGTATGATTTTTAAAAGATACTACACCTACTATTTACATAACTTACTTTTATTTTTACTCATTTAAATATGCAAGACTTGCTGCATTAGTAATACATGAAAATACACCTTGTTCTTTCTCAGAAAGGTAAAGTCTCTCTTAGCACTCCTATCTGTAGTCTCTGCCTTCTTTACATTTGAACCCAACCATATAAACCTCATGCTGTGATTTTTCAGTGATCATCAAGATATTAATTTGTAAACTGTATTCCATGTACTAATCTCTTGCTGGAAATGTTTGTCTGTTATTTAGCTCACCATACTTTTCTAGACCACTTTCCAATGTTGAAGTTTCTAAGTAATCCACTGTTACTTCCAGTAATAAAAAAATAACATGTCATTACCATTTAGCACCAACAGCAAGGATTTAATTTTAAACCGTTTTACCTTTGCCTGACTGAAGAAATGCCTCTGCAATAATTTTTAACCTTTCATCAGCATAATTGCTAAATAATTAACAATGGTTGAATTATGAGAACCTGAGAGATTTGAAAATTATTACTGAAGTATATATTTCACCAAAGCAATGACCTATATGCATCTGCTTCAAAATAAAAGCAAATTATAATTACTAGCAACAGCAGCACTAAGTCTTTTTATGTGCCAGATCTTCTGATATATGTACTTATTCATAAGTCACAGCTGCCTTTGGTCCTATGTTAGGGCATAAAGACCCATCTCACTGCAAAGCACTACTTGTGTGCTGAGGCTGAGCTCTCCTTCTTCAAGGTTATCTCATAATGCTTTGCAATGTCTTCATTTCCATTAATACAAATTAGTTATTCCACAGAATAAACCCTGGAAAACAATGTAAAGGCTCTATAATACCTTTCTATTTTTATAGCAGATATTTTTTCCTTTCTACTGTTAGCTGAGCTGATTTGCATTTGCATGCTGAGCTTTTCTTCAGTTTCTGCAGTCTTGTCAATGAGCTCCATGTGCTGATTTTGGATATGCCTTTTATACACCATTTAGGGGCTGACAGTCGTCAGTCTCTCCATCCTGTTCCAGCTCTGTGAGTCATCCGGATTTACTCACTCTCCTTTGTCTCCTAACTTGGGTTAAAAACTGCACACAGTCTGCTGGCATCCTGATGACCCACTAATCTGGCTCCCAACAACATGTGGGCCCTTATGTCCTCTCCTGCCCTTTATTCCGGGCACTCCCTTTCAACTCACCACAATCTTAATATTTCTACTGCAACTCTGGGTAACAAGGGGAGGAACAGGAGGTATTTGCTAGTGGGGATGTGAGAAACCATGGGAGCATGAATATACAGCATAAATCTGTCAGAAATCTGGCCGACCCCTAAATGATTTTTTCAGGTCCTTCTCAAGTTCATCCTTTTGGTAAATGTTTGTCTTCCAAGCAAGTTTTTGGTAAAATCATGGAAAGTTCTTAGTGACTTTCACTCACCATTTTGAGAGTGTGGATATATCTTATATCTAATAGCATATCTGCATCTCCCCCTGTCCACAAAATTCTTTTCACCTTGGTGGTGCCTTTGGTGGTGAATTTGACTCTGCAGCTGTAACCACCCTTTGAACTGCAATTCCCAATTTCAGTTTCATCCAAGTATCTCAATAGCCACTTCTTTCTTTCTGCATTCTTTCATCTATTGTAGTACCACTCATATTCAGTCAATTTCTTTTATTCCTGAGGTTTTAGGGGAAGTAGTGGCAGAGAGTTTGTTTTGTTTTGTTTTTCTGGTAGAGGTTCCAAGTACACAGTCTGCTGAACTATCATAGTGTCTCTACATTTCTAATGACCCTTCACTCCTGTCACTTTATTATGCCTTTGAGCTGTTTAAATCAGAGGCACCTGGGTGGAAACAAAGTGAAGTGGCTGCCTGAGTGTTTTTACAAATAAAAGTAATGTGTCTGGCGCTTCAACTAAATCCCAGTACTTCCTCCCAGAGTATTTAGCACAAGGGTGTTCAGCAGGCTTTGGCTTTGTTGAACACCTGCTCAGAAAATCTGCTAACTACCGGAGGCCCCAGGAGCACAACAGCCCCTTCATGCTTGCTTTTGAAAATGTTGGTGTAACACCAGCACAGCACTGTGATCCTCTCTGACAAAGTCCTCTAAATGCAAATTTTAATCAATGTCATTTCCTCATAAATCAGTCCCTCTAGCTTTCTAATTATCAGCACCAGCTCTGAATTGTCATTACACTTCTCATATTGATGTCCAGATTGAAAGTGATATCTTCCTGTGCTGCACAGGAAAGGATTATCACTTAGCTGCTCTACCAGGGATCTGAGCATAGGATATGAAGCTGATTAGCACACCTTCCTCTCTTCTGTGCACAAGGTTCCACCACTGCAGTTTTCCTGCTATAAAGCTATTTATTTTTTATTCCTCTTTTGAAACAACCCAAATAAACAAAATCCTCATTATGTTTGCACAGTACTCTCATTTATAGTTTTTTTCAAGAAATGCCAGAATGAAAGTTGAACCAACATCAGCCTTATTTTATTGTGCAGTTCACAAATAATGAGGCCATTACTGCTGTTTCCCTTTCCTCCGGTGCTAACATTTTTGCAGCCTCCTACTTTGTCTGAGTAACTGAAAACCTCTAGATCAATAAAAAGGAAGTGAGTTTTTGCTGGAATGGCATACAGATACCTAAGCTTTCAGAACCACTATGAAATAATTCCCCTTTCAGGCAAAAAATATATGCAATTTGTTGGCAAGAAAATGCACGTACTGTTTCATGTATAGCTAGAATTAAAAAAGTATGATTTCTGTATTATAATTATTTGGAATATAATTGTGTGCTTCCTATTTTCATTACCAATAAACAGAGTTGCTTTATTGATTTAATTATGTAAAAGACTAATGCTTTTATTAGGTTGTTTAGTTTTCTTATGATTGGATGTAACCTGGTTACAACTATTATATATATATTATTGCTGGTGTTTATTGTTAATATAATAATGAAAATGAGAATGTGATCTTATTAAAAAGTGCAATCCTTTTACTGCAACAAATGGTAAGTATTTTGCATCTTTTATAAAATTTATTTTCAATTCTTTAAATGGAGAGTCTTAAATGGATTTTTGTGAAGTGGTGAGAAAAATATATCATTTTGCATTTAAACCTGAAATTAGAAATGGGGATTACATTTTTTAAAGATTGTATAATGACTCAGCACTCAGGATGCTGTAGTTTATTAATTATTTTGGGAGCCATGCTCTGCCAGAGAACCCTAAAAAATTAATTGAAAAAATGCATGATGGCCATTATTATGATATATTATATCATATATAAT